>JAMSLZ010000011.1:600000-1107717 GCA_026027325.1 Actinomucor elegans | reverse complement strand
TATAAAATTTCGTTATATGCCTTTAGAACTTGGACTACTATTTCAGTTTTTTGTTAAAACATTTTCTATTATGTCATCAGAGGCTTTTTTCTCTGTGTTCATCTGTTCAGAACCGTAATGTCTATAGCCATAATACAGATGTCTATACAAATAAGGAATCTCATATTAAAATATGTCCCAAATTAATTTTTGAGATCAACAACTTGGGTAAGGGTATGTATAACTTCTTTGACCATCTTAAATGGACTCCACTTCCTAGATAGTTTTATACTTAGCACTATCTGGTAATTATAGAGCGTCTGTATGTAACTTTACAGATATTTTGATAAGTACGCCGCTATAAGTTTTGAAATGAGATTTATTTTTTATTCCGTGTGTAATGTAAAGCCATTTAGCTTATGCAAAACAAATGCTTATCTCATTCGGCGTTATGACTGTTCCACCTATCATACTATCTTTCTTATTTTAAGTAACTTTGTTGCATTCTTTGTAGATTATAATGACAATCCTGATGGCATTTGTCACAATACTCATCCATATCTTAACCGCCTTCATTACATTCTTCTCAAGGGCCGTGGTTTAATAAAGATATTCCTCGTTTGATTGTTGTAGTATCTCTAGGTATGGCTTGAGTAGCACTTGTAGTTGGCATTACTCGTACCCAGATATTATGGTTGAATTCATGCCCGTTTTAATTTGATTGCAATTAACGCCGTAGCCGTGATCATTCAACTAATCCTTAGCGGCAGGAACGTCAAGACCAGATAAAGTACATTTGATATATATTAAGGTTAGTAACAGAAACTAGCCTCTTCTCTATCTTATTTCTCACGCATTTTACTAGCGAAGATATTATGCAACCATTTTTAACATGCATTCTGGCCTAAAGTAAAATTATAGAGTGTTCTTGTTTTGTTTACGCTCGATATTTGGCATCAGAATAAGCAATAAAAGAGTTTGAAAGGAAATACCTAGCCAGCAGATACAATAATGATTTCGGTTTCCAAGGCTGAAAAAACAAGAGCAACCATAAAGAGTAATTCTTTTTTTTTGGCAGATGGATTAGTTTATTATACGTATTTGCCTATCAGATGTGACATAGAACTGGGATCCGTGCGGAAGAGAATAGATCGCTTGATTTAGCCACATCAAATTCTGACCTGTAATCTATTGCCAATCATTAGCGTACTAAGGTATACTCATTGCTTTCCAGAGAAATAGAGTTACGGCAGACCCAGTAATTCATTCTGAACATATGCGCTGAGACCCTCCTTTTGCTTAGTTTTGTCTTTACTGTCAATTATTCTTCTTCCGAATATATACTTTGTAATTTCGTTCTTTATTAGGAGTTAGATGAACCTTTCAAAAGTATGAAAATCAAATGATCTAGTTTGTAGAGTGTGCAAGCGTATGTTTAAATATGTCTATAAAGACATAGCGAGTGTCCGGACAAATAAACTAGTAAAAGAAATTGAAAGAATGTAGGCTACAAGTTTTAGTGGTGGTGTTGCTTTTTGGGAGAGGGTTATCGATTCCAATTTGACAAGGTAACGGGACAGCTTCAGATCCTGTTTCAAATAGTGCTGTTTCAGTGGCATTTTCCTAAGATGCAGTTAATTAAATTTGGCAAAGTTTTTCCAGTATGCTACAGTATGTTGCAGTTTAATTGGGCCCTTGTATAATTTTCTGTATTTCTTTTATAGGTATTAAGTAATTCTTTAGTGGCAGTAGGCGAACACCTAAGCAGTCTGTTTTCGAATAGACAATCTTCATAAAAAGTTTTCAATTCACTTTTCTTTCCACATGGTGCTATTCGTTCATTAAACCTTGCTTCATATATTGTATTCAAAGTCTCCAAAGCCTTTGTCATTTTTCATCAGTTGGCCCAGTGCTTGATTCAGCTTCATGGCATCGTCTTTATCCTTTTTTTTTTCTTTTACCAAGATGACAATTTATTGTGTGAGTTGTACGGCCTGTATTTATACTTCTATTTATTTTGGAACATATATTTGACGAAAAGAAAGAAATTAATAGATAACGATATGCCCTTCTTATCAATCAGTTACACTGTCGGTCCTGTTATTTCTGATACTTCCAGATATATATATCACATCGGGAATCAATCTGCAGTCCTCTTTTTAATATGAAATAATTGCTCGAAGATCCCGCTTATGTTAACAAACTTTGTGAGAATGTAAAAGGTGCACAAATATAATTATGCATTCATTGCAATTAGAAGTCATCATTGACAAACCCAGTTTTCAAGATTTTGTGAAATAGAACCGATATAGGATTTCCAGAAAATATCGCTACATACTTTTAAATTTATTGAATATGCTCTATAATAAATCACTCCCCTAAAACGATATTCACAAAATATTAAAAATAAAAATCATGATGGATCTGTAATGGCTCCTACTATAACAGATGAACTTTGCTAAAAGATTATTTCCAAGCAGTGTTAACACCCTCCACCACAAAGTCGGGTTGAACCCCACTACGCAAAAACTTCATCCGAATCACTAATAAAACATATCGAATCAAACGTTTCATCTCATAACCCCATTATTGATAAAAGACTAATACATGACTAATACTATAAAAAACAGAGATTATATATATAATTTGAATTAGTTGCTTGCATCAATCATAGTCCATATCACAAGCTTGCATAATCCAAGTCTTATATTCCTGTTGTATGTCAAAAGTGGGGATATTCGGACAAAGAAGTCCAGATCATAGCCAACCGCGGGAAAAATGAAAAAAGGCAATCTGGTTTCTTTCCAACTGACACGTCAGCGATATTGACCTTATTTGTCATCACAGTAAAAAAAAAAAAAAAAAAAAAAAAAAAAAAAATCTCAAGTAGATATATCTAAATCATGATAGGGATATGAAGAAGATAATGGGTTGATAGGGTTCGCAGATACAAATTAACAATTATCATGTGAATGTGCGGTATTGAATACGAAGCATATATGCCATTTGTGCCTCACACTAATGCAAAATAGAAATGAAACTCCATAATAAACCTAACATCTCATTTTTGAACAGGGGCAAAGCTCTATAAAATCATTGGCTGGTAATTTGCTTACAAAACGAAACATGCCATGTCTACTAATAAAACTATTCGTATGTATATTCGCACTCGAGAGCTTTCAGTAAGCTCAAGAGCTTATTTAGAATAGATCGCGTTATAGGTAAATTGTACATAAAAGGCAAATGATTTACGTACAATAACGAATATGAAACTAAGATTTTTATTAAAACAACTACTGGTTTAGTCTCTGGGCTGATATTTCACATGGTTGGCTAAAATTCAGGTAGTATAGGGCTCGCTTGGGGCGAAACCTATCCGCTTGAGAACCAATTAGCTGTGACTGGTCGGGAAGCAGAAAAGATTTGAAAGGATATTCAGTTTCTCGAAATCCATCTTTCTTTCATTCGTTATCATTCAAATGCATTCTATAGCAGTCAACAATGAAAATGGGGATAAGCTTTTGAAAAGCGACCGACCCAACCTGTCGATTAATACCAACTTGCCGAGAAAGAAAAAGTCATGGCACTTGTTCTCTTCTCGAAAGGCTGATCAAGACAGCAATAGCAAGCCCAACTCGTTTTCACCCAAACTATTGAAGCGTACTAGCTTACCTATATCTTTACCGCCTTCTCCCCCTACTCTTCATCATCAATCTACATCTCTCAGCTTGAAGCCTATCAAAAATGCAATCAACCCAATGCGTTCCAACAGTAGCCACGAAAAATTGACAGAAGAAGACGACAAAGCACCAAAATCTACTGATTCAAGCAGCATTCATAGTAGCGGCAGTGTCCATAGTACTTTAAGAAAGCTCCATTTACCTCAACTTCACAAGCGAAGCAGTTCTCAGCACAAATCTGCTATATCAGAGGACAGGATGTACACACCTACTGTACCAGAACCTATCATGCCTACACTGGTTGATTGGTCTCCTCAAGAGCCTATTTCACCACCGCCTTGGGAACTATCTGGTAATAAGCGACACTCTTTGGCCAACCATTACCAAGACCAAGTCGAGGCAGATACGACGGATTATCACTCAGATTCCGAAATCGATAGACTCAATAATTCCACCGTCAGCCCTACTAGTACTATCACCAACTCATCGGATGTCACTTTGGGCACTTCCAGTTTAACTACTGTCAGCAGCCACTCTAGCTACGATGACCAAGGTAGTACACACTTGAAACGCCGTTCCAGTTGCCCAACGTACGATACAATGAGCGTTTCGTCTTCCAGAACATTGGTCGATAATGATATCATTGCGATTACTGAGCAGCACACGAGATACATGTCCGTTTTGAAAAAGTACACGCATCCTGTTGATAAGAAACCTGTGTTCAAGACATGTCAGAAAGTCAAAGCTCGTGCTGCTGAAGCAGCTGCAAATGGTGAACCAGTTCATTTGTCTAATTCTATCTATTCTTCTTTTTGCGAGGATAGTCTCAAGTATCTTTATATACCAAATGTCTTTGATCCAGTTACTCGTGAACCTATTTTGGAGTTCTCCGCTATCAAACCTCGCAAGTATCAACTGTACCGTAAAACTAGCTGGAAACGTGAAGCCAAGGCTTTATTAACGTGGCATCATCTATTGGAAGAAAAGATCCGTAAGCCTGCACCTGCACACCCTTTACCAAAAGAAATGGTAAGTTTTACAATATGCTGTGTTACTTGGATTACTCATTCTGTATTAGCCGCCCGATAAAATGGAAAGATATTCGCTTACACGCCGTTTCATTCTGAGAGAGTTTTTCACTACAGAAGTCAACTTCTGGAATCAACTCTATTACACAAAAATCGTACGTTATTCTATTTCACTTGACATATGAAAAGATGGCTAAATCGTACTTTCTAGATATTTTATGATTCTTTGATCTACTCGCTTGAAAAGGGTTCACCCTTTACTAAACCTATCGATGCAGACATTTTTGCCAACCTCTTTGATTTGATGCAGTTCTCAGCCAAATTAATCAATCGTCTTCGTCACTTTCAACTAGGCCGTGTTAAAGGCATTCCTCCTTTGCCATCCGATTTAGATTCAAACAAGAGCTGTGAAAATATAAACTGTAATAATCTACTCCTGGGTAAAGCGCTTGTTGATATGGCTGAAGATCTTGTCGTTTTTTTACGTTGCGCTTTGGACTACAAGGATAATCGCAAACACTTAGAAGCTACGGAGCATAATGAAGGCTTTATTGTATTTAACAAGGTAAACTCATCTATTGACTGTTCTTATTCGCCCCTTTACTTATCACATGTTGGTAGAAACTCAATTCACGTAAAGAAACAAGTCAGTTCACTATGAAAGATTTTTTGATTATTCCGATCCAACGTGTCGCTCGCTATGGTTTATTGATAGCTGGTAAGACTTTTTAAGTGACACGTAGCACATGTAACCCTAACTTTTTTGTGACTTTAGATCTTTTGAAGCATACGGAGCCAAATCATCCCGACTATGAAAACTTGATTAGAGCACATCAAATTGTTACTAGCCTTGCTTCTGCCATGAATTCTGTTCAGAAGAAGAAGAAGAGAAACTAATTCTCTCTTTTTTTTTTATTATAATCCATTCATTTGTATATAGCCCTCATCATATTTCTTTTTACCAAGACCCCTTATAATTATTTTATTTATGTAGTCCCACTCACAATGGGATAGACAGACTATTCTATTACACCACTCTAATATAATTAAAGATCAATTCATTTTATCAAATGTGGCTCAATATTGGCTGACAAAGCATCAACCATGAATAGAACCATTATTCAAATAATGGTCGTCATCAAATGTGAAAAAGATCTAATTTGTCATCGAAAGCTTGTCGACTTTACCTCTTTATAATCAATCAAACTGTTATCTCCAAAAAAAAAAAAAGATACGGAAATATAAGTGTATACTTTTGACTGTAGTGAATAAAAAATGTGTTATTATCAATTTAGCCTGTAGTAGAATGTCGCAACACTAACATAATTTTGGTATACAACACCACCGTGCCATTGCCTTCATTTTATGACTATTAGGGGTTTAACAAGTAATGTCAAACGATCACTCAGAGAAAAAATTTTCTTTTTAATGGCGAATCATGGCCCATAATTAATAATACATATTGAAATTAAACATCGTACGGCATGAAGACCAATTGATCATTCCTTTCATGCATAGATCTATCCTTTATAAGGCCGATTCCAGAACATGTTTTATAACTTGAACATTGTATATAAGCATCTGTAAAATATTTTTAATCATTCGCGCATACCATGAACTATCATGATGTAAACATCTATGTGTTGAAACACCTCGAACAAAATATATTAGTAGTAAAGGTGCCGGAACATTAAGTTGGTGTACTATTATCAAGAGCAGTAGTAAGAATGTTTCAAGAATCCATCTCTTTACCTCCATTCAACATTACTCGAAAGATCAAGGCCAGACATTGCATTCGAACTCTCGATTTATTAGAGCTGTTTTATTAATCAAAGGACAGCAAGTATATATAATGTCGTATTGTAACAACTAGTAGTAAATGACATACATTCTCATGTAAACTAATAGGTATATAGATTTATAGTTCTCTCGACTGATCACGGTTTAATTTTGTGTTTGATTAATACTCATACTCAAAATGAGCTTATTGTATGTATTAATTTTTTTTCATTTCACTACACTACAATCAATATAGTATATGTGTCATTGATAACTACAGAATCATGCCAAGTCGGTTTTTTGTTTTTGTTTTTGCTTTGATTATATACGCATCTATCTTTTTATATCTACTAAGTGAGACAGTGTCAAGTCTCAATAATATACATTGGCCTACTTGGGCAGCAAGAATATACATCCTCGCTTAATATATAAACGTTATCTTTATGTATTCTGGTAATATAATTCTAACTACTGGTGGAGGGAGATAGCACCATGCTTTTAACGAATATTCCGGCAAATCACCATCGTAAGCGTCTGAATATCCTCTGATAGTAACCAAGGTATTATCACTATTTTGCCTTATGGCAAGTTTCAATGTCTTTTTTTTTTCATGGTAAAGAGCGCACAGTCATTTCATATTATTTAATGAGTGATGCTGAGAGTCAATGCGGATTGAGACTGGAGTTCTACAATATGCTTTCGCTTTTTGACTAACAGCCACGCTTTTTCAACTTTTTCTGAACTCTTTATTTTTTTGATGTTTTCAACAAGTTTGTTAAAAAAACTCTTCAGAATTGAAAGATCAAAATGCTTTTTTCGTGAATTTCATTGCATCTTCCAAAAGGATATCTCATGATAGAAAACGGATGATCGTTGGGTCGAATTTGTAGCACAGTGTAAAGAATGTAGGGGTTGTGATCGGCCTGTCAAAGAGTATCCCAAGGCAGTTAATTCTTTAAGCGGTTGTTGCTTGATATGTTCTATAAGACTTGACTGAGACGAAGACATAGTTTTCTACAGCAATGAAGGAATTTTTTTCCTTGTAATGTAATTTGCCATGAAGATTTTAGTTTTTGAGTTAGCGAAAAAAGAGTATACGACAGGACTGTAAATTTGAAAGGAGCATCATGTACTACGGCCTACCTCTTTCATTCTTATTGCAATAAGGGATCTTGTGTGTTAAAGTATTATTTTTACATACTGATAGGCACGCGCTTTGGCTCAAGTGCTCATTTATTAAACAGCAATAACAGGCTTCCCGCGGACATAAAGTGCGAGTACGATTTCACAGGGAATCTAGAGTTACTCAAACAATAGCACAGCATCTACATTTATAGAGAATAGTAGGCATTGTTGGGGGTGCTATCTGTATGGCAAAATATATACTTTAAAAGAAAGAGTTCAAGCCGGAGAAGGTTCACAATCAAATGGCCAGAAATATCCTGTATGTTATGATTTTAGCAGTAAAGAATTAGGGTGAGCCACGATTCTATTCATACTGCATAAAATAGATAGGAGAGATTACTTCTTGACCATTTTGAGGAAGGATACTGGTAATATTCGATATTAAATTGCAGAGTTTGAGGGTAACGGGTCATCAAGTGTGCCGACCAGAGAGTGTTTGATCCTATAACGAGACTGGAAAACGATAAAGGAGATAAAAAAAATTGAATTTGATACTGAAACTGAGAAGAGGATGGTCTTTCGCAATAAAGTTAAGATATTTGTTGAACAGACAGGGGATATATATTCACTGACATGAAATAAATCACTACAGTATGGATCGGTTCAAACATAAGTTCAAATGAAGAATTTTGAAGGTTGTGTTTCGGTATCTTGTACGGAAGAATATAATGCTATTTTTTTTTTGATTACCTTACATCTCACTTGCAAAATAATGCATCTTGTTAAATCAAATTATTTAAATTGGAGACTTTTATGTTGTGTTTTTATATGCATGTTTAAAATGCGCGGATACGACTGTACACTGTAGAAAAAGTTAACCCTTAATCGAAATAAAATTTGATTTAACACAAGATCATTAAATAATCAATAAAGTTTCAAACAAGCTCTATTAATGCACTTTCTATCTTTTGGGATATTTTTATTAAAAAATTAAGGAACACTACTTTCAATTGCAAGACATTCAAGCGGTAAAATTAATAATAATTCATCATTTTTTTTTTTCCTTCAGCCAATTGAAACAAATGGAGGGGGTATGAAAAAAGGTGATCTTTTACTGTTTAATCTCCGATTGTAAATGCTTTTGAGATGTTGCCAGAAGGGACCCATTTCATTTGAATAGATATCGCTGTATATATTTCCCAAGTTTCAAAGAATCATTTCAATTACCTAACTTGAAAAATAACCTGAAAATATTCAGTAATGTTACATGTCTAGTCTATAATGAGAATGATGTCTAAGCCAATCTCATGGGAGATAGACGCGGTACCTGAAAAGTGGCTCACGAAAGGCTCCACGGTGAACAGATGCTGCTATTTGTTTGTATCTGGACACTACATAAAAAAAAACTTTTTTTTTTTTTTTTTTTTTTTTTTTCATTACTACAAAATCTTGTATCAATAAATGATTTTTCTGTAATAAAGTCTTTTTGCGCTTTTTATTGAATACAATGGCTTCAGCAGGAACCTTAAAAGAATTTAATTATCTTCAAGGGATCTATGAGTATGTAGATATTAAATATTCCAATAGTTTCAGGTTTAAAAGGCATAAACAGTTCTGTCACGAGGTATATTGTTTAGAAGCAAATTTACCTGCCGGTGGGCTGTTCAGTTGCTTGTAATATTTTTCTCTCTTTCCTTCATTCTTTACAATGAATAAACCCAAGAGTATTCTGAAATACAAATCAGAGACAAACTTTAACAATGTACCTATACCAACCAGAACAACCTCAGCATCTTGGTTAAGTCGATTACAGTCTAAATTATACTCTCAAAACAATGGCAATAATGAAGAAGACAAGGATGGCGATAATCCTTTACTAATAGCAAAACAAGACTTGAAAAGAGTCACTTTTCCTATTGGTAATTTCATAATAGAACATCCTTTCTGTTCAGATGATTCGCCTCGAGATGAGTCTTATGAAAAAAAGAAGAAGGAACTTTTGGAACAGCAGCAAAAAGACCGAAAGTTGGAAGTAGCTGACTTGTCTGGTCATTATGAGCATGCTTGTATTCAGCGTGAGGAAGGCTGTATAGACCGTTTTCGGAATATACTGAAAGCAAACAGGTAGATACACAATGATTGTTGCCTCCACTAGTTCTAATCATCGTGGATTTTTAGGACTTCTCAACTACAAAGTATAGATCTATCCAGACAACCTATTGCAATCCATCAAGCCGGCCCATTGTCTGATGTCTTGATACTCAAGTTTGGCTTAAAGTATCTGGATTTGTCAAATACAAAGTTGGATGACAAGGTATTTAGATACACATAAATGCGCCTTCTTGTACTCATGAATGATATCTGCAGACAGTGCGTATCTTACTATGTAGTTTGCTAGTCAGTAACACCATTCAACATCTGAACCTTTCGCAAAACAGCTTTAAATCGAAAGGCTTCAAATACATCGCCATCTTCATCAAGGAGGTTGGTTGTTTTTTTTTCTTTTGTTTTATCTTGTGGAAACTAATGCTATTATAGTCTAAAACCATTCAATCTGTTGACTTGTCACGATGTACCATTGAGAAGAAAGGCATGCAGTACTTGTCCCAAGGACTTCAGCACGCCAAATCGTTAAGCAAACTCACGTTGGATAACTGCAATATAAAGCCTCCAGCAGAGTCCTTTGAAATATTTTCAGAAGGAATATACAATTCACGCTCATTAAAAACACTGTCGTTACGCAACAATCGCTTTTCTCCACCTCAAAGTACTTGGATTGCCAATCTCATTGCACTGAATGAAGACAATCCTCATGGCATCAAAGAATTGGATCTATCAGAGAATAATTTAGGTGCCATGATAGCCCCTTTAGCTTCTGTTTTACGAAACAATACCACCTTACTGCATCTCAACTTGTCCAACTGTAATATATCACATGAAGGTTTATCAGTTTTATCAAATTCATTGGCAGAAAACTCGTGCCTGGAAACATTGGACCTATCAAAAAACCCACTTGGTGGTGGAGACACAGACGAGAGTGTAACTATACCATAGCATAACTTCAGTAAGATATTCATCTTTATTTCCATTAGATATTGGCCTTAAAAACAGCTTTAACGCGTAACTCTACCTTACAAAGTCTTAATTTATCCGAAACTCTACTTGATTCCAGTACAGCTATCACATTAGCCGAAGCATTACCCGAAAATGCATCATTGGCACGCCTGGATTTGTCCAAAAATCCCAATATTGAAATGGCTGGTATTTTGGCTCTTGCTATCTCCATCAAAATGAATCATACCCTTACCTTTTTAGATATCAATATTCCAGTAAGTTTCATCTCAATCTAACTATAAAAACCCTGCTAAAACCCTTTGCTAGCCCCTTGATGAAGAACTGGCCAATTTACAGAACGATATTGTGGCTGTTTGTACTACAAATATGCTTCAAAAAGTAGAAGCTCAAGAACAAGAATCTACACAAAAGCAAGATTCAATCATTGAATCCAATACCACCTTGTCGCCTTCTACTTCATCATCATCATCAATAACTACTTCCAATAACTCCTCTCTAGATAACGTGGTAGAATTACCAACAAGGGAAGGCATCATGGCTGCCAAGGAAGCTTTGGACGGTCCCGAATCACCGCAATTAAATCTAGTATTAGAGCACGGACTTGAAGCTGCTCCCGCTCCAGCACCTACTACGGACACAAATGCAACCGCAGCTTCAACCACGCTATAATCTATATCATGTTAATTTATTTCCATTAAAATATATATATATATACATGTATACATGTATATATATTATCTATATAATACAATCTGTTCGTGGTCAAATGGTACTTTGTACTTTTTCTTGATCTAGGCAGAGCATAGGTGTAGAGACATTTTTATGGTATTGTTATTATACAAATACAGTAATCCCGAGACTCTACGGTAACTGAAAATGAAAGCAACAACAGTCATTGAGCTCATGAGGACTATGCATTTTAACCAATGATTGCAGTAAACCTTTGGGTTAAATAGACACATCAACCAGATACAGTAGTTCATTTCGAATATTGAATAACTAATTTGATGCGGCAATAGACCGAGATTGCCCAAAATCCCACGCACCATGACAATTCTCCAAGCTGTAATATCCTAAGCTCAGAAATCAAAATATGATATGTAGATACATTCTTAATTCGTAATGACATCAAGACTTGAGTAACTAAAAAAAAAAAAAAAAAAAAAAAAAAAAAAAAAAAAAAAAGTCCAAGGACAATACACTAAAATCAAAATAATGAAGACCTGAATTCGCTTAGACGCTCCTATATTCACTTGTTACTATTACCCTTGTGGATAATGATATGTAGATAAGATATAGATAGATTGGAAATATATATATATATACACATAGAAAACGATGCGCAAAGTAACTGTTTGTTTGGTATTGTGCAGTTAGCAAACAGCATAATTTGTTTTACGAAACCCCCTGTTCCCAGATAAATATTATCGTTGTGTATATAGTTTTGATAGGTGTTAAGAAATGTTGTGCATGGGGCAGAATGAAGGTCTCTTAAGATGCAGTAACTCGTTTTGTATTTGAGCTACTAACCAGATGTGATACTGGATGGGAGATTTGTCGAGTGGTTTATAGATAATTAGAACTAGTAAGCCTTAATATTTCTACTTTCCTTAACTAATTCTGGCTTAATGGTCCGTCTATGATCCATCCATGTTCAGAATCATTACTGCGCCTGCTAGAAGTATCTTTTGACGGAAGTATTAAAATACGATCTATTTCAATGAGTGCCTAACTGGCTATTTCACAAAAAAAAAACCAGGAATATATAGTCTTTGGCTCAGATGTTTAAAAAGCCAACGAATAATGTAAAAATATGTGTACAAATGTATACTTTAGAGTATACCAATTCCACGTTACAGTAAAATATGCCCCAAAAATACCGTCGTTTGAGCGTCTTTGTACTAAATTTGTTCGATTTATATCTGCATTATCCATAACTGACTCAGATAATTAAGTCTGGATTCATATTAGTATAAGATTGAGCTTGTTTTATGCATCCAATCTGAGCGTTCTATATAAGCTTTAATTCAAGAACACTCAGAGGATTTTATGAGTTTTTAGGACGAATTTCCATGCTTACTCCCCGCTATCCAATCAACATCGAGGTATAACTATCCAAATGTCATTGGAACCCCCGGCTAGCCTTTACGAGTCCAGCTTTTTACTCACTTACATTAAAACATACATATATTATGGGAGCTCAAACCTCTAAAGTTGCTAGAAAGCTACCTACAAAGGCTCGCCCCGAAACAGTACTAAACATTCCAAAGGAATCCCCCTCTACCATTGCTTCTGCTCCAAACGTTGCATCGGGTAAAAGTCTCTCGATACACCTGCCTTCAACATGAAAACTAACGATCTTCCATTGTAGAACTCAAAACTGAATTCATTCAAGAAGATAGTCGCGATCCTCACCTGCATGAAAACTTGAAATCACTTGGTCCTGTTTCGATCGCACCTACTGTAACTAAAATGAGATCTGTAAGTTAGAATATGCGTTGATTTCTTTATCTTTCGCGTCAGTCAGACTAAATTCATGTTTATAAAAGACAGATACCATGCTGGGCATCATGAAGCATCGCCAAGAAGCCGAACAAAAAGAACTCAAAGGACTCGCAGTGACCGAAGAAGCTATTTCGATCGATTCTCTTTACACACTGCTGGAACAGCGTAAGCGACTTGAACCAGGCGAGATCGATACACCTCTCGTACGACAAGCAATTATTAAGAAATACAAAATTGATGAACCTACACTGGCTATACTGCTAAAGTATTATAACAATTTGGCCATTATGCCGCCTGCCATTGATGATAAAGAAGAAAGAAGAAAAGGTGTATGGGTGACGGATAAAGTGGACTGGCAAAATCAAGTGAAAGCAGTGGATCAACGGAATGCAGAAATCAAAAAGGCGAGACAAGAGGCCATCAAAGATAATAATCGTGCTTTGAGCAAGGATGAAAAACAAGAGCAGGCTTTGAAGGATTTGTTTGATGAGAGTTATTAAAGGCAACTCTAATAAACTGTATATTTAGTCTATATCAATGAAGCATAATTATGATTTCCTACTGAAACAAAGCGTTTCCTATCAGCTGTTATAGTATGTGTCTGCACATATGCTGAGTGGGTTGTTTGCGTAAATGAATACTCTTTATCATTTATTAGGCGTTAACAACCCTTTATAAAGTGCTATAAAAGCAACAAACAAGTTGAATAAGCCATCATCAAGAACAAGACGTAATAGACTCAAAAAGAACACTTGAAAGTGCCACTATTTATGGCTTGTTCAGCTTCTGGTATAAGAGCGCCTAATTTGATAGCTCGTTTAAAATGGACAATTACTCAGTCCTGTTAGCTGTCATATGATAAACAAAGCATTATTGAGTATATTGGAATGCGAAAAATAGAGTTGTATCATGAATCATACCTCTAACGTGTCCCGAGTACCGTTATAAAGTAATTCAAAGGACGTCACTACTACTACTACTACTACTACTACTACTACTACTACTACTACTACTACTACTACTACTATGCGAATTGCGCCTTGATTTTTTGAAACTTATATTGAGCTTTTTTTTTGGAATCACTCACAGTTTTTGTATGGGCTTTTAATGTTGCCTTTAATGGGGAAAGGGTAGTTGATAGCATACCTCAAATCTTAAATTATGACCCTTTAATTTTTTGTTGTCTAGTAATCCATAGAAGAATTGGATGAAATTCCTTGCCTACAATAGGCATTTCTGATTATTTAGTCATTAAATGCTAAATACTAAAAAAAAAAAAAAAAAAAAAAAGTATTGCTATCCTATGGCATTGTTGGATATGGTAGAGGAATTCCTGCTCGTCCAAATTTGGAGACTAGAAGCCAGTCTGGCTCTCAACAGCTCCTTTTTAACAGCTTTATATACTGTATAGCTTCTTTTCAAAGTTTTTTTTTTTTATATCTTTCTCTTGCGGCACTAGTTCACTATCAGTTTCTTATCAGGTCTCTCTGGAACAGCAATGTCTCCTGGCATCGGTGTTTTTATACTGAAGTGACCAAAGTAAAGCATTTATGCAAGTTTAACAATAAGAAAAGGAAATATTATTACGTGACACCACTGCCATTGCTGCAATCTAGACAAAAAGCTCCTCTAGATTAACAGTACTATCATTTTCAGGGTTAGTTTATTCCGCAGAACTACTTAAAAACGTCATGTAAAATCTATATACCCTCCAGTATCAGAGAAAAATGCATTAATAGAAAATCGAATACCACTGGTAAAATGTGTATAGACAGAAGAAAAGAAAAGGTTAAAAGTATGTATTCCCTACTTGGACAAAGTGATCGATAGCATAAATATAGTGTATGATGCAAATTACCCAACGTAGTGTATCCAACTCTAAAACGCATACTATAGGAGGAGGTGAGGGAATACAGGAAAGTTTGGAATGATGTTCCCGGAAGTAAAAGATCGAGAAGAATTGATAATGGAGGATATCTTTTGAATATGGTAAGCAACACAATTGTTCGTGTGCTGGTTGACGCTGCAACTTACTGCTAATTTTTTTAAAGCTTCCATTTTCACACAAGACTGTGCATCAAAGATGATGGAACTGTGTTTAATATTCTGTCTGCTTGTTCTTTCATGATAGCAACAGTGGACATAATAACAGCAGACATCGTTGGCTGTCAGACCGACCTGCACCTGGGTGAGGTTGTATTGAAGGCAAGGTCAAATCAGCTGAAGATACTAGATGCATATGAGGGGGATAGCTGCAGTTATTTGGTAGGTGGCATGATTAAGTTGTATGGTCTGGAAAATCTTGGAGTCATCTTGTTAGAAACATCATTGCACTTTGACTCAACAGACAAACTGAAACGTTGTTTCACTCATCATAAAATATTGTTCGGCGGCCTAGCCATGCTGAAAAGCATTGCTAAAGGGTTTTTTTTTTTTGTTTTTGGCTAGTGCAGATACATTCAGCGTTACATGCTAATGGTAAGAAATACTCAAACTCAGAATATCTCACTTGTTAACATATCTTTTACAAGTACTCATGAGCCGCTATGGCTGAAAATCCATTTGTAGTAATGTAAATAAACCAAAACTGATAACTTTTTAATTTAGTCGTAGCTATTTTGAACTGTTTGCTGCTTAAATCCCTTTTATTACTCAAACAAAATAATATGAATCGGGCCGGAGGCCTATTGTGGGCGGTCCGGATATTATGTACCAGTGCGTATAGAACGCCTCTATCGTCACTTCAAGGTGATTTTTTACCAATTTGAAATTTAGAATAGATCAATTGTAATGGAACTCGACGAATACTATAGCATTGATTCTATATTAGCAGAACAAACAGTAATACACTCTGTTTCATGACATTTAAACCCGTGTCGCTCAACTATTTCTTTCTTAGAAAATACCATGTATAGCACTTCACAACTTTAGCGCTGAAGCCAACTTGAGTGGAGACAACACTGAGGTACGATTGGGATAGATCGAGTAGCGCTTCTCATGCTTAACAGGCATTCTTATAGGTTCCTCGTAATTCTCGCGTGGAACTTCCTTACTGGATCGCCAAACCTTTAGCACAATACACGTAAAGTCTTTTTTTACCCAGAAATTATTCGCATTTTTTTTTTTTGTTTTTTGTTTTTACTAACCAGTCATGTAGTTTACCTCCAAACGAGTGAGTTGGACTTTCTTCAATACTTAGACAGTACTAACATGAAGCTCCAGATCACTTATATCCATTGAATTACCAAAGACATATGGCACAAAAGTGAGAAATGTCTTGGACGCCAGTCCGACTGTTGTTGACTTTAAACTACTATGTCCTTATTTTTATCTGTTTGGAATGAAACTCTTGGACTTGATTGTAGATGATTCTTTAGCAGGCGTATTAGAAAAGGTTTGTGAAAATCAAATATAGGGATCATATCAATAGACGACTAATCCTATTACAAGGCATTTAAAGTGAGACTTCGAGATATAATGGATTATTCACAAACAACTGGATCTTCAGTAGGACAGGATTTCTTGCAGAAACTAGATGAAACTGAAAAAGAGTGTATGTAGCTTGTAAATTCAAAGCCCATGTATACTAACGTTTGACTTGGTTTAGTGTATAGAACAGGTCAGGAAAGTGCTTCTAATGTCAGACAATGGCGAGACAGATCGATACACCAAATCAAGACAGTAGACCTTGGTACCAGAGTCTAAAGCTCTGTGGCCGGGTAAACCGGTTTAAACCAATCAATTCCGCTTGTTTCTAAAACGTGACAGTACAAACGACCAACCATAACCAATAAAGTATTTTATTTTTTTCATTCCTTCTGTTCTTTGTTTCCTTTTCCTTATAACAAGATAATGTCTCAACAAAAGAAGCCAGATGTACCGCGCTTGGTTTTACGCTCCTACAGGGCCAGCGATCATGAGCAAGTAGATCATTTGTTCTATAGTACATATTTCACACTTGTTCCCGAAGGTGTCAAGTGTAAACTCAAGTCACCCGTGTTTTGGGTTATGTGGTTTGCATTCTACTCATATTTACTGGCTATTGTACCTATTTTATTATCCGGTATGAACTTTCCATCATGGGCTGGTACGGCGCTCAAGATTTTCTTGACTTTTGCATGGTCTGTAGTTTCATTTGCTGGTGTTTTCGTAGTAACCGATCGATTTGAAGTGGTTGACAAGGTGGAACAAGCACGTCAAAACGATCTCAGTGACCCCGAAGTTTACTATTTGAATTGGACCAAGGAAGAGGTAGAGATTAACGATGATACGGACAAGAACGATTCCCCCAAGAAACGAGTTACTTTTGATAAAGACGCGAAACCTGCTACTGAGCTCGTACGCACACAAAAGCCTGTCGAAGAACAAACACCTTCTCATTTCTGGGTGCTTTCTTTGGATAATAGACCTTGCGGTATTGTTGGATTGGCCCACTATAATGAAAAGATCTTGTCTAATCGTCCTGCTCAACCTCCTGCCTGGAAGTTACTGATTGCTGCTGCATTGCGAAGATATCATTTGCCTGTACCCGCTTCCTTGGCAAACTTGCAAGACAAATTACCCGTGCCTGTCTTTTCTGAAGCACACGAGCCCAAGGTTGCTACATTGAAACGTCTCGCTGTTCGAACTGAATACCAAAATTGCGGTTTATCAACTTTATTAATTGATAGAGCCATGTCTTTTGCAAATGAAAAGGGATTGGAACGCGTAGAAGCCCTCACAAATGAATTAGAATCCAAGGCAGCGGACATATTAAGAACTCAGCATGGATTCAAGTTGGTGAAGAAGGAGAAAAAGGGTTGGTTTGGTCAATATGAAAAGACCTGGTCTTGCGATGTCAAAGAATGGATGGCTACACACCAAGAGGGCGCTAAAACTTACCAAAAGGCCGAAAAAAAATTAGATTGATGATGATTAACCGGATGGAAAAACTCGCTCCGTTCGAATGTTTATATCGCAGTAGATATAAATGAAGATAGCAATCCACATTCTTTGTATATTATTATATTAGCCGCACTGCTATTAATTTTCCTATTGTAAATAAAGAAGACAGTATTGGTTCCGTACGCCTTGTTAAATGCCAGTAAAGACATATATGCATCAAAAAAAGTCGATAGGCTACATTCATTATTTCAGTAAACTATTCTTCCACATTTTACGAGAAAAGTACGCGACATGTCAAAATAAACAATAATATGTGTTGGTAATAGTGCCAGATATGCTTTTCAAGCATTAAGATATACAAGTATGCTATTGACACAAGTACATCTTGTTCTTCCATCATGGTCTTTGTAAATATTACCTATTGAGGCTCTAATAAATACTGCCCCCAACCCTGAGCATGATGTGTTACCAGATGCAACATTGGAGCAAAGGTGTTTTCATATTGCGAAATTAAGCTTTTCGTGCCATATTTATACCATTCGCTGCAATTCCTTCCCAATGATAATAAATGTTGATTTTATCTACTGCAATTAGATAAAAAATTTCAATAGAGGCAGCACCTGATTCTGAGAAGAATGGAATACTAATCAGGTGCGATAGCTTAACAATCGGGAGATCTATTGATAATTATTATTACTACATTTAGTGGTTACATGAAGTATATAGGATTCACTGTTAATCGTCGATATATTACAGTATATGTGTTGTAATATACTTGAACAATGAATTTAGAGGATACGATGTACTATTCTGAACAAGTACATACACACTAGTCGTATGACGCGACGCCTGACTAAGATCGGTCAAGAGATTTATAGATCTTGGGATCTAATCCATAAGAAATATATATAAGATATCACAAGTCATTAACACATAATATTTTCACTGCATTCTGAACCTGATGTAGCTACCTTATTCGATCTTAATCTAAAATGATTCGAAAAATGTAATGCTAATATAGCAGGATCTCAAAATAAAACCCAAGGTATACCTCGTTTACATTGCATATTTCATTAATACTATAACTCCAGTACAGTTAGATAATTGTCAATTAATTTGCATACTTTTGTGATAGTGTCATACACTTTTTTTGCTTGGGTTCTATAAAAAAAATGGATATTGATAATTTTATTTCCTTCCATATCGAAGCTTTTCGCATGTTTATTATAAGCATACAGTTGAAATTGAGCCATTTTCGCCTTCACATATTTTTTGATCGATTTTGGTTTAATGCCGCTTCTGATTGCCATTACATGTCCAAGATGAATTATCACATTCACAGTAATCATTATTTGGCTAAAACGATATAACCATATTATATTTTAGTTATTGACTGTGAAATTCTAATACATTTAACTTGATCAAAATCTATCAATTTCTAGATCTCTTAGTGATCCCAATCAAATATCGCACTAAACGAGTAACTTATGTACAGAATGAATCAACTTTACATTTTTTTTTCATTGAAATTCAAAGAATAAGCTATAATGATAGATGGTAAAATGTATATCTTTTATAAGAAAGAGCAGATAAAAGACGTAAATCTCTCCACCAATCTCGGCTTAATTTCGCACCTGATGCGTAGATAGTAATCTTTACTCAGAACGAGTTAATACATCGATTAGAGACTTATAAAAGAGTAGACTTGGTAAATCGACTGGTTTCTTTTTCAAGTTGAATAATTACATGCTTTCCAACAAGCTTAAAAGTATCCCTTTGGTTGTATCTACTATTAGGTAAAATAAAAAAATAAAATAAAAAAGCTTTACGCTGATTACCCTGACTAAATGATGTATTTCACTTAGTTATAAACCAAAGTGAACATGCTGAAAGGTTATCCGTTGCGAAAAAAAAAAAAAGACAAAGAAAGAGACGAAGCCGCAATTGATTATTAGATCAGCTGAGCTCTGATGAATAGAATATCTTTTGACTAAGCTGTCGTCTTGTCATAATTCACAAATAGTTTAGTTGGAAGAGCATCTGATTATATCCAAGCTTATTTAATTTGTCAATTGCATTCAAAGCGAAACACTACGTTTGTATAGTGTTTTCTACCCAAGATACATATCTATAGCCAAACTTTTGCATAACAACAATAGCCTGAATCAGATACATAAAACGTTAAAGATAATCATGCAACTCCTTTACGTTTCAAGATGCCAACTGCACACTTGCATGCAGTATCTCAAGAATACAAGCTTGGTGCAGCTGTGATACATTTTGGATTATTTTGTACAAATAAGAATGTTTCTCATCATCTTTGGTTACAAAAGGGTAATTATGATTATTTTTAGTTAAAAACGGGTTATTCATCAGCCCTTATATGAAATATCTAGAATATCTATTCACGATTACAGGATATTGACAAAGAAATTCATTTATAATCACAGTGTCACTAAATATACTGTGGCCAAATGAGATTGCCGAAACCTTTGTACAGAGAGATGGATTGGAAAAGTAGTATTTTCGACTATAATATTTAAGCAGCTGATACAAGTGTTTCAACTATCTCGATTATCAATATACAATGCCTTTTGTATCATGCTGTAGAAGAATGTTATCGAGATGGATCGTCTTCCTTTTGTGGCATTTAGTGAATGTGTATTTCGGCGCCTAAACTTCTTATTCAGCCCTTCCTGTGTCTTGGAGCACAAATTAACGATACTATTTTTTTTTTTTTTTTTTTTTTTTTTTGGACAATGTACAAATGAGTTGTGGCATTTGGACACGGCAATGTTCGCCGTTATTAAGCCATCCAATCGATGTTATTTTTAAATAATCTGATGATGGTTTTGGATATCTTTCTTACGAACAGATAGAGTCTTTAAAACAATTAAACATTGGTATGTAATTGAAGAACAGATAAAAAAAAAAAAAAAAAAGGTTCAAAGGTCACCATCAATGACAATAAATGTGATATCATCGAAAATCACACATCAAAATATAGCTATAGCTTGTTAGTTATTTCATAACTAGTACAGTCACTTGGTTTTTGCACAACATAAAAACACCAATGTATTATTTGCACTAGACCAAACAAAGTTAAATTATAAGCCACGGTTCTCAAGTACTTTTGAAACTGTCAAAAATGAATATAGTGATAGCCCCTATTACTATGTATTACTGCGTCCTCCTCCCTTCCTGGAGCTCGCAAAAAAAAAGCTATTATGAAACTTGTTCTTATTATCCGTAACAAATGATTGTGAATACTCGAAGATGTTTTAAGCAGACCTATATTTAATTTAAAGATGCATATATCATCCGATGTTTCCTTTACCTTATTGAGCCATATTTGCTAAAAGACAGTATTTAGCATATTATAAAAAACCCATTCATAATCTACGTACTTTAAGTATAAAAAACTATGGAAAATAGATTTACATGCACTCCAATGTTATTCTACGTTATTAATTAGCTATACCTAGAAAAAAAAACATGAAAATTTGATCCCCAAAGGGCATTAGTTTTTTTTTTGGGTAATTATCTAATTCTTAGCACCATTACATTTCTTAGAGATCGCAGTTTAATGTCTAAACTTATGTCCAAGTTCATGTTCAGATTAGGTTTCTATACCTGCTAAAATTATTATACATTAATTATTGACGCGAAATTATACTAATTAGGCCTATAGATCTCTCCAATGATCTCGATCAAATGTCACATGTGATGAGTAATCCATATTGAGAATAAGCAGCTGCTTATTATTTCAACTTTTAATGAAATGCAGTAGAATGTGTATATTACTTTTTAGCGATCGACAGTAATTTAGATCCATTTCATGTAATAATCTATGGAATCTCAATGGAAACCCAGTGTTACGTCACATCTGATGAATAATCCATGTCAATGGATTACTATCTCTCTAACTAAAATATTTTTATTCGACTACAGAACAATGAATATGCATTTTTTTGACCAGCGATTAACAATATATTCTACCCTACATTCTTATTAATGGCTTTCGACTACTCAATAGCTCACTGTACACTATAAAGTATATTTCCATTGAAAGACTTTCATTTTGGGTGGATCAAGGTGTCAAAGCTAATATATAAAAAATGGCGCTAAATAAATGATTCGCGCAGTTATGGATATTCTTTTTCCGTATGCATCAAAAATAAAAAAAGACGCGCATGTTTCTTCTACTAGAATCGGTAAGCTCTTAAAAGGAAAGCTCTATTTTTTTTAGAGTTTGTATTACATAGGTTTAGACGGGATATTCGGCATTGATTATGGTGTCACCATGGAGTTGCAAATGAGAAATGATGGAAAATATCCAAATTGGTTAAAATTTTTGGAGTCTAGGTCGGGGTGTCTGTAGTTCTTGGCTTAAAAAGAAAACCTGAGAATGAAACAGAGGATGCATATCATCAATAATAAAAAATATATATGTGAAACTAAACTAAAATTAACAACCAACAAAGGTAAAACTTTGAATCCCGGGATATATATATATATGTATATAATATGAATTGCTTATTATTTGGATACTGTTCAATCTTTAATTAGATTTTGCCGTTTTCTTTTAGGTTTTTCTAATTTCAGGTACAAAACCTTCTTTTTAAACAATCAGAAAATTGACATGACGCATTATTCAACAGGTGATATCTCAGTAAACCTCGGAGAAACATGGTTGCTGATTAGAAGATCATGTTCAGAATGAGCTCTTGGATCTAGTGACAATAGTTTTAATGAGATACAATGCCGTTTCAATGCATCATAAAGTAATTTCTAGTGACTCTTTGTCAGTAGATTATAATTCAATGTGATTATGCAACCTCAGCTTACACAGTCGTAAACTACAATAAATCATTGAAAAAATAGCATTATAGATAAAAACTGGGTACTGAATTTATTATTCATTAAAAGAGATAGCGAGTATTGATACCACAGATACGCAGGAAATGCGATAAAAGGTGATCGACAAAAGAAACATGTGCTTCACCAGTAGCTTCATCTTGCGAAAAGAAAAAAAAGAATAAAGATATGGTAACAAACCAAGCAAGTGCAAAATAAAGCCATTTAAATTTTGTAGAACCAGATGAAGCTTCTGGAGGATAAGGCATATTGGTATCTTCCAACTTTCTAGGTAGAGGTTCTTTACCAAAGCTCTTGGTTACTTGATCCGAGGTCAATTTACTACCAGCAAGAACTATGGGTACGCCTGTACCTGGATGAGTACTATAGAAAAACAGTTTAGATATCTAATTTTTGACTGAAATAACTATTCCATACCTTGCACCGACAAAGAAGAGATTATCATAACGGCCCGTTGCGTCCTTTGTGCTTGGGCGGAACCAGAGCACTTGGAGCACATCATGAGATAGACCAAGAATTGAACCTCTCCACAGATTGAATTTGCTTTGCCAAACGCTAGGATCATTGATGGACTCATGCTCTATTAAATCTGCAAAACTAGCCATGTTAAAGCGACGCTGGATCACATCCAGTACCATTTTTCGAGCGCGCTTCACCATTTCTGGATAGTCTTCTTCTGTAAGATGCCCATCCTTGTCCTTCATATGGCCAACGGGCACCAAAACAATGACAGAGTCTTTACCGGGCGGTGCAGCTGAAGGATCAATACGCGACGGTACATTGACATAAAACGAAGCTTTGGCAGGTAGACCATAACCATTAAAGATTTCATCAAAACTCTCTTGATAAGCTTCAGCCAAAAAGATATTGTGAACATCTAACTGAGCGATCTTGGTAGACATGGACCAATAAAACGAAATTGAGGATGAAGTGAGTTTTTTATGAGCCAGTGTATTCTTTGTCCAGCTACAAGGGGGTAGCAGGTGATGATATGCGTAAACCAGATCTGCATTGCAGACAACAGCATCCGCTTGAATCGATTGGCCATTTTCCAATGTAACTCCAGTAACACGTCTACCAACTGTATTGATTTTGGCGACTGGTGCATTGTAGATAAAGTTGGCGCCGTACTTGTTAATAGCAATGGCTTCTAACTTTTGAACCACCTTATTAAAGCCACCGCGAGGATACCAGATACCTTCTGCAAATTCAGTATATTGCAACAAGTTATAGATAGCTGGTCCGTCATAAGGGGACATGCTATTATTATAGATTATGTTAAAACCTACAAACAATGAATTTTTTTTCCAAAAAAAAAAAAGACAAGTGACATACCCCATATACATGGTTTGAAACGTAAACGCCATGCGCATTTTCTTTGTCTTGAAATATTTAGATGCACGGTCATAGATCTTGTCGAAGAGATGAAGACGAAAGATCTCTGGAGCATATTTGAGGCGAACCATATCCCAAATGGATTCAAAATTGCGCTTGATAGCAATACAAGTACCACGTTCATAGTGAATATAAGCTTCTTTTATGAAATCCAAGAAATTGCCAAACCCAAGAGGTCCTTCTATGCGATCTAGTTCAGATTTCATGCGAGCCAAGTCTGAAGACAATTGAATAGTTTCACCGTCATCGAAATGCACCTTGTAATTGTTGTCACATCTCAGCAACTCCAAATGAGAATCAATATGTTCATCTAAATCGGCAAAGGTGTCTTCAAATAGTTTTGGCATCAAATACAGCGAAGGTCCTTGATCAAATCGATGGCCATTGTGATGGATAAAAGAACAGCGGCCGCCCAAGAAATCGTTCTTTTCCACCACTGTAACTTTGAACCCTTCGCGAGAAAGACGAGCAGCAGTTGCAGTACCACCTACACCAGCACCAATAATCACAATATGCTTCTTGGTAGACATTAAGGTTTAAATTGAATCAATAAAAAAAAGAAAAAGAAAAGAGAAATAGCCCATGACCTTGTTTCTTTATAATCGCACCGGAATCTTGGATCATATATACAAAAGGTCAATGCACTCATACAATGCAAACATAGAGTGTTTAAGCACAGAAAGATCTAAAAAAGGAAGATTTATATTAAACTTTGGCGTGATCATTGATCAGGTCAGGTTAACCACATCATCGGAATATGCAGTTTTCATTATTCCAGTTGCTAGAGTGGGGGGGGGGGAGACCCCTTATCATCATTAATTTACTGCGCGCATCTCTATCATCGCAAAAGACGTTTTCATTGTCTATAGACAACAATGAAAATTTAGTTTGCTTAGAAGGGTCATCTTCTTTTATTGCGTATATAAATTATAATAAACCCATTCTCTTTGAATTTATAATTTATTCACTTCTTTTCAAATCATGCTCACCTATATGCAAGTTCATTTATATTATACCCTACCTGTGCTTGGGGCACTTGCTTGGGCTTTGAAACCGTTTCATTCTACTCAAGATAGTCTCAAATACAAATTCTTGAGTTTGATGGCCTTTGTTACTGCCTCATTATGGGACAACTACATTGTGTACCATCACGCTTGGTCCTACTGCTCTTCATGTGTTACTGTTGTTATTGGATATGTACCTCTGGAAGAATACATGTTTTTTATAATAATGTCTTTATTGACCGTATCGTTTACAAATCTCGTTATGCGTTGGCACTTGCATAGCTTGTGCATCAAACCAAATACACCTATGATTCAAACACTATTGGTTCGTTTTATTCCGATAGTAGGTTTTTTAACCATTGCCTATAAAGCTTGGGTAAGTTTGTTCTATTAAAAATTGAAGCATGGTTTCACTCATGTTCGTATGAATAGTACTTTGCAATTCCTGGTAAATCTCTATTTTATGGATGTTGCATCCTTTGGTACACTTGTCCAGTGCTTGCATTACTTTGGTTTGGCGCTGGAGAGTACATGCTGCGTCGTCCTTTGGCTGTAATCATCTCTATCACGTTACCTACTTTGTTTCTATGCTGGGTAGATACGATTGCTATTGCAGCTGGTACTTGGACTATTTCGCTACGTACGAGTACAGGCAAAATGATTGTTCCTCATTTACCAGTAGAAGAGTTTGCTTTCTTTACTCTTATCAATGTCATCCTGGTATTTGGTACTTGTGCCATTGATCGAGCGCAAGCCATTATCCATCTCTACAAGGACAATAACCCTGTAGAAAACGTACGACCAATCCAGCAAAGTTTCTTGCAGCATATTTACGGATTGATTTGGGCCTTTTTTCTGCCTGACCAAATGCTGAATAATGATACTGTGCAAGATCTTGCCGTCAGTTGGGATATTTTGCGAAAAGCCAGCAAATCGTTTTACACTGCTTCTGCTATGTTTCCTGGAAACATACGTCAAGACCTTGGAGTACTGTATGCTTTCTGTCGAGCTACGGATGATTTTTTTGACGACGAGACAGTGCCAATCAAGAAAAGACAGCACCAACTGGAACTCATGCATCAGTTTATACGGGATTTATTTAGTCAAAAAACCAATGCCTCCAGTGCCATTGATTGGGAGTTTTATGGCAATCAGTTGCCTGCTTCTTGTCTATCTGCTTTCAAATCATTTACACGCCTTCGGCATGTCCTTAAAATGGACGCCATTCAAGAGCTATTGGATGGTTATAGGTGGGACCTCGAACACCGCCCTGTGATCACAGAGAATGATCTCCGTCAGTACGCTGCTTGTGTAGCCAGTAGTGTAGGTGAAATGTGCACGCGTATTATCCTTTTACATTCCGATACTGAATATAGCCAAGCGCAAGTCAACTGGATAATAGGCCGCGCTCGTGATATGGGCCTGGTGTTGCAATATACCAATATTGCTCGAGATATAGTGACCGATAGTCAAGAAGCAGGCCGCTGTTACTTGCCAAGTGTTTGGCTTACTGAAACTGAAACCCTCCAGATTCAAAAGGGCAATGCGCGTGGTTTGGACGAGACACGTTTGTTGGAGCTGTCGCACAAGCTTATTGATGAGGCTGATCGTATTATGATCATAGCCAAGGAAGGTATTGCCAAACTACCCAATAATTGTCAAGGTGGCGTTCGGGCGGCTTGTTATGTGTATACTACTATTGGCAAAACACTTAAGCAGTGTTGCAGTTATCCTACAAGAGCTCATGTCAAGAGTGCCAGACGTGCAAAAATTGCTTTATTGAGCGTTTACCATTCAAAGAATAAATACTTTTAATGGATATATTTATCTATAATCACACTCTAGATTCCGATAATCGGATTCGAGAAGTACGAGAAGGCACAGAAAAGGCACTTGAAAATATGATTGGGTACCCAAAGATTCTTTCTCGAGTTTCTTCTGAGCCAAAAAACTTATTTTCGTCTTTTTTGGGTGTTTTTCATAATTGTATCTTTTTCTTCTTCTAACATGCGCCATCCAAATCTTCCTTCAATATCTACTTTATTAACAAGACCTCCATCACCGCCTATTATCGTGGTGAATCAAGATGAATCACCTACATACCACATATCATCGTCTACGCTGTCGCCCATGTTATCGCCTATTGATTCATATACTTCCTCAAATCCTTCTCCATTACCTATATCACCTTTACCTTCGCCTTCTATGCTATCGCTACCTAACAGCGCTCCACTACAAGGTGACGACCCACCAAGAAGGTTAAGACATCCTTCAGTATCATCCATTGGCAGTATTTCACCAAAACCATCCTATAACTCACTGTGGAGTGTAGGTTCATCTTCACCGCAATCTTCCTATTGCTCTTCACCACCTACAACAAGAGAACGATCTGTTTCACCAATGACTGAAAGACCACCTTTGCCTCCATCCACACAAATTATTCTGAGTGAATCTGGCCAACCTATTCTCAAGCGTAGACGAGGTCGTCCACCAAGTCTAAGAGAACCTGCTTTAGAAGGTGGCTGGACATTCTTGACGCCTACAGTATGGGATGTCAAGAATCCACCTTCTGAAGAAACACAAGTACAACAAGTACAACAAGCACAACAAGAACAGCAGCTTCAACAAGCCAATACAGACTCTATCATGAATGGATCTATGGCAGCCTTTACTAGTTCAAATATGGATATGGTGTTACAGATGCCGCGTAAGAAAAGAGGGCGTAAACCAAAGACACATATTGTAGGCAATTCTTGCTTTGTATGGAAAGATATCACTGCTTCAAGGCGATCGACCAAAGTTCAAAAGCAACAAGAATCATCAAGTCCAAGACGATTGGAACAAGCTCCTATCTGATTATATCCTTTTAATAAAATTACAATTATAAACCAATTTGTTCTTGGTCTTCTTTTTGAAACCTGACAGCGTATCACCAACATTTAGGCTTGAACGTGTACATTATACACTGAGGATCCTTTTTTTTATATTATTATTAAGCACATGAAATCACTTTTTTGGCTTAGTGGCCTAGAATTTGGATGTTCTTGCGCCAAGTTATTTGCATATTTATATAGAACAACCTATTTTTATTGGTACGAAGTATCATTGGGACAAACTATTCTTTGGAAAGAGTATGTTTTATTCTATCATTATTTCCCCCCCCCCCCAGATATGCCGGTTGGTGATCGAGTTAGACACAATTCAATGATCCACACTGATGTCTATTATTTCATTCTCCTCCTTAATATTGCATTTCGCTCCTGTCATTCACCTTATAGTATTTTAAAGACGAATTCAATCGAAAGTAAAATAATATAGTCTATATTAATTTCCCAAGGATAATCGTATATATCTTGACCAAGAGCCGTTGCATAACGTTTTCTGAGCGTTACTATGCATAGTATTTTAGTCGCCGCAATGGTGTCTGTATTTTATATATTGCCTCTAGCGATTGTCAATAACCATAAATTGTACTAAGCATCAACTCTTTCAAACATAACCATTTTATAAAATATTACCATCGACATTTGTACAGAGAGAGATCGATCCATTGCTAATCTAAATACAATTTTATTGCGTTATGAAGGATGCCACTCTTCTTTACTCTCCGCCTCTCAACGTATAGTATTCTAACATTTGCCAAAACTGTATACTGTTCTAAAAAAAAAAAAAAGAATCCATTTAGGTTTACGCATTGTCGTTTGTACATTCTTCGTAAATCATATCGTATCTTAATTCACTGTTGATCTACACGTGGTTTTGGGGGTTTCTTGGATAAATACATTTACAAATGTTGACAGCCAATGATACCGCTGAACTGTATTACAATAGTAGTCTAGTGCCGATCACTGTTGTCATTTTTTTTTTTTAAAAAAAAAAGACCTAGGTATAAAAATATCTCCTTTTCTTTCCATCACGTAAAATAATAAAAACATTAACCTTCAAAGCGCAAGGTGTTTCTAACTTGATGAACAGATCGACTTCATTTTATGACAGAGATTCTAAACTTCTTCAGTGCGACTATACTAAAAAAAGGGAAATATAACACTAACAATTCCAACCCCGGATATATCTAAGCTCTTGGTCTTTATTAGTACATCTACTTTTCTTTTTTTTTTTTTAATAATATATTTTATTCCAACATGTTGCTGTCTAGAAACTTTAGATTGGCTTATTGCCAGCTTTCAAAAAGAAGTTATTCAACCTCCAAAGCTGTACACTTATCCTATGACAAATATTCTATGGAGCCATCCAGCAAACCACCCGTTTTAATTTGTCATGGCTTATTTGGGTCTAAACAAAACTGGACTTCACTAGCCAAAGCAATGAGTAATCGACTCTCACGGGACGTCTATACGATTGTAAGATCTAAAAAAGTTTGATCATAACCTCATTGAAACTGCTGACACATTATTAGGATCTTCGAAACCATGGCGATAGTCCTCATTCGACAGAACACAGTTACGAAGCCATGACTCATGATTTATACAATTTCATTCAACATCATGAGCTCAAACAACCCATTTTGCTCGGTCATTCCATGGGCGGTAAAGCCGTCATGTCCACAGCATTGCACCACCCTACCGAGATTTCAAAATTAATCGTTGTTGATATGCCTCCAGTCGCCATGAACCTAGCCCGTAACTTTAAAAACTATATCGAAGCCATGAAGGCGATTGAGGAGGCAAAGCCTGAACGACAAAGCGAAGCCGATAAGATTCTTCAAAAATATGAGTCGAATGTCGGTGTGCGCATGTTTTTATTGACCAATTTGAAGCGCTTGGCGGATGGATCGCTTCGATTCCGTATACCATATCATATTCTTGGTGAATCTTTAGAAGCCGTGGGTGGATTTGATGTGCCAGCCAGTTTAAAATACGATAGACCGACTCTATTTATTGCAGGCGGCAATAGCCCTTACTGCAAACCTTTCGAGGACAGAGAAGCCGAAGTCAAGACTTTATTTTCCAATTCACATCTTGAGGTTGTAGAAGGTGCAGGTCACTGGGGTAAGTTTATTAGATTTTTTTTTAAAAAAAGTGATACTAATCTATTTCTTCTATAGTCCACGCAGAGAAACCAGATGTAGTCCTGAACTTGATCACAGCCTTCGTGGATCAAGACAAATAATAAACATAGAGATGAAACATTTTATTGACTATTATACTTGATATAGTATTGTGATTATAATTAGTTGTGGTTTTGAATTATGGTTTTGACTAACACATATGGCCATTTTCTACTTAATTGGATAGCACAAAAAGAAGGTTCTAAAGACTGTAATATAAGGTAGTTGGCAAAATAAGAAATAACTTTATTTAAAGAAAGAGAGATTATACATGATTTGCTTTGTGCTGCTGAGGGTGTGGCATGGCTGATTCTTATCAAAAAAAAAAAAGACAATCCAAAAGATAGATAAACTGCAACCAAAAAGATCGTAATCCAAAGACAAATCCAATCAAGACAACCACTGAACAAAAAAGCAATCTCTCACACGTTGTTATTTTCCCAAGCTGAATATTTGAGCTATTTGTGCTGTTCCAAAATTGAAGCCACACCACTCACAGAAACTCAGGAATTTGACACCAGTTAAAAAAAATCCACTATCCGATAGAGGGGAGGGAAAGGGAGAATAAGCTAGCTAGCTACTTGCAAAAAAAATGAGAGAGCCCTCAGTGTAAAAAATAGTAGTCCCAAAGTCATTCCTGTTTGACCAGAGAAAGCTAAAGGGATCTAAATAACAAACACAAAGTGTCAGAATTGAATACAAAGTCAGTTTGGCACAAACGTGATGTCTCAAATGTCTGCTGTGCTTGATCATTAATGAGAACACCTTGTTAGAGACAAAGTCTTGCGACAAAGTCTTGAAACGAGCCTTGAGACGAGCCTTGAGACCGAACCGAGAATACCCGATAAGGAGCCAATTAGGAGATTGTATACTGTTTAAAACTTGATTTGCGCAATAAAGATCAGTAGGAATGTGCTGAATATTGAAACTTATCGAGTCAAAGGAGAAGAGAGCAAAGGTAAACTCTAAATAGCTAATGAGGTGTAATATACATAAGCGCTAACGTAAGGTTGTAATACGGACTTATCGACCCGAAGGATAACAAAAAAAAAAAACCATGTCGATTCGACGGTTCAAACTAATGCTGTTCAGAGAAAAAGAAAAGAGGGCGTGAAATGTCCAAATTGCGCGGAGCAATATTCATATGTTTTCAAGTTGTTTCAATACCAGAGGGAGTCACCTTGAAGACCAGAAATCCACTTGGAAAGTTCATCTTGAGTTCACCATATTGTAATAAACTAAGATATAGAATCTTGATAAGAGACGGGAGCAAAAGTAATCCATCGAGAAGGGCTTCATACCATAGTTCATTTAACCATTTAACGTTTCAGTTAACCAGGGAGTATTTTCATTGTAACAAAAATAAAAGAGTAAGTAAAAGAGAATGGGGAGCTATTCATTGCAATCGCCCCATTCATTTATATCTTCAGAAATAAGCCTAGCTCCTATAGTGAGTCAAACAGGTGATTATTTTCCTTATGAACCAACAGGATTCAACGCTTGGATGCCTGATTAGGTGTACATAGAGTGACCTGTCACCAATTAAAATGTGTAAATTGTGCAGGAATGAACTAATTGACTGCATAACAATATCACCTGTTTCAGTTTATTACATATTTTGCATTCGTATATTGAAATGATGACTGGTGAGTTGGACATTACATTAGAAGGCTTATCCATTTCTAGGAGATTTTACAAATGTTTCAAAGGAAGTGTTATGTTCAAATTTTAAATAGAATTAGGCAGCTCAAATAAGTGTTCCAGCATTCGATGGATGCATATCACTGGACTTATACTATCATTTATTTTCTCTTTATTCATGTTCTCATAAGATTTTACTAAAAAATGTAGCAAGCTCATTTGGTGTATGGAATTACGAATCAGATGCCAATATTGGAGCAGCCGCTTGTTAAAGATTTGTGACATTTGGCTGGGATCGGTTGGAAGGTTTAATTTGAAAAATCTAATTCTCATAAAACGCATATACTTTACAGCCACACACGTTAAAAAGTAGTATAACCAATAGTACACATGTTCGAATTGATGAAATAGTTCATTAGCTCGTACTAAATAACCATCAGAAGTGAAATTAAACTAAAATCAGTTAAAGAATACCACAGTGCTGAAAATGGCATGATTCTGAAAAATAACGTTATGCGAGTTTATAGTTTTAGCTAGAAAATTTTTATGTTTCACTCAGAGAAGTATGATAGAGAGAAACTTTCAATAATGATGTGCGGACCAGCACTTAGCGATATATAAAAGGGACAATTGACCTAGACCTGTTCAAAGTAGTTGTGATATTATAGTCGATTAAATGAACAGACGATTAGTTTAAAAAAAAAGAGAACATACATAGCATAACATGCCTGTAACAAGATAGCAAATCGAGTGTTAAATGAACACATAAAGAGCTATCGAGTACAAGTAAAAAAAGGATTTATATACAAAGAAAAAATGTTGGGTTTGAACTAACGCTGAAAACATTTCGGATGTTATGTATACCTTGGTCGGTATATCACCTTGCTCTTGCAAACCAGGACATTAAGTAAAAGGAGTGTCTTCCTTTCCTCAGGTCCATTTATTTTCTGAAGAACAAATGCTGTATTTGTGAGGCAGTGTATTGAATAGTGTAGGTTTCATCTATTTCTACATATGCAAACGTATTTTACTTGGATATCGAAACATCGATTTGCCATAGTAGCACTTGTAAAAATGAATCAGAAACCAAAAAAAAAAAAAAAAAAAAAAAAAAAAACTTTTATCAAAAACAACTCAATGACTTGAAAACAATAAAAAGCGGTATGTACGTCTATGATGAGAAGTTAAGTTTTTCATACATTTGATTATTCATATTTCAGTTATTGGCACTTCTTTTGCCAATAAAAGCCAGTATTCAAGTTCCTTTCGCACGTCAAGAATCCTAACAGCACTTTTGCTATTGATTTAGACTTTCATCAAAGCGGTGGCGTTTTTTTTTTAAAAAATAAATAAAAACCATTTGGGCTTTTCAAGGTCTTAGGATTGTACGACAATGATGGCGTTTTATTGCTTAAAAAAGCAATAATAAATAACCCATTGAGCCTACTTTATAAGCATTAATGTCACCAATGGGATGAATTATAGCCCCATTATAGTCCAAATGGCGAATTAGTATCCACTTTTAATACTATCAATGATGAAGAGTCAGACTTCACAAGTCGGAATTTTTTTTAAAAATAAACTGCTTCTTCCTGTTTTCTTGATCTTGTAATTTGTTTAATATTTATAATCTTGATTTAATCAGATTAAATTGACTTGAAGAGCTTGTTCTCCATTGCTACAACTTTTTTTTTTGCGAGAACATTATTAAGTATACCAGCATTCTTGTTAGGCCAGCATCCCGTGCAACAATGACAATGTCATGCTTATAGGCTGGTCTCAAGACTCTTTCACTCTGGACAAATAGCTTGGCAATGATATTTCCTGTTTTTGATATACCAAACCAAGACTTGCCTATGTAAATAGTTGATTTTCCCTTCCTTTATTCCCTGTAAATTACATTAAATAAACGTTCACCTGTTATCATTGTTATCTTACTTTTATGTTCTTACAGTTGCTCTAAGTCTTTGTATGCTATTCTGGCTTTATTGTGGTTTATATTTCTTCAGGTCTTTAAATACAATAATAGTCTGGAAATCGGGTTATAGAGGCGTATTTTCACTTTACGCGTCGATTACATATACTTTAAGAGCTTAAAAGGATAATCCATATTGCCCTTAATTTGAGTGAATCATAAATTCAATTACTTTTCACACCCTCCAAATATACTGACGTTCTAATAAATGTAATAACTCAGAGCGTTGTTGACATGCATTCAGATACCGCATTAAATCGTATAATCGAGTAACCTTTGAGCCTTTGTAAATAAATTGATGTTCCCAATTGATGTAGCATCCCACTTGCAACATTAGACCTCGATCGGTAGTGAGATCTATAGATGTAATAATGTGGTGATTTTATTATACTATGATACAATACATTTAAAACTACTACAAGTAATTTGGAGAAGGCGAGCGACTAGAAACAACAAAGTTCTGGCTTAATTTTTCCAATTGTTCCTATTAAATTATGTCAATAAAATAGAGCTATGCGAGCCCTAGTTTTTCTACCTTCCATTTATAAAGAATAACAATTGTTTTTTTGAAATTGCTGTCTATCTTTTCTACTGATTCAGGCATTACCAGATCTTGAACTTTCATGGCAATCGTGATATTCTCTTGCTTTTTTAAACAATAAAAGTATCCTTTTGAACCTATATAAATATTCAATATTCAATTTAATGTCTCTACTATGATATAGTACCATTCCAGTCCATCGCGTACAGCGGATCGCTGTTAATACCTAAACAATCCAATGAAGACGCTATTGACTTGTTCAATCGGATACTTTTTGAAAGCTGCTTTTCCTTCTTCCATTTTTCATCAGTTGCTTTGAATTCGCAGCAACAAAGTTCTATATCGTCTCGACTTAAAATCTTTAAATCAACTTTCCTTCCCAAGCTACTACCAGTTTTCTTGGAACTTGGCAAGGAAGAAATATACACTTTGTTCTTGTATACTGTTTTTAAAGAAGCCTTCAATACCGTTTCTCCGCTAAAAAATTATACAACTATTTTCATTAATTTAAATAAATGAAAGAGGGCACATTAATAAAAGTAACCTTCTAGTGTAGACACCGCTCCTAGTAAATACTATCGACAGTATTTCTTCAATTCTTGAAACTAATTGTTGCTCAGTTGGAGGTTGCTGCTTCTTCCAGGTATGAGTGTTCTTTAGACTAAAAAAAACCATTGGTTAGTAATAAAGAAAAACTTATTACTTTCTAATAATGGTATTTGCATATAATAGAATATTTCCAATATTTCATGTTTTAAATCATCTTCACTTGTACGGTTAGAATCTTCTTTCTCATCTAATCGATAAATTTGCTTGGACAGAAAGTGTCGAAAACTTGATTGCCCTTTATTAGCTTCCTATTCACTAGCGTTATTAGTTTTGCCTGAAGTATATATCAGTTCTACGCCTACTTCTAATATTTGATTAATAATTGTATTCATAGAATGTATGGTATCATCCTCCACTAATATCGCAGCATTATCCTTTTTCAATTCTTCAGTATCAATATTTTCTTTATTATAATAGTCAACCATATAATCGTCCATACAGTTGATAATAGTAGATACGGATAATCTAGATACTGTTTTAAAATGTCATTTTAATTAGTGTTTTCGTATCTATCACTTACTGTAACAACTGTTGCTCTTTTATACATAGTTGGTCTTTCTCCAATAAGCGCAAAGAAAGATAATCGAGCTTTTGTTTGAGTGATGTTTTTTTACCAGACTTTATATCATCGATAAATGGTCTGTTGTCTTCTTTGAAGCTCAATTCATCAAAGTCATTCTGATCCAACTTTTTTTTTTTAAGTTAATGAACAATTTAGATCCAACGGGTCTCAAAACAATACCTTCTTACAACACCAAATGAACAAAAAAGTTTCTTTGGTTGGTTCAATATCCAGAAGTTTTCTCGAGTTGAATGCTTTTCTCCAAACACTCACTCCACATCGCAATTGAGTAGTCGAAAGCTCTTTACCATTTCTTATCATTTCAGTTTTATAAAAATTGGTCCACTTTCCTCGTAACTCTTTCATTGAATTGCATGTATGCTGTTCCCAAAGCTCTTTGTGAGATGTCAAAAAAATTTTCAAGTTGGGTTCGGTGGTAGTACTAATGTAATTTCTTAAAACTAATAGCTTTATTGATTAACTTCAGCCGAACAATGAACATATACAAGCCGTACCTTCTTTTGCAAACATGATTAGAGGATAAAGAGCAAAGAAATGCAATATTCCATTTTCGCCATCTTGTTGCTTCTGATAACATATTACGCCTTGGAACAAATTCGGTTGGACTCTCCCAGCTTACGGCTGTGGGAATTGCTTGATCTGTGTTAGTCCACTTTTTATATGAAACTCAAACATTTAGCCACATTGAAGTACATTTGTGTAGCTCAGTTCATTGAAGAAAATATGCGTTATGCTATGTCTTTCTGAAAATACATATATATATCTTAATTTGTTGCTGATTCCAAATATGACTTTCTAGTGTATGCTTGTGAATGAATAGTGCCAAACATTCATATTATCGAGGGTGTTCTCGTAGTCTTGTTGATGTGGATTTATTTTTGTTTTTATGTCGAGCTATAAATTTAGTCGGAGTTAAAAATGTAATATGTTTTCGAGCCGTTAAAGATTGTCCTGAACTGTCACTCAATTAAAATGATTTTGCATAAAACAAGCTGATATTTTTATAATTCACTCCAGATTTCAATAAAAATGAGTTCAACAATTTTACAAAACATAGCAGTTTTAGCCTTAGTCCTCTCTAAGCGTCGACTTATTCGATTGAGAATAAAAGAGTTTTGAAAAATGCATTATTTACTTCATGAACTTGTATCTGCTACATTTACTGTTTAGAAAAAAAATAGAACATGTTTTAAAGTATCTCCAAAACACTCAATGTGTCACATGCTTACATACTAGATTACTTTGATTGTTTGTAGTTAGGTAATATGCTGTAATTGTTTATTATTAGCTAATATACTACAATTGCTTATAGTTAGGTAATATTCTGTAATTGTTTATAGTTAGCTGGTACACTGTAAGTTGGAAGCAGGTGGAAGCTCTCTCAACTCGAATTTTTTTATGGTGAAGTGACCAATTTTTATGTCGAAGAGAGACGACCATCACTTATTAGATGTTATTTGAAAAGTGGGAAGAAAAAGCTATATTAATAGAAATGCTATACTAAGACAAAAAGTAGAGGAGATTATCGCCGATGATGTACTAAAGTTTTCTCTGGTAATTTTTGATGCTTTCACGGTTGGTCGCTAAAATTTGGGTAGTTACAAAGGGTTCCTCATCAAAAATGAGTCATGAATGGGCCTTCAATATTTGAGAGCAAGCAATGAAAATAGTCTAATGTGCAGAAATGTTAGGTTTTTGAAGGGTTTGCTTTCAATAAAAAAAAAGAAACTTGTAAACTAAGCTTTTAAACTTGATACGTTTTATTTAACGATTGTGTTATTGAAAGACAGATTAGCCGCTTCTTAAGCGTTGCCTAGGAATGACCGCGTAGAGGTTTGTCTATACATTCCCATAAAAGTTTTTTTTAAAAAAAAAAGAAAAGAAAAAAAAAAGCCAAGTAAAACATCTTCCCATTTAAAATGCTATTGAACAAGATTGGTAGATTAACGAAAGGAATTGATTCTTTCAATATTCGAATTTCAGTATTGGCTAGGCCCTAAAAAAGAATATTTACGAAACCAATAAAAAAGCACACGAAATATTTCCAAAACCTGAAAGCTCTGTATTAAAATATTTAAGAAATAAGCATAATATGTTGAGCAAGAAATGCTTTTTTTTGTGTAAAATGGTATTTATTGAAAAAATTTTACGCTTGTTTACGTCACTAAGAAGTGGAGTTAAATAAGCGAAGTAAAGGAAAACAATAATACATATATAAATATATGACGCCAAAATGAAAGGTAGTTAAATTAAAATAGGGGTAAAAACAAAGGATTCTTAGGGTCGGGAATCAGCCTATCTATTAAAACTGGACGATTTTGCGGCTCAACCAAAAAACAATATAATCTTGGTTGAAAGAATACCAAGATGCAGGTGGTTATTTCCAGCAATATGACATAGACCAAAGCCTGTTTTGGTGAGTTTCATAGATGAAGACCCATCTGCTGTTGCATACCAACCAATCGATAGATTTGCCAAGTACTTTGAAGGTTTATCTGTAAAAAAAACAACTGTGCATCGATTTATGATGACTGAAAGTAATTTATCTTGAAATAAGCTCGTTTCCTCTCAATGGCCAGGAACAGCGAAGCAACTATCCCACAATGACTTGAATGGATTATAAAAATGAAAAACTACAGATATATTACGAGGCGGATTATGTATTTATTGACGAAGCAGGATTCCATATCTCGAAGAGAACTATAAGACGATCAAAAAAAGAAAAACAGCAATCATGACAGTGTTCTACAGCTAGAAGACATATTATGTACCATATGCTCTGTTGGTATAATTGATCTTAGTTTCAAGGAACCAATCGGTGTTTTAGCCGAAAAGTACCTATCTACTTGGCCAAGGATTAGCAAACGGAAACTGACATAGGAAACAAATCATTATTTCAAATTTTTTGCTGGTTATAATGAATATTGTGGATTAATACTAAAAATTCGAAGGCCTTTATCTTACGATGAATAATGCATCCTTTCACCAGTCCAAAAGAATATATTATCTTACCCTACATTAGCGCAGGAATTAAGCCTATGGAACAATTATGGCTATTGCCAATATAAAAAGGAAAGTATTGTTGGACAACAAACCATTTTTCATCGTGAATCAAAGATGCTTGCAATCGAGTAATGCATAATGGGCTTGAAGGATTTACTAATTGTTCTATCTCTTATTTAAGCGCAACCTTTTGTTTTTAAAACTACAGAGAATAAAGAATAGACATCACGGCAAGTGAGCGCTACAAGTGAATCCAAGGCTTGATCCTTATTGCTCACGGTGTGTTTGATAACTCCTTTACGCTTTCATGCTGGTGGCATTTGGTGAACAGTATTCAAATGCATTCTGTGATTTGAGTTCAATACATAGTGATTTTCACAAACTCAACAATAGTGAAAGGAATCATCAATATCAGGTCAAATATATTCTGTAGGTATGCCTTGTTCAATTATGACAGTTGCAAGTTCGAAAATAAAAGTTGGAATTATCTACATAAGACAGTATATTTCACAATATTCTTCTTCTTAGTGGTACTAACTTCATTTTATAAACTTGAACCAAATGTACCATGTAATATTGCTTCTTTGAGAATCAATAATTGCATACTCTACTGTATCGTTGAGGCCATTAGCAACTGGTAATAAATTTAGTTACATTAAATAACTTTTCGATTGACGCTCTGGTTGTTCCAATGTCATCCTATGGATGCTTAAAAAGTGTCTTTTGTATGTTCTTTTCATTGAAAATTGATGGCTACAGACTCGATAGTAGTGTTTAGAATCATTAGCTTTTGGTATAATAGTTGATTAGGCCTTGGTCTTATGGGCAAACAGTACATGATAATCGTAGTTATGTTTTCTTGCAAATTGATATTATATATTTGACAAAAAGAGGTTGAGATCATCTATTTTAAATATTGGATGATATTCTATAAGCTCCTTTCTTTTCAATGATACATGGCAAGCGTGGTATTTCTGTATACGTCTTTTACAATAGAATTTTGGCACAAATGTATTGTCTCATAAAACCCAATAATAATCAATTTTTTCATGGGAAAGGTTAGCCTTAAGATAAATCCCATTCAGTGCTTTTATGAGTTATAATATGTTATCCAAATGCTTTTCTGGTGCATCTGCAAATAAAAGCTTTTAGTCTGTAGGATCTTGTTTTATAGTCATACATTAATCTAGTTAGAAAGTATAATTTTCATCGGCAAGTTCTTGTTTTACTACACAAACTTTTTCGGTAATAAAATTGTCTAGTCCTACTAGTGAAATCTCGTCTGGTTTAAGTATACAGATGTAGATAATGATGAATCTTTTTCGTGGTTATTTTCGTTTTGTTTAATTTGGTAGCATTGACATTTTACTGGCTTTTTTTTTGTTGTTGCTAGCCCTTCTGTGATCGAGCTATGCATTCAAGTTTTCATGTTATAGAAAAAAAAGAGGGGGGAGGGAGGGAACCCGACAACTCGGCGTATACAAATTCATTTTACTTTAAAAGACTTGCACCATTTCACACTTTATGCTTAATGCAGAGTTTTAAGGCGGGATTGTAATTGTTTCGTGATTTGACAAGTCGGCTGGTGGAAAATAAAGTCAACTTGCTGTTGCTGCTTGGAAATTACACCAAGTGCTAAAACAGTTTCGTCATATTCTTTTTTTTTTTTGACGTTTCCATACTAGAAGAGTGTATATACGTATATTATGTTTTAATCAAGTTTGTTCATAATTGTATTTCTCATTCGATAACATAAATACTTTTATATTTCGCAGTGAAGCTACAAATCTATTTGAATAAAAAGACAGCATGTCTCTTTTTGGTTATTCCATAGTAAATCGTACACTTAATACCCAATAAAATTCTGAAAAAAAAAGAATGTACCTATTAGCAATTCAAGTTTAAGTTACTTGATATTTATGTTTCTAAAAAAAGCCATATATATACCTTTAAAGAAAACACTGAAAAGTTGAAAATTTGAGCCAAGATAAACCCATGGTTTCTTACCTAAAAATCGTAAAAGTTAGCTGGAAATTCGATTGGTTTGGAAATGCTTGGTAATTCACACCTTATCAAATGTCTGCTTTTCTTCATTGGTTAAAGGAGCGCGAACGGGTTCCAACCACCACCAAAATAATTTGGCTCATCTGAACTTCCATGTAGAGTTTTTTTTAAAAGAAAAAAGAAAAAATGTTTAAACAGTACTCAAACACCTTATCAGAAGCAATCCAGTATTTCTTTTGCTTCATCAAATTGGTTATGAATTATCATTGATAGCGTATAAAGAATTCGGTATTTTCCCGAGAAGGTGCAGCCAGAAGTTTTATGCCCGACCGAAGCAGGTACACGTCATTAGGCCTATCCAATCACACGCGACTGCAATTCCAGAAGCCAACAGGGAAGAAAAAGAGAATACGTATGTGCGAAATTTCGCTCTTTTTTTTTCTAATTGTTCATTTCTTTCAAGTGTGTAAAAACTAGTCAATGGCAGGAGAGAATTACATTGGATCTAAAATCTCGGTGAGTAGATGCATTTAAATAAAGAGAGAATCTTTGGATGTTGACCCATGTTGAATTTATAGCTCATCAGTTTGAGTGATATTCGTTATGTTGGTATTCTTCATAGTATCAATGCCCAAGACTCTACTGTTGGTTTAAAACAAGGTGAGAATATAAATTGTCTATAAACATACATGGATGCTCATTGTTATAATCTAGTTCGTTCTTTTGGTACTGAAGGTCGACGTGGAAAGCCTGAGGAAGAGATTCTTGCTTCGGATAACGTGTTTGATTATGTGGTGTTTCGTGGATCTGATATCAAGGATCTTCAGGTCTTTGAAGCACCTCCCAAGCCTACACCGCCTCCTCCCCAGCAAACTCTTCAAGATCCTGCTATTATGGTAAACCATCCTTTGTTAATGCGTATCTCTTAACTAAAAGTTTGTATAGAGCATGAGCGGTTATCCACCCATGAATCCTTACGCCAACGGTAACATGTACATGCAACAGCCTTTACCTCAACAGCAGCAGCAGCAGCAACAGCAGCAGCAGCCACCACAACTTGCTCCTCAGCAGCCCCTTCAGCAACAGACGCCTCAGCAATCTCGATCTCAAGCGATTGCATCCAATGCACAAAATTATTGGCAGCCTGCCTACCCTCCTACTACTTCTACTGCATCACCATCCGTTGTTGAGCCTAAAGCAGACCAGCTTCAAAAGGATACATTGGATGAATTGAAAGCCGAGCTCGAAGAATCTGACGCGTTACAGCCTACGATTAACGAAGCAGCTATCGAGCAATTAGCCAAGAAGGTGAGCGAATTGAATACAGCAGAGGATACTGTTGTGGCTAGTAAGCCAATTGAAGAGCAACCTCGTCGTCGCTACGATAACAATCCAAACTACAGAGGACGTGGTGGTAATCGTCACTATGGAGATCGTACATTTAACAAGAACAAAAATGAATTCTCTATTCCTACCTCTGAATTCGATTTTGAAGCATCTAATGCAAAGTTCGACAAGAGCGAGATTGTTAAAAAGGATAGTGAAGAAGTGAATGATGAACAGGAGGAAATTGAAATTCCTCAACCTGATGAATTCTATGATAAAGTAAGTTGGCTTGTTTCAAGTGATCCGGATGGCTGATTTTGGTTCTATTAGACCTCTAGTTTCTTTGATAATATCTCTTGTGAATCAAAAGAGCGTAACGAGCAGCGCCAACAAAAGTAAATATTTAATACGCTATACAGAATGGTTTCTTATATCTTTGATAGTGAACCCCGTCGTAGTCATTTCCATGAAGAACGCAAATTGAATCTGGAAACCTTTGGACAGGCTACTGTAGATCAATCAAGATACCGTAATAACTATAGAGGCCGTGGTGGCTACCGTGGAAATCGTGGAAACAGTGGATATTATCGTAATAATAATCGTAATACCTATAATAACAATGGCTATAGACAAAACAAGGTAAGTTAATGCATTAGCCATTGGAAATGGTATTCACCCAAATTGTAGCCTCAGGACCAGCAAGAGTTGTAAAGTATACTTTTTCAATAAAATTTTTTTTTTTTTTACTATTTGGAAAGGTGTTCGCCTGTTCATTGGTTCACCGAGAAAAAGTTTTCTTTTAAACTTGGAACAATTCTCGATAGACAATTCTTTTTCTTTTTTTTCTTTTTCTTTTTTAACCATAAAAGCTTTCTCTTGGTGATTTTTGTTTTTTGAATAAAAAAAACTAAAAACATGGATACTCGCACTGCCATAGAGAAATACCCAGAACACTTTGATCAAAATGAATTGAAAGAAAGTTATAGTAATGATTCACCAACAGATATCTCCACCGGACACAAATTTTTTTCAAAGGAAACTCTCATCAACTACTTTCCAAAGTACAAGCTAAAGAAGTCAGGTAAAATAGCTGGTATATCTAATTGACACTGGGTCTTAATATGGTATTTTTCAAAAAAAAAAAAAATCAGGTGCTATTTATATTGATGAGCGGCCCCCAGTGCATCAATGTCTTTTGATGGGTATCCAGCATGTTTTGGCCATGTTTGGCTCCACAGTCCTCGGTAATTATCATTGGGATTACTGTCATACCTGAGCTAACTTTTGAATGCGTAGCTCCTTTAATGATGGGTTTTGATACCAACAGTGAGTTAGTCTTGAATCATAATAATATACATTTACTAAACCATTTTATATTAGCTGCTTTGTTCTTTTCTGGTATTGGAACAATCATCTTTTACCTTGCTACGGGTGGAAAAGGTTAGCTAAACTCAGACGTGAAAGACTTTTTTTTTCTTTTTAAACTGACAGTCTTGACAGTTCCTTCGTATGTTGGATCATCATTCGGTTTCATTGGTGTCGTTGTGTCTGCTACTGGTTACAACTATACTCCAAGCGCTGGACGTAATGAAAACGTAGATGTAGCTGCTGGTGGCATTCTTATCTGTGGACTTGTCTATGGTTTCATTGGTCTTGTTATCTTTTTTGTAGGTCACGATTGGATCGAAGTTGTGATGCCTCCAGGTAAGTTTTGAATTATCCGAATCAGTTTCAATCTCAGTTAACCTTATCTTTATTAGTCGTTACTGGTACTGTTGTGATGACCATTGGTATTCATCTTTCTTCTTCTGCATTTCAAAGCGCTACGCAAACATCCTTTGATGGTTGGATGGCTTTTACTACCATCATGTTGATTTCATTAATCAGTGTGTATGCTCCAGGCATGCTGAAACGTATTCCTATCTTGATTGGTATGATTATTGGTTATCTTATCAATTTCGGTGTTGGCTATTCAGGTCATGCTCCCGCCATTGATTATACTGAGCTCTATGCAACACCATGGTTTGCTGCTCCTACTTTTGTCAAGCCAAAGTTTGAAGGACAAGCCATTAGTATCATTGTGCCTGTCTGCGTGGTCTTGTTGGCTGAAAACTTGGGTCATATTAAAGCAGTAGGCGCAATGGCTGAAAAACCACTTGATAAATATCTGGGACGCGCTATCTTGGGTGATGCGCTCGCGACTATCATATCTGCTGCCGGTGGTGGACCTGGTACAACCACCTATTCTGAGAACATTGGTGTTATGGTACAATAATTGATTAAGATCATAAGAGGATCTGTACTGATACAATTTGATGATAGGCTGTTACTCAAATCTTTTCGACATTGATCTTCTTAGTTGCAGCTGTGATTGCTATCCTTTTGGGCTTTATTCAAAAGTTTGGTGCTGCTATTCATACTATTCCTCAAGGCGTGTTTGGTGGTCTCTCCATCATTCTTTTTGCCTTAATTACAGTTTCTGGTGCTAGAATCTGGGTAGAAAACCAAGTTGATTTCAAAGATTCTAGAAATATGTTGGTAGCTGGTATTCCAGGTAAGCACATCGTTTGTTTGATGTAGTCGTTTTGCGACTAACCATTTGTTCTGTAGTGGTTATTGGTGCTGCTATGCAAACCACATTAAAGTGGGGTAACTTTCAATTGGATGGTATTGGTCTTCCTACATACTCTGCCATTCTTTTGTATCAACTCTTGCGTGGCTGGGATGGTATCAAAGCCATCTTTGAACGTAAGAAGAAGGAAAGATCCATGAGTATGCACTCGGAAGAACAAGCTACTCAAGTTTAAAGAGTTCTTGTTTTTTATATTTAGACTGTAAATACTTAATACTCCTTTTATTATCCATCTATTTAATAATATAATTATTATCATACTCAAACTGTAACGAATTCAATTGATGTTGTCTGTGTAATATGAGTTCCGACTTGCTTTTTAGTGGCCCGTTAATTTACAACCAATGGACCGTTGGTCCAAATAAATTAAAATTTGGATGGAATTTTACGTAAGAAAAGTATGAAGTCTGCTTTACCAGACACAATACTTATTCTGAGCATGGACTAGCAGTTTAATGCAACATTTGACCAAGGCTTATCGAGATTCTTTAATTTTATTTTAGAGCGCTATGTCAATTTTCAGGCCTGTCAGCAGTTGAAAATTTTGGGTCCAGAAACAAACCAAAAAAAAAAAAAATACAGATCCAAAGATATAAAGCCTAGAGGGTAAATCCTAGTTTCGCAAACTTGGAAAAAATTAGAGAGGGCTGAATTCTCTGCTGAATACCAAAGAAATACAATACCAATCTTGGTTCAATGCGTGAAATCCTCATACTCTCGGTGTTGCTTCTTACTATTTGTGCAACCTATCACGCTAAAACAATTTTGCCGACCAAAAATACACTTTTTATCCAGGCTTTTGTCGGAATTCAAAGCTATACTATTTTGTTTGGATCTGGAAAAATGTATCAACGTTAAGATTCGTCGAGGGTACCATGGTGCCGGCCACAATGATTCATTCGCCGCTATCAATAGTTTCATTGACAGCTTTTTTTAATAGACATATCAGTACAAAGGTTGTAAAAACGCATTAAAGAGACGTTATACGCAGGCTATAGAAGCTATAATTAGGGTATACATACACGGAAAGTAATTGCGCCGAGGTTATCCATTATTTGCAGATAAATATATGCATCTATGATAATGAGAGAATATAGTGCACCCTCCTATTCCGGAAGTATTATGTAATACAGGCCTGTTAGTTATTTCAATACAAAAGTAACTCTCAAGCTGGTTCTTGGCTTTCTTATTTTTATTGTCTCAGTACAATTTTAGCTTGTTAAAACAGAAATGAAGTTTGGGTTCTTTTCCGCAGATATCAGTGACCAAGGTCTCATGGACGATGGTAATGCCTTGACATTCGGTTACACCATGCCATGTCATTAATGAAATTACAGGTGCATGGAGATTTTGCGGTCTGAGTAAATCGCAAAGAATGTTTGCATTTGGAGGCTGGTAAGTTAGATCATACAATAACTCCAAAGCAATAACTAAACCAACCATGCATATAGCTTTGTAGCAGGCGCGCTCTTATCTATCTTGGTAACACTATGCTGTTTTCTCGGGAAATAACACAACAAAAAGCTCATATATGATTAGTCTACGCTTATTTTAATAGTTGGTAATATTACTGCATTTGCAGTCATCTATAGCTGTGGGAATATCATTTCATTGTTCAGGTAATCCATCTGTGTGTCGGGAAATAACTAAATTAATTAATTCTAACTGTATCATCAGTCTGACGTTCATCATTGGTATTCCTAAGCAAATCAAAACCATGTTTGCTCCAGGTAAGTCACCGAAAAAGTACAGAACTACTGATGTTAATGTTGATTCAGTTCGTTTTTGGGCTACTATAACCTATATTGCTTTGTTGGCATTGACACTTGCTATGTCTATCTGGGTATGAATTAATCGTTTTACATAGCACACTGATGGTAACATATTTTAATAGCTTAAAAATTTTGTACTCTCCATTGTACTGGTTATTGTACAGTTTGCTGCTCTGGTTTGGTATTCGTAAGTACTTTAATGAAATCACCTACAGCATACCAGTATTGACTGTATTACATTTCAAGGGCAAGTTATATTCCTTATGGTCGTGAAATCATTCGTCGTTTCTTTGGTAGCTGCGTTACCTCTATCTAAACTACTACACACAACCAACGTAACTTTATATATATATATATATATATGCAATCTTTCATTATTACATCATATTCGTCTATTCAATACATTTGGTTCAACGATGAAACTCGATTATATCTTCAATATTTGTCTAAAAGTATAACTAGTGGGAAAAAACGAAATACACGCATTGCAGAGATGATATTTATAGCAACTCCATCAAGAGCTTTTTCAGTGGATGATAAGAAATGTATTTTCAACAGTTGTATTGCCCTTTGCTAGTCTATTAGACTTATTTCAGTAGATACTGCTAGTAGGCACATCTTTGTTTACGAGACAAAAAAAAGGATGGGCTATTCTGTTGCTTGCCTTTCTTTCCTTTCCATCATTGCCTTTCTTCTCTAATCACTAGTGCATGTCCAGATAAAGTACTATATTTATCAGGACACTTTTTTTGAATGTGCAGCTAAATTACAATGTGTATACAATATATGAAGCATTGACTGCAAATTATATGCAATTTTAATAAACTAAATCAAATGATCTATAGATCTCTTGACTGACCTTGATTTAATGTCATGTCAGATTAGCCATGTTCAGACTCGATTACTATATTGACTAGAATGTCAAATGAAAAATAAAATCTGGTAATTAAACTTGCCTCATTCTTTCTGTGCTATTTGGTACTTGACAATGTCCCACATCAAAGCTGAATCAGAAAGCCGCGAGTATTTATTTGCCGCTTGTTGTTCCTAGTTGTGTTTTACTAGCAACAGTGCGTCAAAAAGAGTGTATATTTCTCCAAAATGCAATGTATTTTCGAGGTTTTAGTTGATTTACAGGTATTAGATCGTGGGTTGCTACCGATAGTTTATCAAGATAAGGTGTAGTTACAAAGATCAAGCTACAAAAATCAAGAAAATGATCACCCGTTTATGCAGTGGCGCAATAAGCTCAAGTCACATCATTCTATTTCGCGCTTACCTTGTTTTATCTCGTTCTTTTCTCTCTTTTCTCCAACTATTACTTACTATGAAAACAACTCTACTTGGTAGACTATTACTCTTTACTTTCACCATTCTACTCACAACGTGTCAGTCAAGCAATGAAGACCAACACAGGATATTTCAAGATAGTAATCAACACCACCACCATAATAACCAACTGAATATCAAGACTTTGTTGGAGCACCATGATAAACCCAACTTACTGGAAGCACATACAAAAAAGTTTCATGGAGAAACCTTGGCTTATGTCACGCCTTGGAATAACCGAGGTAAAAATAAATAAATAAAATAAAACCCGATTCCGCTTCCAAAAGATTCCAACTTTTATTACTGTAGGTTACGATATTGTAAAAGAGTTCAAAGGCAAATTTGACTAGTAAGTTGAAAACAGGCTAACTGTGATTTCAGTTATTGAAACTGCCTTGTTTCATTCTAGTGTTTCTCCCGTATGGTACTATATTCAGCGCAGGTAATCATTAAAGCACATCATATGGAACTATTTGTACTCAGCACACACGCGTCTTTGTTTCATTTTTATTTTATTTTATTAGATCATCCATGCAGTTTGATATTGATGGAGAACACGATGTGGATTTAGGTGTAAGTGGTGAATTAATGAGCGAAATATGGATCAAGTAATCATTGGTTTGATAGTGGATGAAAGAAGTCAAGGACGAGTCAACAGATAAAGGCAAGATCCTTCCGCGATTTCAATTGCGTGGCTGGACAGGCGACGATTTAAGGGTATTTGTATCCAGCCCTGAAGAAGCCAAAATATTAGCATCTGAAATTAATCATCAAGTCAAGTAAGATATTTACCCAATTAAATGAAAAAAAAAAGGCTAATCAAAAAGCTAAAAGGAAATACAACTTTGATGGCGTGGTGATTGAATGTGGATTCCCTGCCTTTTTCCAAGTCTTTCTCGCTCAACTATCCCATCTGTTACACCATGAGAATCGTCAGTTGATTGTGGTGTTACCAGCTATTATGACAGACGAACAAAGACAGTATATGAAGCCCGAGATGTTTGAGCAAATGGCACGCTATATAGACCGATTCAGTTTAATGACCTATGACTATTCAAGTCACGACCTGTAAAGTACATGAAACATCATCTAATCTCATAGGAACTAATCATCAATGGACTAGTAATGGTGGACCTGCATCGCCTATGGAATGGATTATGGATAACATTGAATATTTGACCAATGCAGAGAATAGACATAAATTACTACTAGGCTTCAACATGTATGCAATGTCTTATTTGCCAACACGCGCTCCAGAACCTCTTGTTTTGAAAACTGTCGTCGAAAAGCTAGCATATCAGCCCAAGGAAATCGATGATGAGCTCATGGATGATCTAGATGATGAGAATGATGATGAGGGAGAAGAGTTGAATTGGGATACAGAAAGTCAAGAGGCCTGGTTTGTAGATATTGATGAAGATGGCATTCGACAAGGCACCGTGTGGATGCCAACCTTAAGGGTAACTATATTTACTTTGATTGTACAGAGTATGTTGGCATTAATTTCTATTATTGTAGTCCATAAAGAATCGTATTCGCTTAGCAGAGGATTATGGTGGTAAGTGTTTTACGTAATAAAATTGTAAAAGATAATAAACAGTTCCGGATTATAGTGGGTATTGCATTATGGGAAGTTGGTCAAGGCCTTGATTATTTCGTAAGTACACGCTCCATCTCGCATTTAATGGATGCTAACTACCCCTACTTTGACTAGTATGATCTCTTTTAAGTCCACACATATTCATGGACAGAAACGTTTGTTTAATGGATGAGAATAGAGCGCTTTCAACTAAATTCATTTATATATATATGATACATAACATAAAAAAGAATGTATATCATTGTAGACATATATCATATCGTTTTCTCAATCAGGCGATTTTTGCTGGATCCGTTAAGTATAAGCTTGTAGTATACGTTTAAATGACAAATCAAAGGTTTTCTATACTGAGTGACAAGTGTGCTTTACTATAAAACTGAATTAGACTTAGTATAAATTCTTTTACGTTAATGTCTTTTCCTATTATGCAAATGAATATGAAAGTATATATTTTTCATTTTGCTTTTTTTTTTTTATATTTCTCTTAAAGTGCTGGAAATAGCTTTTAGCTTTTAGAAATATTACCATGATAACTCGTGTATTTTACATTATAAAAGGTCTAAGATAAAAACGATAGAATTTATAGATACAACAGACCTACATTACATATTTTCAAGGCCCAAATTTTTTTTTATTCTCGAAGTTGAAATGAGCTCCACACAGGATCTCCTGAGGATTTTTGCGAAAGTTAATCCATTTCTTCGTTTTCTAGATTTCTTAATTGATCTTGGTTTAATATCGCATCTGATGAATGGTATGTTTTCGTTATAAACTGCTTCGCATGTAAAATTCTTCTTTAAATAAAATAGTATAAATGTGACATATGAATGATTGGTAGTAAACTGGATAAATATTTTTACATAATAATGTAGCTTATCATATCTAAATCTCTCATTCAGTCACAGTCCAACACCGTACTATACCAATAATTCATATTCAAAATGAGCCACATTTGCTAGTTAAATTTTGATTTGATATCTTACAATTCTATTGCATTAAATAGCTGGTTCTACTTTACTTCCAGTATGCCATTGACGGAGGTTCAAATTGATATTCTGAGCCGCTGCTGCTCATGATTGACAGTTGCTTGAAAGTACTCTCTTTCTTTTTCTCTTTTTATAACTTCTGATCATGTTTAAAAACACATTTCAAGTAAGTTCATTGCGTTTCAAGCGTATCGCGCTCATTAAAAAGCTGCCGTGAGCTCATTATGATTATAGTCCGGCTTTTTATCTATTCTATATAGCTTAGGGTAAATTGAACATTCTTTTTTTTTTTTTTTTTTCTTTCTTAATCCAATTTTGAATTAACACAACTTGATAATACTAGCAATGAGCCATTACAACTTTGGTCTTGCCAAGTACCTGATCCTAGCCAAGAGAGCGAGGAAGAAGCACACATTGAACGCGTAGCCGATGATCTCATAAGTTCCACTGTAATTGAGCTCGTGTCTTCCAACCTCAGTAACACGTATATTACTTGTCCTCCACTTTCACAACGTACATTGGGAATTAAACTGCCTTACCTTATTTTGATCGTAAAGAATCTCAACAAATATTTCTCATTCGAGGTCGAAGTGCTGGACGACAAGAACGAAAAGCGACGATTCCGCGCGTCCAATTACCAAATCACTACCCGAGTCAAGCCATATATGACTACGATGCCCATGCGACTCGATCCTGGTTGGAATCAAATCGTGTTTAACCTAAGCGATTACGTGAAAAAGGGATATGGAACAAATTACAGTGAGACCAGTCGCGTTACAGTGCATGCCAACTGTAGAATACGAAGAATTTACTTTACAGATCGTGTGTATAGTGAAGATGAACTGCCAGCTGAATTCAAATTGTTTTTACCGGTAAAAAACGAAAAAGAATAAGATTATTATAACAAACATGCAGTCTAATTAAATTAATGGAATAGATCGATAAATCCTAAAAGGCTTCAGGAAAGAAAAACTTGATCTCTTGCTTTGCTGATTCATTTGAATCTAATAAAGTGCATCATCACAATTAAATACATTGTTCTAATGAAAGCTTGTTACTATTTACCTGAACCATGGAAAGAATTTCTTGTGTCTGTCAATCCATATAAAGCCCTTAGTGTCTCGGGTTGGTTGATTCTTGCACTAATGAAACACGTCAAATTAAATCCATCAATTTTTTTTTTACAACCATAACCTACCGAACTGGGTGAGTTGGACCGATTAACGCTCTCCAGTCTTTGATCGCGTTGGGCGATGCCAAGATCATGGCACGAAAAGGCCCACTTGTCATGTAACCGCACAGTCGATGGTAAAAGAACTTGCCTTTATGTTCTGCGTAAAACTCGCCCGCTTGTTTTTCGGTCCATAGCACTTGACGCTCATGAACAATCTCTAAATCTTTGTCGAAAATAGCTTGTCGGATCTTGGGTGGAAGAGCGGCATTGGCGCAAATGTCTGGTTTCAAGAGCGCCAATGTGATTTGAGGTTTAGATTTCAGAAGTTGTTTCAAGCTGTTGCTCATTTCAACAAGAAACACAAGGGTTATTACTTTTATTATGTAAAGAAACTCACGAGTCGCCGCCGCCCACGCCTCATAAATACATTTTATTGAGTGACGGGAATAGAATATTAGAGTCTATAAATGCTCTTAGTCAAAAACCCTTCTCATCAATTAAATATGCCTAAAGTGCACAATAACAGACATAACACTTTGTTTTTTGGAACCCATATCCAAAAAAAAAAAACGCAAGCTTGTTCTGATGGTCATGTTACAATATTTTTAAATGTTACAAAAACAGCATCAATGGAAAGATAATAAGGAGTTATTAGACCGTAAAGCTGCCAATATATACTTCAATTTCAAGCCCTAATTTTTTACTCAAAGCCGCTAATTAACCCTTTAAAGCAATATCTACGGACTTAAGCCGGCTGTTCCATACAATTAATAAACATTATTCAGAATAAGCCGTTACATATGATGATATGCCTATATAATATCCGATACTTAAAATGTCATATATTTGTTACTTTAATCACAACTATAAGCCGACCATGCTCACTAATCGAAACTCTTCTACCACTTAGTACCCGGCACAGATGGAACTGATATTGTAACAAGCAGTAGAGCAACAGCTTTGAATCTTTTACTTTATTTAGTTTTGCTATTGTTACTGGCGATAGTATCGGATGTGCAACCAACTTTAAATGCAGATGCAGTTGTAGCATCCGAGGTGTAAAGGTCTGTATTAGTAGTGTTGTCATTAGCTGCTAGTTCGTAATATCCTTGAGATTTATATTTCGTTTGATCTAATTTTTCGTTCAACGCACCACCTACACGTCTTAATAGACTGCTAGGTGTAGGTGAGTTCAAGATTGTATCTATCACGGTCACTGATGACGATGAGGTTGATAGTGAAGCTGGTATATTAGTATTAGTATCTTCTATTATGCCCCTTGTAGTAGTAGTGGTGGCGGCGGTGGTGACAGTAGTAGTAGTAGTATTTGGGTGTTGCTTTGTATAATCATAAGGTAAAAACATGGTGTCCATCTCTAATAGCTCTTTCATGGTAGAATCATTGGTTCTTGCACGAGAATCTGTTTTTTTGTGAGGTCTCAGTGGGGTTTCTTCAAACAATAGTTCTTCAAGTTCATGGACTGCATCGAAATTAGACTGATTATTCTATAAATAATATGGTTAGACCGCGTATAAATTGCACATTAGATATATATATATTAAATACATTGGGTATAAAGGGTGCAATGGCGGTCTTGCTCTCGATAGCATCCCAATCTAAGCCTTGAAACCAAGAATGAGACTTGAGTTTTTGATAACCTTGTGTTCCATGACCTAAACGAAGCTTGGGCGATTTTTGTAGCAGCTAAATTAAAAGTTACTAAATGCTCTTTTTAGTGTACCCAATCCTTACACCTTCCATCACTTCAATACACTCTGGAGAGACTTGTATATCATCTGGAAAGACCAGATCTTGATGTAAAATGGCTTCTTTTACTTCTTCGTTCGTAGTACCGCCAAAAGGACGCTAAAATACAACAGTTAGCAAGTCATTTGAAAGCATGAGCTTTAATTACTCTTCCAAAGATCAACTCAAACATGGTAACACCAAGGCTCCACCAATCCACATCTGTCGCATATCGCTTTTCCGCTAAAATTTCAGGTGCCATATAGGCCAAACTGCCCGCTCTGTTATGCCGATAAGGCTTTTTCTCTGTTAATTGAGTTGCTATATTGAAATCACTCAGATGAGCATGTCCATTTGCATCCAACAGGACGTTATCGGGTTTAATATCGCTAATTTAAACTGTCAAGTTCAAATATATAAGCTTATATGTTATATAATTACCGATGAATAATCAACAGTCGATGTATATGATGAATAGACAACATCAAATCTGCAACATAGAACCGAACTTGTAACTCGTTAAAGCGGCCCAATCGATCCAAATGAAATCTCAAGTCTCCACCCAGCATTAAATCCAGTACCATAAACAAGTTTTCATCGTCATGGAAAGCGTATCTCAAGTTCACCACCAAAGGATAATTGATACACTCCAGGATACGTCGTTCAGTTAATATGTTACTGGTTGCATTTAATTCAATACATTTGGATTTACTGATATATTTCAGAGCATATTCTAATAAGTCGCTCTTGTGTTGTACGATACGCACTTTACCAAATGCCCCTTTGCCGATCACTCGAAGTAGATAAAAGTGCTGTAATTCAACTAACACTGTGTCAACCAGCGTGTATAAACATCAAGCAAATCATTATACCTTCTTGAGAAAAATCGATTTCCTCTTGTTTGCAGCATGAAGCACCCATTATTAATGGGTGTTTTAATTATAAATCAAAAATAAAGTGTAGAAGGAAGAAAGAACACTAGAATATTATCAGTCTAACTTATTAATACAGCTGCAAACGGGATTTCAATATTGATATTACTCTTTCTTGTCCAACATCAAGTGAAAAGAGTCCTTTTATTATTAAAATCTAGCTTAAGATCGACGAACAAAGGTTCTGCCACTATGAGAAAAGTAAAACGTTAGGCTATGCTATCATAGAAAAAAAAAATTTTTTTTTTGATTTACCTGGCAGTCTTCTTCTCTGCATTTTGTACTTCTGGTTTAGCTCTGTTCAGTACCTTCAAGAAATCACGAACGCGAGCTCTCATACGGGTATGCATATAAGCCTTTGAACACTTAATATGATAATGAAGATAATCACGGAAGATTTGGATACGTGCAATGGTTTCTTCACGTACATCGCCCTTGGTGAAATGGTTGGGGAAAAGTACTGCTAATGGGTTAGGTTTTATCGAACAATCCATCGTCCCATTTATACTTTACCAAATGTAACATAGCTAACATCATCGCTATCCCTCAAGTTCAAGTGACGAAGTTCCATAGGAGGCTCACGGATGGAATACAGAACTTGAGGAGCATTTTGTAATGCAGGTACACGACGACGCGCATCCACGAATTCCTAAAGGACCTGTTAACCTACCATACAATGGCACGAGTGATCCAATGTTACCTGCAAAAAGACCTTGCCAAAAATCTTGTCTGTCTCGTCTTTGAAGGTTGTACTGAAAATAACGGTGATACGATCAAAGTTGGACTTGATATAGATGGCCTCTTCCTGACGATAATGAACAGCCATCAGTTGCGAGTTGCATTCAGTCTTTTCTTCCTTTTCGCATTGTTCCTGTTCTGCGAAAGCTCTTTCAAAAGGAGCAGCCAATAGGTTACGTTTTAAAAGCGAGATTTTTCGAATAAGCTCATCTCTCTCCTCTAAGCATCGCGTGTTAGTAACCAAACGCTTTTACCTATCGCGTCTTTCGCTTTTACCTGGCTCAGTAGACACTTTCTCTAAATCAATAACCAAAGTAACATCGTAACCTTGCTCGGGTGTATCTAATAACAAATCACCGTACTCGCGTTTCAATACCTCTTGGGCTCCATGTGAAAAGAGTTCTTGGGTACAAGCCCAGCCGAGGGAAATGTGAATAACAGACTTGGACTCGGGTGTAGTAATATGGTAAGTAACACCATCAAAGTCGGCCACCATCATTTCAAGAGGGTCTAATTTCTCTCTATGAACATAAATATTTAAGCGTTAAAATCTTCATCTCGGCCCTTTGAACTAGTTTACTCTTTGAGTCTGGCTTCCAAGGTGTTTTTGATAATGACGTTGTGATAATCTAATAAAATCATGGTTGTAATGGAGGTACAAATTAAAGAAAAGACGTGTTTTTTTCTCGGTGAGAAGCTACAGCTTGGCATTGAGGAAATTGTCGGCATTTTAAACTGTTGTAATATACGTCACTCGCTCTTCAAATTTCTGAATATTTAATTCATGTTTCCTTCGTCATTAGAATTTTATAGTTGTTGATTAGCACATTGGGATGCATCTTCACTCATATTTGCTATAATTATAGTTCTAGGTATAATAGATAGTGTATTTTAAAAGTAATGCTTTACCAAATATAGCAGCTCATTTTGAACAGGGAATATCAATTAAAAGTGCTATTTGATCGAGATTGATTGAAAAATCTATTGATTATAATTTTTATGAATATTTGTTTTTTACGTCCAATCAATAAAATATAGTATAGTATAATATTTTAATCAATAATTTTAATAGAACAGCTTTTTTTCTTGGATTTATTATATATGAAATACTCAAGCTTTATCTACATTTCAATATGGTTCAAAGTACTGTATTTTATCAACGGCAATTTTCTCGATTGAAGAAAATATCCCCAATATCTTTGTTCCATTTGATCAACATTAAATTCTGGTAATGCATGCTGGCCTATCTTCGATTGTTATCCAAAAATGGGCTAAATTTCATGCTAAATATTAGTTTCCTTATTCTGAGCGGCTTTGTCGAATATTCGAATTGTCAATAGAAAAGTAAAAAAAAAAAAAAAAAAAAATAGTCCATAATGGCATAACTTGGAATCATTTATTAATGGTATTAAAGGCATATTAGGTTCATGGGTTATAATGTGATACTGTGGGCCGAATAACAGCGAATGCATTGATGCATAAAATCCAATAGGGCCAGGGTTTACCGTAGAAACGGGCCATCTAATCACTAGAGTAAGCACGGGCCACCTACCTGATGCTTAATGTGCCATATCAGCGTTTTATAAACACTTTTACACCTATGATGCTTCATGTCAATACTGATGGCCCCCCTATAGTCCCTTATCGATTGTGTGTCAATGCTTAATATAAGCGAAAGTCATCGACTGCATAAGTATAGACTGTTGATAAACACGAGTAATGGTAGTGAATAATAGTAATGGATATCATTAACAAAAATACAACTTGTATCTGAATGCTTAAAAAATAACAAACAGAAGCCGAATATTATGATCAGTAGCGAAGTGTGTAATATAAGCTATGATCTATGATGCTGAAAACATCTCAGCTCTCCCAACAAAAGAAAAGTAGCAATGTATGCAAAGCGCATTACTATGCATTCAGAAGTTGCTAACATTGTAATATGCATACATATTACGATTCACTCTCATTATTCAATGTATCTTTACTTTAAAGATAAATACACCGTTCAATATAGCGCAACATATTCCCGTCCAAATTTTATGTTTCAACTTAAACTTTGGATAAACTACGTGTATTGTTCGTGTATTTAAACCATGTATGATCCGTGGACGTATCCACTTGACATATTATATCTTTTAAACTCGTAATAAGGTGCTTTATGAGAAAGCTTTCGACACCAGATAACGTATGCATCCCAATTTTCGGTTAATACATATTTTAGATGGCTACTCTGCGGCATAACCCAGCTGGGATTTAATAACACCGGCAACTAAATCAGGTACGCACGGCCTGGGATGAGTCCTGTCTATTTTAACCAATAAAAGTGTTAGTAATTCGAATTGTTGGGTGTTCCTGTTATTCACGTGCCAACAATAAAAAGTGAAAAACTTCTGGTTTAATTCTTTTTTATCCTTTTACTCTTGATAATATAATCATCAATCATACATATCATCCATGACAGAATTAGGTAGGAAGCTGACGTACAAAGGATCCTCAGAGGCTAACCTCTAAAGTGACAGGATCATCCTCTTCTTTGAGCAATAAAATCCCTGCACTCGCTACACTTATTGCACCTATTGTCTTCCAAGCCATCTTTCGCAAACGAGGTGGATTTATATACCGTCAAATCGTAGCCATTATATTAATAGCTGTGTCTGCTGGTTATGGTATGCTAGCCTCTCTAATATTACCAGTGTTTGGTAAAACACACTTGATCAGTTACAGCGTTGGACGTGTAGAAGCATTTCTCAGTAAAACATTTCTTGCTATTACAGCCACAGTAGAAGGTCAAGAAAATTTAGCTAAAGTCGGTGAACCAGCAATTTACGTTGCCAATCATCAAACATTAATGGATATTTCATATATGGGATGTGTGTTTCCGAAAGGGACCTCTATCATGGCAAAGAGATCAATCAAATACTATCCAGTGTTGGGATGGTTCAGTAAGTCAAATTCCGACAGGCAACAGTGAGTTACTCACCTTATCACAGTGATGTTAAGCAATGCTATCTTTATGGACCGCGGTAATCGTACCAACGCCATTAATCAAGCAAAGAAAGCAGCCGAGGATATGTATAGAAAAAAAACATCGGTCTGGGTATATCCAGAAGGCACACGAAGTAACGCGGATGGGCCTACCCTGTTGCCGTTCAAGAAAGGTGCATTTTATATGGCTGCTCAGGCTAAAGCACCAATTATTCCGATTGTCATTGAAAACTACAAGGATATTTACAATGTCAAAGCAAAGCGCTTTACGCATGGTGATATTAAGATCAAAAGTAAGTCCTGCATAGGCATAGAATGCATAGCTCATATTTTTTTTGCGTAGTCTTACCACCTGTTCCTACCAAGGATATTTCTCCAGATTCAGAATCTATTGATAAGTTGACAAATTCTGTAAGAGATAGTATGCTAGCAGTTCTGGAAGAAATCTCAACAGATAAAGCCAAACTCGATTAGGGAGTAATAAAGAAATTAATATTTTAAAACAAATCAAGCCATGTTAAACGTGAGTTGTATTTTATTATAGAAGTTACGTAAAATAAAAGTAAAGAAGTATTTATGTATTACATAGCTTAAACTATCTTAAATTGGCTCCATTAAAACGACGCATTACATTTTCGCTTCAATTATTAATTACATACAATACAAACCTAAAGAGATTAATGAATATCATCACTGATATGTGTGGACCAATTGTTTGATTTTTTTGTATTCTCTATTGGTATGCCTAAGAGCATTTGCAAAGCTTACGTTCAATTTTCAAAACTTGCTTTTTTTAGTGCCTGACAGTAACAGTATTTCAAAAAAAAAAAAAAAAAAAAAAAAAAAAAAAAAAAAAGTAGCTTTCGAAATTGGCATGAAGCATTACATGAAGGTAGCGATCTCAGTCGATCTCGGCTAAATGTCGCATCAGACTATTAACCCATGTTCAGAATGAGTTGTTACGCCTGTTGGAATCTCGGATCTATTCGATCGCTCTATTTTGGTGGCAAGCATTAGTCATTGGCAATTAATTAACTGAATGCTGTGTTGCAAAACTTGCTTGAAACATGAGTAACTGCTAAATTTAGAGTCATCATACAATATTATGGATTTACATGTCATATTTTTATTTATTTATTATTATTTAATAATAGGCCAGCAAAAAGAAACCTTAGATAATCGTAGGTCTTGAAGCCTCAACACACGTTTTAAACAATTAATCGACAGTCTCAAAGGCATCTTTGCCGATAGATATGGTATTGGAATTGATCGGCGAATAGCAATTCCTTATATCAAAACCACCTGTAGATATGAACCGTAATCTCTTGGCTTTCCTGCCTTATTTTCCACGCATACAAAAACCTTGAGCCAATCATGGGTTGCATTCCGGTCGAAGAAAAAAAAAAGCACCAGGCTCGTCTGCTCCGCTCGTCTGGTTGACAAAACATTTCGGTCTTGTAAGATTACAATTGATGCTCTTCACAACCTCCTTGACCTTTTTCCAGGACAATAAACTGTTTCAGTTGGGCTACAAAGGTGCTTCGAATAAAATGATGGATCCTATCTGCATCCCAGATCTGATGTTTTGTGTCAACAGATGCATACAATGTCGTTTCCTATCTATTGTGAACGATACTAGCAAGGATGAGACTATGGTGATCTGGCCATTCTTTTTGCATCAACTGATGAAAATTGAAGGCATAAATAGTAATGGCTTGCGGCCAGATGTCGGCAAACACATCATGATATCAGATATATTGTTGACAGTATCCTCTAGCAGCTGCAACGTCTAATCCAAACGCGAACAGTGTCGTAGTACATTATTGGTACAAACGTCTTGTATGATGGTACTCTTCACAGGAATGATGCTGATAACTCGTTCTTGTTATAGTAACTTTAACGAATTATCACATGCAGTATGTTCTTTCAACCCAAGGATGTGATTTCCATGGCTCAAACAGAGCCATATGGCATATACCTTTGCCTTAGGCAAGATTCATTGGAGTCAAATAACCTACCAAGGCTTCCATTTCCCTCCGCGATTGCGTAATGCTCTATCCCATTAGACAGGCAAACCAAATATCTTGATCTTGGAAAAGGTACTAGCGATGCATCAAGTGATCACTAACCAAAAGACGTACCTGTGTCGTATGTGTGTGTCCCAGGAGCACTGAACACAGGGACAACCTTTACAGGACAGCCTTGAACGCTAGGCTATTCAATAACGCGAACAAACTTGATATCCATCTACGTTCCATGCCTTTTTGTCTTTCTATTACTTATATGTGATCATCAGCAAACAGTGTGTTACTTGAAACTATATACAAGAGGCATATATACTCTTTGGGCCATTTTTGACATGGCCTGGTTGATTGTGGGCAGTAATTGCGAAATAGGGACAATGGTCTGTTCAGTCAAATCCGACTTTCGCCCTGGATATGTATCAGTATGGTACCATTGTAGAGATATAGCCTGGATAGACTCACAAAAGGGATCCTATCCCTACCCCAATAGAAGTACCCATACGTCGATAGAGCCGTTGCGCTTGCTAAAACACGTTTAACGCAAAAACCAAGGTCTTGTCTGTTGTATACTAAGTGTATGGTTCGGAAGACGCGTCTCCTAAGCCAAAAAAAAAAAAAAAAAAAAATTAGTTTATTGAATTTTTTATAGTTCATTTTTATGGAAACCCACCACTTGGCTAAACTATTAAAAAAAAGAAAACCATCACTCGTAGCAGTTTTTAGCTTAATTTTCACGAGATTTTGAAGCCGAACATAAAGATTGTTAATTGTTGGAAGATCTACGATAGATGAGAATGACATTCGCTTGTCATTTGTTTGTAAAATCATTTCAGGCGACAAAACCTTGATCTTGATAATATTCAGTGGCTGTAGAGTAAAACAGAGAACTTGATATTCCAATAAAGAAAGGGTATACTTTGATGATTACAAAAGAAGAGCGAAATACAGGCTAGTTTACTAAGTCCCGCAATTTTATAATGCCAGAACAGTAACAGCACCAATAGTACCCAATTGACGGTTTCTCAAGTCCCAATTGGTGGTTTTGCATATTTCAATTGGCGCCATTTTATAACTTAAATAGACAATTCTTTCTTGGACGATATATGAGCAGATCAGGTAGTATTATTGAAGTTATATTATATAAGTTGCCTCTCCAAGCATGCACCAAAGGTATTCATAGAGTACTGATGGTAATTCAAATGTGATGAGCAGGATCATTATTACGGGCTTCTGTTATTCTGATTTATGACGCTTCCTTACCTTCAAAATTGACCATACTTCACTTTATATTTTTGACAATAGTCCAGAACTATTCGATAAGATTAGGTTCTGGTAAATAAAGCGAAAAGTATAGGCCTCAATAATCTCTGCTTATAATCAATTTTTTCAGTTTCATCAAACGTAGTAATGAGTGCTTTGTCCATGATTAGATAGTAATCTTTTACTTCGATGTGTTGGATACGAATCTGATATTATGATCAGTTACAATTCCTTTAAGTTGCGTAATCTTTAGGCTTTACTGCTTTTCGTTTACAAACTTTAACTATTTTGGTTTTCTTTAGCGCCTGAGGTATATTTGTTTCCATGTTAACAACATCCATTGCACAAATTACTCTCAAAGTAATATGTATAAACACAGAAAGGCCACATTAAGTACATATGCCTTAATCAATAACTCTAAAAGAACCAGTAGTGCACGTAGCCATAAATACGTCAATTAAGACTCATTTTCGTTAAGTGATATTTCTATATTTATTTTTCAAATTTTTCTTATTTTAGTTCACCTCGATACTCATTAATCTGGCTTGGACGAAAAAAGGCCATGCGTTCATTATAGCCCTAGTAATTTTTAATTTAATTGAATTTTACGTAGGAAAACAAGATCTGAAAAATTATAATCGTATAGTCAGCGATTATATCAGCGATTTTGAATGGATCATCAGTTTACAAGAAGTACCGAATGAAGTTAAAACTCACTGCTCTCTTTTGATGAAAAAGAAAATTGTAGGCAAACTTTAGGTTTGAAAAATTGCGTATTGTCTATATACTCACATATTTATAGCCTAGCAGGGCTGGGTTGAAGGCTGATGCTTCAAAGCCATCCAAGAAAAGACGTATTAATATTAATTATGGCCTTCAAGTTTTTTTTGGAGATGATAACACTTTTACCAATACAACTATTGGCTGCAACATAGTATTATTATTATTTCATGAATAATTGAATTGAAAATTAAATTGAAATGTTTTTCATTTTTAAGGATGACAAAAAAAAAAAGAAAGAAGAAAGAAGAAGAAAAGAAGGGAGAGGGTGAAGAGCTTGTCAGCGTTTGGAAAGACTGGGTTAGATTTTTAGAAAATAACCAAAACTTTCATCCTTATAGGTAAATACACTTTTTGAAGAAAATAAGTTTTTACTAAAGGATATCACTATCATCATCCTGTATAGTCCTGAAAATCACAACTTTATCCGATGCGGAAATAGCATTTCCCCTCGTCCTAGTCTGGATAAAGATATTTACAAACAACATATAAAAAAACATGAGGTGAAGACCTTCCCGTTATCAGAAGCATGCATTCCTTATTTTAATGGAATTTTCGATAGCGTAAGTCATATATGTACACATTGATAACGTATCAAATCTCATCTAATTTGGCAATACATGACATAGCAAACTAATCCTGACTGTAGAAAGGCCATCAGAGATATACTTCCTTGCGACAGTGATGACGAGGCTATGTTCAATTTTTTAGAAAGTACATTTCGAGCAACGTAAGTAACTGTTAATTATACGCTAGTTTATACTATGATTTAAGTTTAATATGTACACTATATATATAGATATAATTTCCACACTACTAATTTAAATATCGAGGATGGAGAATCAACTTTTAGCTCTTTATTCGTCTATCCTTTTTTGGAAGCAGTGGCTGTTTCATTAGCAGAGAGTGTAGACTGGTGTAAAGCTGGTTTTAAGCCTGGTGAAGCACCATTACTATCAATGAGCAAACAACTCAAAACCTTAGAATTATTCAGTGACAATAGCTACAGTTACTTAGCTGATGGCATCGTTAAACTATATGGCTTAAAAAGTCTAGAGATTTTGTTATTGGAGACGTCAAACAACTTTGGCTGTAATGATAAACCAAAAATAAGCTTTGATCATCACAAGGGTCTCTTCGGAACTCTTGCAATGTTGAACAATATTGCCGATGAGTTTCCTTTAGCAAGTATGGAGACATTTAGTAAATGTAAAGTCTTCTTTGTACATGCCGCAGGTAAGATACAAAATGTTGCTTTCAGTTTATTTCTTTGTCCTTTCTCTCATCTCACCTAAAAAAATTAAGGCGAGAAGATCTGTCTGTGGAGCCTCCGCTTCGAGCCTGAAGGCCCATTTATGAATTGTGGCTGGAAGATATGCTCCAAATTAAGCCAGAGATCGATGAAAAACTGGAAACATTATCTAGTTTTTTGAAGTTCTTCTGGGGCATGAGGGTATTTATCCATTTTTATCATCCATTTAATATATATGTGACTAATCTTTGTTTTTTATGGTAGTGTCTCTTAATTGAATGTACTTCATATATTGCACGGCTCAAGTGGGAGCATAATGATGTTTTGACGAAAAATAGGTTTAACTTTAGCCCTGATTTACATACTCTTTCTTCAACGGTTAACCCATCAATTCTTAAATTAACTGAAGAAGACAAACCAGGTATGCATTTATTCGGTCCATTCTTTTCTAGTACTTCCTCTCCTTGATATACATTTTGTATCCATTTTCTTTTTATACTCCTCTTTATAAATAACAATTATATGAAAGGAAATGTATACATACTATACTTTAAATTTTTTATAATCACAGTTTTAGGATCCATTAAGAAATGGGAATTCATGCCGAATAGGTTCACTAGAATAATTTCTGTACCTAGGCTACCAAGTATTTTATTTAAATTAGGTAACCCATTCTATTCAAAACGTTATATATTTTCTTGGTAATTTTAGAAATCCAGAAGCCTTTTTCCTTTGATGGCTTTAGGTTCGCGGTAACTACTAAGTCATAATTTTCTTGGAACAAGATCTTATTTTTTTTTTTGTAATATTTACTTGATAGATATATTTTGTTAATGTAGCACATCACGAAGTAGTACTCGATGAAATGGAAAAGAGGGAAACTATACTACAGGATAGTTATAAGAGAGGAGAGAGAAAGGAAGAGAGCGGGGAAAGTAAGAAACCTGATAGACTTGCTATAACAAGTACTAAAGTGAGTCCCGGAAGACGGGATTGAGCAGCCTGTCTATCGTTGAAATGACTGGTAGCAAAAGGCAGATAAGGTTATGGAAGGGCGCTTTTGGCGGGAATGAAGAATAATAAAATGGTCGGATCGGGTTAATCTTTCAATATATAGGAAGGCAGCTTTCCATGTAGATCCTTAGTATTGTCCAAGTTCCGGCAAACTACGTCATTCTTGCGACTCGCAACAGCTTTCTGTTACTTCAAAAGCATATTCAATCATTTTGTTGAAAATATTTACTCTACAAAAGAAAACGATTAAACAGTCATTTCAAGCTGTTACCTTATATATTTAAAATCTCTTCATATAATATTAAGCATTGCAGAAAGCAGGACATTCTCGACGAGCAACCCTTTAAAAGACAGTCTAAAACCGTCTTTTAAGCGAGCCAACTCTGCCACGTCTAGCTTAGTTGCGTCAAATGCAAGGATAACACCCCAAGCCCGCGGAGAATGTACATAACCGAACTAATGCTTAAACCGAACAAGATCCTACAGTTTAAGAATTGCGGTAAGCCAGAAAATGAACAAGTCATTTATCTGTGACCGGTTACGGCTTTAAGCTCTGCTTACTTCTTTTCCTTACAACATTCTCGACGAGCAACCCTTTAAAAGACAGTTTAAAACCGTCTTTTAAGCGAGCCAACTCTGCCACGTCTAGCTTAGTTGCGTCAAATACAAGGATAACACCCCAAGCCCGCGGAGAATGTTCACAACCGAACTAATGCTTAAACCGAACAAGATCCTACAGTTTAAGAATTGCGGTAAGCCAGAAAATGAACAAGTCATTTATCTGTGACCGATTGTGTTTGTCTGTAAGGAAAAGGTTATCTCCACATGTAAAATGCACAGCCACGGTCATTTACTATTAATATAAACACATTTTCAAGAATGTTAGGCAAGATTATATACATCACATGTCTCGTTCAAAAGTATATATGCCTACCATTTTTGCGTATCAACAAGTAATATACCACTAAAAAGAATTTATTGTTTAAGTATTCTTACATAAATGATAGGATTAAAACAAGGAAAATTGTCGTTTGAAAGGATCTTGCAACTAAATGTCCTTATCATCCCTTAGTCTACTACGTCACAAAATTGACTGAAATTGTGTAATGATTGGATATTCTGTCATTACTCGAATCTTCTAACAACTTGTTTAGTTCAGTCTCTAAAAATGTTCACATACTATTTTACGCTTTTAGAACTAGTATAAATATTCATTGCTTTTTGAAACAATAAAGGGGAGCAGTTTCTGAACAATATAATGAATGAGACATTTTCCTAGGACACCAGCAACAAACTATCCTGAGTTTAATAGCCAACATTTTATAATGAACATTTTCTTTAAAAAAAATGGTCAAAGCGATGTTTTTGATGAGCAAGGAAAAGAAGCTATGGACTGGGAGGAAGTGAACCCTTTTGTTACTTGAAAAATCTAATAAATTTTGCACAATGCCAAAGCACTCAGTCTTTGAACTCAACATCAATGATGACAGCCTTGAGAAAAAAAATGAAGCAGTTGGTAAAAAAAAAAAAAAGCTGAAAAGGCTCGCATTGGAATCCTTAATCCTTAACCTATATACCGAAATTTGAGACATTTATCAAATATGTACTGAAATTTCAACTTTTGAACCAGAATTAGAAATCACATTAAATAGCTTAATATTTTCCTCCCTCTCTTATTTCTATATTACTATTACTCTTTGTACTTTTCTTCCTTGGCACCCAAAAGGGGGGGGGGGTTTAGTTCATTTTAACTTCCTTTGGTCTGGCTTGGCAAAAAAGGTGAAATAAACCACCATGCACGCGCTATAGTCTTAATCATCTTTGTATTTATAATATATCTTTAATCCTTTATTTCCATATTACAGTAGTTATAATTGTGATCTCGCGAAAAGTTCGATTAAAATATATAGCTTCAATTCACTTTGAGTTTATATTTCGCTACTTTATTAAAGTAAAAAGCAGATTACAGCACTTGGATTAATGTATTTCTCTGACCTAGGAACCAATGCACAGGTGTTGTTGATAAAATGCACAAACATTCTTTACCAAATATACGAAAATTGTTTGTCAAGTGCGCAGACTCTAAGTAAAAAGCCAGTAGGGGAGAAAGAGAAAAGCCTAATAGTTATCATAAAGGAAAATAAAGTGTGGCTCTGAGAGCTTCTATCGCATTAGGAGATGTTATGGGGCCAACTGAGATTCCTTGGTTTGTAGGTTCACACTTTGTCACTTGTAAGAATTGCTTTGAAGTAAAAAAAAAAAAAAAAAAAAAAAAAAAAAAAAAAAAAAAAACTGTGAACATGCATACAGAAACGCTTGAAAACTAAGCTACTCTAGCAAAAGTATTGAGTTTTTTATATAAGAAAGAGGGTATTTCATTTGATTCGAAAGTTACAAGTACTTTGATGTTAACAAGATCCACCACGAGAAGGCAAAAGTTACATTCGACTCTTTATACTGAGTTTCATTAACGAGATTATTATCCGTTCAATGCCAAGCCAGTGATACTAATAAAAACTGGCCGAGTCATTACTTAGATCAAAGAACTTTTTTTCTGCTTCTAAATGATTCTACAGATAAGTGAAAACCACGTATGGAGCTTTATCTCATTACACAAAATCAATCTAAAGGGCAGACCTAGTTAGGTACTTGTTAAGTGATAGATTATGTACATGATTATTCAACATCCGCCCTATCTGTTCATTACTATCCAAAACATTGTATTCAAAAAAAAAGAGCATGTATTTGCAGCACATGGACGTACACACTTGGCATTAAGTGCTTGCATGTCAAGAGTTTGTGTGACTACCAAGCCTTTGACTCCTACTATAAGGGCAACCCCGCTTGTGCTGATATGCATAACAACCCTTTTTTTTTCCTTTCGTTTTTTTTTTTCTTTTGTTTAGCTTCTTGCAATTGTATTTTCAACATGGTTAATGCAGAGTTTGAATTAACCACAACTAATGACAATGACGCGCTGGCATGTCAAAAAGTTTCTCATCTTGCCAACTTGCTACAAGAAGCCGCAGAGGATGAAATAAGCGTGGATACAGATACGTTGACTACAGACGACGATGATGACGATGCTACTAATAAAGACGAATTAGAAGTTATCAAATATGATGACGATGACGATGATAATTATGCTATGAACAGTGATCATAGCAAACTTGATGATGTTGCTGATAATCAAATCAAAAACACCAGTCGAGACCCTAATATCTTGGACAGTCACATAGATAAAGACTACTATACAGACGAAGAATTACTTGAAGGATACACACGTATGAACCTAAGAGGAGAATCTGATTCAGACAAAGACCTCATTATTTACTCGCTTAACGAATCGCTGCAAATCCATAAGGAGATTGTTGAGCGCATTCAAGCCGAGAAAGACGATTTAGAATTCTACTATGAGCAAGAAAAAGCAGAAAACAATCTCCTGCTTCAAAAAGAAAAGCAGGAGTTTGAGCAAGCGCAAACTACCTCGATGGATACACTAAGTCGCTTGGAATCCATGTATCAATCACTATTGAAAGAAGTCGAAACAAAAAAGACCGAGTATCAACATATGGAAGACAGATTTCGTTCACATCTTAAACAAATTCGGCCGGACTCGAGTGAACAAGACACTGTAGAAGACCAAGTGCGTGCTTTCATAGAACATGTTCAAGAATTGTGTTATCATATCGCTACTACAACTACGACAACAGACACTAGTTTGTTTTGTGATCGATGGCCAGAGATGATGCGCGATTACTTTGATAAAGATACCATGGCCATTGGAGCCGTTACTATGTTAACACAGAAACTGGTGATAGAGATTTTGGTAGACCAAGTGCTACAAACATCGATTCACCCTGGTGTATCCTTGAATTCATCGTTTGGTCAAATCCATCGTTGGGTCGAAAAGAGGAATAAGTCATGGGCTTCTCGCATGAAACAGCAAATAAGCGCCTTTGTAGTGAAACAGTCCTGTCAAGAAGAAGGTGATGCTATAGAAGCGGCCAAAGAACGTATAGTACAGCATATATGGCAGCAATTGAATGTGATATACCCCTCGGATGAACTAGATATCCAGGCACAGTTAACTCAGTTGGTGAGTGAAACCGCTAACCTCAATTTGGTCCTGAAATGCCAAGAAATAGACATAGTAGAGATGGATATAGGCAGTGCTTTTAATCACCAAACAATGGAGCTCATCATGGATCAATCAGAGCCAGGAGATGGTGACAATGTACTGATAGTAGCTTGTGTCATTTCGCCACCTTTTGTGGCTTCTGATCATCGTATCATAGTTCCAGCAAAGGTTTACTGTGTTTAATTGCCTTTTATATTATAAAGTCCACTTTTTTCGTTTAAAATAAGCCTCGAATCTTTTTTTGTTTCTTTTTCTTTCTTGTTTTTATTTTATTTTATTTTTTACTATGAACAAGGAAGCAGCTGCAAAATATGCTTTAAAGACTTTTATCCATAGCCAGCAACAGCAACATGGTACTTCAAATCGTACAAGACAGCAAGAGATAGAATTACAGCAACAGCAGCAGCAGCAGCAGCAAGCTCAAAAAAAGTATTGGTGGAGTAGAGCAAAAGCACCCGAATCTATCTTGACAAAAGAAGAACAACGCATTCTCAAGAGAGTCAAGTCAAGAGCTCATTTTCTCGATAGAGGACTTTCTTGTTGTTGTTTTCAAATTGGCTTTGACGGTTTAGTGGGCAAGTTGCTATATAGAGTTACAAATGCGTCATATCATAGTAACCATTTCATTTTAGGCTTTGTTCCTGTGGTTGGTGATTTCATTGGATTAATGATGGCACTTCAATTGGTTCATATGTGCATGGAAGCCCAGTTACCAAACGAATTGGTATCGAGAATGATGTTTAATATTGCTTTTGATTTTTTGATTGGATTGGTGCCTTTGGCTGGTGATATTTTGGATATCATGTACAAGTGTAACACTAAAAACGCTATACTACTTGAGAATTACTTGCTGAAACGCAGAAGCGCAATGATGAAAGAAGGCGGGCATCATTTAGAAATGGGAGCGCTGCCAAATCATCGTTCTGCACCAGCTATTGTAAAGTAACATATAATCCCCCTCTATATCCTGATACCCTTTTCATTATCTATATGTAACTATTCTTAATAATAATGATAATAATAACTATTGTGATGGACAATACAAACATTTTATTTTTCATACATTGAAAACAAGAAACAATAATAGATGTAAAATCTTGGGCTAAATCAGTAATACAAGTCAAATGCTGACTAGAATGCCAAGAAAAGTCATTCTAATATGCGTTGCCGATTTGAAACGCATCGATATTTCAAGACCCAGAATTCGAAATAATTCGTTCAACTTAAGGATGTTAAACCATTATAAGACACAAACGATGACAAAGATAAATAGATAAGCAGAGCTCTGTGTATCTATCTAGACATGAGATTTCTTTAAAGTTCAGAAACGTGTAGATATATTGACTTTTTTTTTTTGCTAATAATTAACTAAATAGATGTAAATGTGCATGCATATCATAACTTTTCCCTTCCCATCTTGATATGCTCTTTTAGAGCTTGTAACATCTTTTCTCATTGATAGTGACCAATTAACTTTTTTCTTGCTTTTGGAACAGCTTTTAAGTTGCTGAACAGTGTTCAATAGACGAAAAATAAACACAAGGCAGTGTATAAAGTACAGAGAATGATAGTGACGATGAACATGTCATTAAAATGCACATACTGCTAGCTATTTTATGTCTTGGTATGACATCGAACTCTAGTTGCGATTCTCTTCCTGGACTTAGAGCCCAATATATATATATACCATTAGCAACGAAATATCTATATGTTTAAAAATGTCCAAAGTTTAGAAAAAAAAACACCATCTTGTAAATAGTAGATTAGCAAACGCCAATAGTCAAGTATATATACTGAACTCTTTATGCATGAAAAAAAAAGACAATTTGAGTTTATAACTTGATGTATACATACTTCTGCCTTTAAGAGTCAGATTTTTCAAGGACCAAGGTAGCTCCGTTCAATATAACAGAGCGAGATAATACAAGTGAAGGATATTTTCTTTTCCACGATAAAGGTTGTGGAATCTCGACAAAGGGATCGCCGTAGTTGTGTTGCAGACACCATTTTTGTTGGCCTTTTTGATTGATGATTTGGTAAATATTTTCACCTGAAATATCGATTTCCATTTGTAAAAGAAAAGACTGGTTCGAAAGATTGAATTCAATAGAGGATGTTCTTGATGCTAAGGGGCTATTGAACGATATCGTTGTCAGTTCTGTCCTTGATACAGTGAAATGGAAGCGATGAATAGAAGGACATCCTGGCAATAGAATGGCTAAGGTATCATTGAACTTGGTAACTTCTTTGTCACTGTAGAGTTTACACTGAACGATTTTCAAGTTTTTTATAGGTGATTTAAAGGGAAGTTTTGCTTCAGGGAACGCACGATCACTAACCTTGCGATTAGACCAAAATAGAGTATCTTGGTAATCTTCGTTATCAGAAATGAACATACCAATGCATGTAAATGAATAAAGGTAATTGGCATGTTTCAGTGCTTCTAATATTAGGACATCTTCATACAAGCCATGTGGAGAACTATGTTCAGAATAAAGACCACTAAGGGTAAGCTCACCCAAAGACGAAAGAGTACATATCATTTGGACAAGACGAAGGCCTTCAAACGTGTTTTTACAGATGGGTCGCTTTGCTTTCACATTCAATGACTTGATAGATAATTTTTGGTTTGACTTGGCGATAGCCTCTAGTTGAGTAAGCGCAGAATGTTCAGTCGAGTAGACTGTAAGTTCTTTTAGTTGTATTTTGCTTGAATCCATGGCTTTTGTCAAAGCACTAGTGAGTGGAATAATACCCATATCCAATACTTGGAGGTTCTCCCACTTGGTAAATGCCTTGTTTGCCAGCAATGGCTTTTCATAATATCTCTCCATGGCATGATAATCTTCGATACGATCTATATCAATATGAAAATGATTCAAGTTGGTATACTTGATACTGATATATCTTAACCACATAGAAAGGGTACGATCTTCGTCTTCAAAATCACTGAGATCATGAGCAAGCTCTATATCTAAACGCGAAACGCGTGGACAAAGCTGATTGACTTGCACCTTTATACCTTTCCAATAACGGTTTCGGATATGAACTTGCTGATCTGTATCTTTCAACTTGATTTTGATGTATTTCAAATCTAGCGTACTCAAGTGAGTAGTGCCTTCATGAATTTGCTCTATATCTTGCAATGTCAAATAGATCTTGTTTAATCTTAGAAATTTCAAGTTTTTTGCATTCTTCAAGTGAGGCATAAACTCTCGAACTCGGTGATAGCTTAAAGCGGGATCTAGATCTTCTCTGTATGTTCGTTCATGAAATGATATATCAATATGCGTCAATCGCAGTGCTGTCTCGGGTAACTTTAACAAAGCACGCGCTATAGGATAGTGCCAATTCGCTTCAGTAATTTCTCGAATATGTTTCCAGCTCTGAACAAGTTTATCAAAATCCCCACTGAACGTGGGTTCTTTCCAATCCTTGAACTTATAATTTTCGTCAGTCCAAACTAATTTTTCTAGATTGGGGAATTCATGAGCTAGTTTGGTTGCATCGTAATTGCAAATCAGTTTCAGCTCATTCACTGTTCTTTGTGTGTTTTGCGATTGCATGTTGAAATAATTGATGGCTTTTTGACATTGCTGCGTAGTGGAAAACTTTAGGGATTCATACAGGTTGCTGTTCAATAAACTAAAATACCAATTCTTGCAAACTAACGCACATTGAAATCTTTCGTCAGAGCGTAGAAATGCCGCTATATTGACTAGTATTTCGTTGGGTATGTGAGACATGACACTATTAGGTGTAGATTTGCGTATTAAAAAAAGAAAGAAATAGTTGTCTTCCTATTTTTGCATTATAGTGCTGATCGGGGATTAAAGCTCTGCTTGCAGCAGCAGTAGTATATAGTCCTGAGATACTCTTTTTTCTTGATATGCAATTGCAGAATATCCAATCTAGTGGTAGAAACTAGTTTGAACTCGCTGAGACTTTTAATATATATATATATATATATATGCGCTTTATTACATCAACGTATGTATATCTATCCCAAAAGCTTGCAGGTATAATGTATCCGATTTTCAGAGTTATAGTTTGCTTTTCCCAGCTAATTGTTTAAATATTGTATCCAGCTTAGTTGCTAACCGTATTTGTCCTTTTATCTTGAGTCTACCGGACATGAATGCCTTTTGACCTGGAGGTCGATATTCGAGTGATTTTCAGTAATGTATAATTTTTTTTTTCAGAGCAAGTTCTGTTGTACCATTTAGTCTTCCTTTGAAAAAATCAACAAAGTCTCCATCACTGATATGAATAATTACATCCGGTTTTTTACTAACAAATTTGCCTTTAATGATTGACCCATCTTGCTTCAAGTCCACAGTAAATATCTCCGTTTTTCCCTGCTGACCCTTTATATGGAATTCATAAATACCAGAGACCTGTAACGAGAATAATTATAAATAGTCGAGGCAAACTGTTGTGTGAATGTGTTACTTGATTTAACAATTTATCTTTTCGCGTATCATCTAATGACTGATATGCTTTCGCGAGGTATTTAAATACAGAATCGCTTTTGAATGAATTTAAATTGTTTGCTGCTGTAATAGACATGTGTGAAAAATAAAAAGATGAAAAGGAAAAAGTACGATCGCATGATATTTATGCAGAACGTAACTTTATAAATACGCGTCACTGAGTAAAAACTTTTAGGTACGACATGCATAGTAGTATCGCTAATGCTACGTAGAAAACCAAGTTCAATCACTAAAATCAACTCTTCTATAGAAATTATAATACGCATATTGTATATCTTTCATATGATAGCAGCACGGCATGGAAATCTAGTACAGTCTTACTATTCCTTACAGTTATAGACATTTATCTCTATATGCCTTATGGAGTAATAGAGATTCTGCTCGAGTAAAAAGTTTTGTGTGAAACTACAAATTGAAAGGTATGAAAAGTAGAGGACTTTGGAGAGAAAGTAGACCAGTAATTGCAAAAACTGTTGCTAAATATGAAAATTTGGGAAATGAAGGGTCAAGATGCTATTTAGATAATAATGCCTTGAAATTGATCAAAGGCTCATTGGTTTTTCATATAGCAATCTATTGTCCACTACTAGCAGAATTGGAAACTCAAAATTCAGCTCTACTGGATTGTGGCTTCGGTATCCAAAGAAACTAGCGTTGACTATTTGCAATACTTACTTTGGTGTCTTTGAACAACTATCTACACAATTGACATTGTTAGCTAGCTTATCTTTTTCTATGGTGTCCCAGGATAGAACAGTTGATCATAAAGATGATAACCATTCTGCACTTAATATCCACTTCCAAACACTGTTATTATTATTTTTGCCCATTTGCTACTATGTTTATGGATTGTATTTAATCTTAATGGACTAAACTGGAACTGCGAAATACCACAAAGGCACTATGGATACATCTACGTCTAATTACCTGCAGATACTTTGTAATGAAGGCCAAAGTACATGTGAATATGATGTAGTGGCTGTTAAACATTATTCATTTCTTCTGTTTTAACAAAGGTCTGTCTCTACTGTTTGGTATTTAAGAATTGGCTATTCCCCCTGTAGTATATATGATCTATCCTAAAATACAAACTGATTTTTCAAAAAAAAAAAAAAAATCAACAGAATTTATTATACTGTCCTGATCGTTCACCGCGTATATCACTGCAGGTTTCTCGCGGTTGAGTAATGTCTGCAAATGTATCAATAGATAAAATGTATTTTAGCACAATTAGCTTGTTCGTTGAATAGCTTAAACATTACCTTGTATTTCCTTTCACCATGTGTAAAAAAAGTATACTCTTTTTTGATAGAAATGCAAACATAATTTACATATTGCATACTAAATAAAATACAAATCTATATCATATCAAGTTGTAAGCCTCTAAAAATGTTTTTACGTTCTTTCACCAAGCATCGCGGTGCCTGAAATACCTATCTTAAGTCATTCCCTTTGAATATATTTATCTGCAATTTTTATTGGTTTGCGTATATTAAACATTACGTAGTTGATTGGACGTCAAACGAAAAACAGTAGATCGATCATAGTTTAAACCAATGAAAATTCCAAAAACCTGTAAAGGAACATTGTACGAATAAGATTCATGCAATGCTTGGCGTTTGTAGTATTTTTGACTCATATATACGAGTGTACGTTCCGTAGTGTTTCTGTTCATGTTTTCGCACTACAATAGGACTACGAAATATATAAAAAAGAAGAAGAAAAGAAACCGTCTCCAATGAATCCATTTGAATACAAAGAACATCAACACTCGGTAATGGCTTATAATTGAGTTTTAAAGAGCCTCATCGGTACTATTTTAGTGTTTCTGAGGATTGACATAAAAAATACACGTCGTTTATTGATTCTCCCCTTCTCTTTCTCTTTCTTTTTTAAAAACTAAAAAGAAAAGAAAAGAAAAAAAGAAAAAAAAAATCTACGTCATGCGTCTTTATGCTATCCCCATTGTCAAGAATCGCTGGGCCTATTACTGTCATTCTACTCTTCCTTCTACTTCGCGATTAACAAAGGCAGTTGATTGGGCAAGCAAAAAATGGGAAGTACTTGATAAAGCGGAAGCTGATAGTTGGAAGAAGAAGCTCTATGTACGCGGCAGTATTATTATGAATCAGCTCGATTACCAAGAGTGGTTCTTTAAAAGTGTGCCAGGTAAAGAAGATGTGGAAAAACCTTTGAATCAGGTATGTTATCAGTAGCCGATTCTCAATCATAAGCTCATTTAGCTTGAATTTTATTCGCCTAGGTTTTGATCTGCCATCCTTCCATGCTCGATGCATCAATTTTGAAACCTGATTTGAACGAATTACTCAATCAACGTATTCCTTATCATAAAAAGTACATGTGGTACTCTGTATATTGGGTTCCTTTGGCGGCGACATTTGCTATCGTACCTCTCATCCCTAATATACCTCTCGCATACAACTTGTTCCGTCTGTACAGTCATTACAAGGCACTCAAGGGAGCTGAACATTTGAAAGCATTGTCAGAGTACGGAAGTTTACAATGGACAAACGATTCTCACCTCGATGCCATCTTTGAGACGCGTTCATTGGTTCAATCACAAGATATTGCTTTCCCAAAGCAAGTCGAACAATCGTTTAAGGAATCGCCTAGAAAACCCAATCTGGTTGGTTTGGAGCAGGATATCGACGGTGTGTTAAAGTTGGAAGATATCAAGCGACTAGGGGAGACACTGGAAGTGCCCGGTTTGGAGATGGAATTGAATAGAGCTCGCTTTCAGATTCTAAAGTCGATCGCAACCGAGCGATTTCAACAGGAAAAGACCATAAAGCAAGAATAACATAAACTATAGACTGTAAATAAAGAGTATTTTAGGCTTTTTATTGGTCGATCCATTGATCAATCAATTCTAGAACAATGAACCATGAGATGGAAGCTTATTTATCTTCTAAATATCCGATGCATGGGCTATCACTTTCAAGGGAATATGTCCATCTGCAATATTATTGTCCCCCTCTCTTTCAGCAGTCTAATAACCTACTGCCTGAAAAAACATCTTATGGTAGATATGATTTTGTAATTAGACAAATCCACTCACTATACTCCATTACATTTTACTTGATTCTTTAGTTTGTCTAGTTCATTTTGCTCAATCAGTAATAAATACGGATGTGACAAACGTAGTTTAATTGTCTCAGCGTCAATATTTGACGAGAAACGCCGTTTGCTGATTGATATAGAGAGCTCTAGGTGAAATAAAATAAGCTCAGTAATTTCTTTTGCTCATGCGCTATTAATCTAATGCGATATTTGGCCGAGATCTGCTGAGAGATCTATTATCGATCATTAAAACTACTAGCCTATATCAAATGCGTGTACTTTGTGGTCATTTGCTAAATTGAAAAGCACCTAGATATTAAATTTCGATCATATAACATTTGTAATCGATAAAACAGCTCTTTTTTGAACACGTAGTATACATGATCTGATGTGGCATTAGACTAGAGTCAATTGAGTTGCTAAAAATGATAGGGTTCAATGAATTGTCAGACATCATAGCGAAGATTTGCAGAGTCTATTAATTTAAGGAGCTATGGTAGATAGATAAAAAGTAATTTTTGGGATTATTATAAATATATACTTGCTCACGCTTAGGCATATCAAACATATAAAAACAATAGATTATGTTCCTTCACAAATAACAATGGGGCTTTAAAAACATTACTGTAAAAGGGGGATTACCATTGAAGATTTTTCAATAATCGTCCGTAACTATAGTTGGAATCATATTCGATATACGGTAGGATATCGAAATAACGATACTGAGAAATTGTCTTTATCCCAAGAATGTCAAATGCATCAAGAGCGCAAAATAGTAAGTCATGATATTGTGTGTACAACTGCTGGAGGTGGTCAGAGTTCATTTCTATCAGATGTCAATACTTTATAGCATTATTTAAGAAAATTATTATATGAAATACCGTTATTGCAAGATCTGACTGTATGTTTTGTAAGATTATTGCAAATGTACTTTTTTTCTTGCAAGTCATATATTTTGTTCAGAAGTAGAAAAAAAAAAGTGATTTGAGGACGCAAAAATACTTCAGCATCGGAGTATGCTCACGGCTGTCTCCGGTTAACCACGACTTTATAAACCTATTTTATTAAAAAGAGCGTCATGAAGCGTACAAATTTCCCCGGATTTTGAAAGCCTATGTTGGTTTCCCGTTGTTTTGGATGCGATTCTTTAATTCCAGTAATTTCATCAAGGGGAGGATCATGGACATTATTCAATTGCCGATTATTAATAATGAAATTATTACTTCGCAACAGCGGATCAACGCAAATCAAAGAATAAATCGATCTGCTATGTAGTCTGGGTAGAGACTCTATATCATTTACATAAAAATGCTATGAACTTGAACAGATGTAATTGGATTTAAATATACTAATAATTACGAACTCTAGAGTATAAAAGTACTAATAGTAGTACATTTCACATTCTCGAGAGCCCATTGTACTACTTTCTGTTCCTTCTAGCTGGAGTGCAGAACCAAGGTAATAGTATGAACATCGTCGGAGCAAGTGATGTGAAACTGCTTATTGGTAAGGAACGAACGATTGACATATAGGTCCAATTGAATACAAGTCCAATTAGACCCTTTTTTCGACCATTTCAGGGAGCTTGATCAACCAACAAGTACACTTGAGTCGGAACAGATACTAGATTGAGTGAGTTGTTTACGAGAAGATCAGTATGCTATGGCAAGTTGTGTATTTGCTATGATGACTAGGATTCGTTGGAATTGGTTCCTTCTTTTTTTTTTGATGAATGACAAACTAGATAGATGTATATGATAAACGTATCCTATCAAAAGGCTCGCACGCATAAAGGTTTAGGCCGTACCAATGATTATTACAAAATCAGTTAGTAATGATGCGGTTGAAATCAGACGAATTCTGTCACGTCTTGCTAAGAATTGCATCATTTGAAATGTTTGTAGTACACGAGTGCTTTTTCAATGTAAAAAAAAAAAGAACGAAGCCTTTCTTGCATTCTAAAGTGTGAGACGGAGTGAGTCATTTTGGGGTCTATTATAAGTTTTATCTATTCAAATAAAATGTGCACCTATCATTTTTCACTAGTCTGGTGGAATTCTAATTTTCATTATCATGACAAAATTTAACAAGGGCTTCTTCAGTGAATGGGTGCACAGACAATCTTTTTTTTTTTTTTTTTTTTTCATTGTGTATGGTAAAGTAGATGTATTCACTAAATAATGGTTCGAGTAAAAAAATAAAATAAATAAGTAAATAAATAAAGGGATGATCAATCATATGTTTAATCTATTTGGTAATAAGTAGAGCTCTTAAACACCAATAGAGGAACTTACTAGTAAGAATTGAGCTCGGGTGATATTTTCGAACCAAGAAAAAAAAAAAAGTATAAAAGCCGATTAGCGTTCCAGGATTTTCCCCTCTTCTTTTTTTTCTTTTTTCTTTTTTCTTTTTGGTACTTTTCCCCTCTGAAATATCATGTTAGCACTTCCTGCCTCTATCACAAGAAACTCTATACCTCCAGGCTTCATAGGTAAAGTATTAAAGAGAAACTCGATGGTGTGCAACCATTGATTTCTGACCCTGAATCCCAGAACTAAAACTCGTTCTTTACATGAATAGATTTTGCCTCGTCTTCTTTTGATGCCATCCTGTTTCCTAGCTCATCAATTGAAGTGCCTAGCACTGCTGATAGTGGTGATATCAAAAGAAGAGCCACACATCTCCCAGACCTGATTCCTTTCATCCAACTAATCACTGACAAGTGTGACGTTCAACCTATACACATGGTGATGGCTTTAATGTATGTGCAAAGATTCAGAAAGACTCTTCCTGCAGGTAATTATCATACGCATGACGCCATAGAATCAGTATCACTCATGTTTTTATATAGGTTATAAAGCCGAACCAGAAGCTGCTCATCGTATATTCGTTGCTTCACTTCTAGTAGCAAGCAAATATAGTGAAGACCGTTGTCTCTCTACAAAGCAGGTAGTTCGTGCTACCGGTGATGTCTGGTCTATCAAGGAGATTACTCGAATGGAACTGGCTTTTTTGCGCTTTTTACACTGGGATCTTTATGTCAGTCATGAAGAAATGACCAAGTTTGTTCATGATTTGGGCTTTGATATTCGCTCCATCTTGCCTAATCGCCCTATTTTATTGGATGATACCTATCATGGATCTTTATAACTGGCTCTTTTTTTTCATAATGATACCCTCTTCCCTTGTAATATGTATAATCCTTTTCACCAGAAACTGTAAAAAAAAAAATAACTGAACCTATGTAAATAATAAATATTCCCTTTTCTCTATGTATACTATAACATAGAATTTTGCAGTTTTCAATAAATAATCCTGTCATTCTAGTTTCGATTTTGGTATGCAGTACTTTTGTTTTCCTGTATTAACTATCCCTAGTGCTTTTTACAGCCAGGCACTTGCAACATATCCCCAAACTGAACAATAAAGAAGGATGCTTATGAAGAATCATCTGCGGCGTGGGAACTTTTTTTCTGATAGTTCGGGACCGAACCTTATATGCTAATCATACCTTAGACTGAGTTTGCAGTATATACAAACAGATAGACTCGGATGAATATAAGCTACAATGGCTAGCTCTTTCTAAAGGCATTTTCAATCGCCAAGAACCTTTATGTAAAAGATTCATACAGATGAGGAATATAATCTGATATTCAGTATATCATACATTCTTAAAGATAGAGCCTTATCTTCATTTATCATGATATAGATGAATGAATTTTCGATATAAGGATATAGTTTTCTTTTTAACCAAAATAGCGCTAGTTTAGATTCTAACCTAGATAGAAAACGTAAAGAGCATCAATCTAAACATGGATCACTACTCCAATGTAACATTTCACCGAAATTGGCCGAGATCGCATTGTCTGGTTAGACCAGTGCATCATGGTTAGTTGTTCATTTTTTTTAATGCGTAAAATTAAGCATCAAATCAATTTGATTACACATAATTTAACCATCCTTTGGATAATATAATTTACGCGAAATGAAATCCCGTTAACATACTGGATGATTGGCGTAAAAGAAAAAATCTTAGTGTGTGCCTGTTCTACAGTATAACTATGAAACTCTTGAACCATAATCAAATTCTTGAAAATGTGGCCATAATCTTGAGTTGTGTGGAGAATTGGAAACAATGATAAGTTTCTAAAGTTTTTGACAACAATATATCCATGATTTTAAAAAGCAATTTCCACTGACCAATAATATTGGTGCAGTTGTATAGCAATAAAATCAAAAACGATAAATATATACTTTGCAGCCAGTCTGCATGAATGCTATGGAGATGAAGCAGTAGAAGAAACCCGAAGATTCTAAATTGCCAAAAAAAAAAGGGAGATCTGTTGGATAGTTAATTGGTTTCAATAATCTAGTTATAAAGAATAGACATCTAAGAGCTTTTACGAAAAGAAAATCCCTCATGCTAGTTAAAAGATGGCATGCAAACTATTTTCAGGCTCATAGTATGTATTCAAATCTTCTAATTGCCCCCTCTAGTTTTTGCCTTACACTTCTAGTGACAAAAGGCTGTAGTATGTTGCATGCATTTTCCCTGTACCTTTTGATTTTCTTTTTATGTTCGTGCGCGTCTCCTCGACATCAAGCTTCCGAATTATGGAGTAAGACATGCCGTGTCAACTCCTTCTAATGCAATAATACTAATGATGATGGAGTACTTCGTACAACAGAGCCGCATTGTTCATGGTTAGTCTCATTTTGATAAATTCCCCTTTTGATTTTTCATCATTAGTATCTTAATAATATGTACTACTCTGCAAGTTCTAAGGTTCTGATTCTTGTATGCTCAAGGGCTTGAAAAAGCGGCAAATACATTATAATAGATATACGGACATGACTCATGAATTGTGCAGCGGCTGTCAAAACGAAAAGGTGTTCTCATTTATATAGTGCAACCAGAAAATCTTTCACAGAAGAAGGCTCTTTTTTTTTTCTTTCTGGGGATAGCTTTTACAGCATAAAAAATGCATTAAATATTTCACCGAAAAGGAGACATATTGCGCTTTGACTTTAATCTTTTTATGATATTTATATATCTGACTGAAAAGAAACCAATCTGCTTAATTTATATAGTTCTATATCAAATGAATATTGTTTTCTCTTTCCTACAGCACGAGCTACACAAGGAGCTCTATGTAGATAGTAGCCTTATTAGTTCAACTGACCAAGTTGGACAATGGTTTATGCGCGGAGAAAGTGTTCAATTGCGAATTTTCCAACTGTCTCCATGCGCATAAGTCTTGTTTAGATAATAGAGAAGCGGTTGATGATGATGCACAAAATTAGGCTTAATTGAACTTTAATTCAAAATTAGCTATCAAGAAATGTTACATTATTGTAGTACTAGTAGAGGAATAAGGGAAAATCAGATTATTTATTATGAAGATGAATAAAAGAAAAGTGTGAATGGGGAAGTTTGTAAAAAAGTAATTAGTAATTGATATTCTTAGGTTATAAGTGATAGTATATGGTATAAAGGTATAGTATATAATAGGGAAGTACAAGCAGTGGTTAGAATGAAATGTTGGTGTGGGCATAGAAACATACAATAGAAGCGGTTTAAGGTAAAAGCTCGTGAACGTGAAGAATTAAATACTCAATTACGGCGTTCTTGTAACTCATATCTACTAAATCGCGACTTGCTTCTAGGTCACGTAGTAATGTAGGTCCAAATACCATTGCCAAATTCTTTGAGGTCATCAAATTTTCACTGTGTCGTTGTTGAATACTATATGCAAAGTTAGAGTTCATCATATCTACTATAAAATAGTTTTTGTTTTTACCTGTGCAAATGACGCATTAATAGCTGAAGTGTATCATAATTAGTTTTGGGTAACTGAGACAACAGTTCAAAGAATTTGTCTGTCTTTGCTTGACCCATTTGAGTAGCTAGTTGAATCAAACAGTTAATTTTTTTTTAAAAAAAAAAGGCATCCTAGTATATACTTCCAATGTACTTACAAACTGCATCAATAAATTGAGAATAGAGGTGGTATGGCAAGAGGGGATTAGGCAATTCTCTAAAGTACTGTTTCAAGACACTTGTCACAGCAGCAATGTCGTTCACTTCATCATCATCTTCCAAATCCAAAGCTGGTTCTTCTTCTTCATTAAACGATTGATGAATTAATCGCATTTGCGCTGCACCACCAGACTTTCGATAAATGCCTTCGTAGTCCATACCGCGTTTTTCTACTGCCTTGATACATTGTTCAATAATCAATGGTACCGAACGTTCTTCGTATCTTGCACGTTCCGCCAAATCCACGCCAAACAGCTTCATTTCTGGTAGTTCTAAACTGGCTGTAGTGTGTCCACCATAGCAAAGCTGAGGCACATGGCTGAGACACCGCGCGTGTGTATCATAAAGACAACCCTGACATCGCAGTTCGCTTAGGCCCCACATCTTCTCGCCACAAGCATCACATTTGGTTGGTCGTAGAAATGAAGTAGGTAAGAACGTATGGCTGCCATGATGCGTGCTTTCAGAGGATTGCTTCTTTGCAGGTGGGTTTACGAAATAGCTATCGCTGCTGTTATTATGACTACTGCTGGGAGGTGTCGCTAGACTCAAGGAACTACTGGCGGTGAGGTTGCTATGTTGATGACCGTACATGATAGATGCAGCATCGACTTTGGAGTTCTTGCCGCTGAGTTTAGCAAACATGTTGCCCTTCTTCTTGAGCTTAAAGACCTTGGGTGGTTGAGGTGCTACAGGTGGGCTTGTCACGATATTGCTGCGGATAATGCTGGCTTCTGAGGACTTGCGTGGCATGCTAATGGGTGAATTGAGTTCAGAAGAAAGACTGGGAGAAGGTGTATAGAGGAAAGAAGTGCCAGCCATCACAGCCGCAGCTTCACGTTCTCGTTCAGTGACACGTCGTGAAAGATCATTGTTCATCTCGGTCAGTTCAGCGTTCTTAGTATTGAGCATCACCATTTCATGTAACACTTCGTCGCGCATCATTTCAAGCGCTTTGGCTTCTTCACGGATGTGATCTCTGTCGTTATGCAAAGATTTGATTTCACAAACAAGTGCCTTTTGTTTTTCTTCAAGATGTGTCGTGAAATTTCTATTGAAGAGTTAACTTAAAAGCTTCCACATACTTTAATACGTTGACTTACGCTTCCAGTCCAGCTTGTTTTTGTCTAGCGAGTGATTCAATATCCATGACTAATACATTACGATACCCTTTGAGTTCATTACAGGTTTTATCTAGTTCAACGCGCATCTTTGCAACACGTTCAATTTCTTCCTTTGTCACCACCGATAATTCAGATCTCGTCATCTGTTTGGAAAGATAAGCGATATGTAACTGATGCTTCAGCTGCATAATGGTGTATTCTTGTTGTTGGCGTAATGCCACCTCTTTAGCAAATTCTTCTTTGGCCCTTGTAAATTCTTCCAAGGCTTTGCGACTTGCGTCTTTGATCTTTGTATAGCTAGACTGCATGGCAGCCAGTTTGGATTGTGTTGTTTCCAACTCTGAACGCAATACATTGTTGTCACTAGACGAAGAAGAAGTGGATACAAGGGAGCAAGTGGATCCCAATTCTTGTGTGGGCGGTTGAGGGAACCCCTCATAGTCTTCATCTGTCATTAGAGAGGACTCCAAAAATTGTGAAGCCCGCGTGATATTTTCGGTTGTTTTGACAATGACTGGCTCTACCTTGGGCTCATACCCATATATATCCATGGAGATATTGGCTCCCAATTTCTTGGTGAGATTGAGCAAGTCCGTTGACTCATTATCAAAGAAGGACAAGTTCAAGGAAGGGATCATGTCGGGTAGATCCAATGTGGTTGCGGATGCTGTTTTAGTCATATTAAGAGATGAAGAGGCGGAAGAGGTTGGATAGGTAGGGCTACTGACAGACAAAGGGGGTGAGTTGGGCGAGTTCTTGGTGTTACTTATTACTTCAGAACGAGAAGGTGAGAGACGAGTGTCTGCCATCAAACGTGTTTTAGATGGAATATCAACTGAATTACTGCGAGAGCGGGAGGGTGTAGGTGGATCAGTAGCCGAAGGACGGCGATGCTGATCATTGAGTGGATTATTTCGAGGCTTTACAGTTGATTGCATGTAATCTGCTACCATCTGAGGATCGAATAGTCTACTGGTATGTCGATTTGCATTGGTATATTTTTTTTGACGAGTTGATTTCTAACATTTGTAATTAGTTATAGAGTTTCTCCTATTTACTATCAAAATTACCTGAGGAGAGTCTGCTGTAGTAGGCAACTCCTTTGCTTGCTGCTTCTGCTGTAACCTTCTTTCTCTGTCTTCGCGTCTTTTCTGTTTTTCAGCCCTACGCTTCTCGTGACAAGGCGTACAATGAATACCCTTTTTATATTATGATGTAACATTAGAATTACTGTGTTGTGCATGAGTGAATAGTTAACTAGTACCTTGCTAGTTTGGGTAAATACTAAATCATCGATTTTCTGTTTGCATGATACACATTGAAAACAATCTGCATGGTAAGCTTCGTCGCCTAATGCTACGTTAGATGAGTTCACTGAATATTATATAGCTATTACCTGTCATAATGGCTTCATCTCGAATCACTTGTTTACAAGCATTGCAACAATAAGAGCAGCTTTCACAAACTGGCCTACCATTGGTCAATAATAACAGATTCGATTCACAATCCACAGGGTCAGCACATTTAGCACATATAAAGCTAAAATAGAGAGTTTTATTACAAGGAAACACTTTTGTTATAACTGTAAAACTAATACCATTTTAAATGAAATAATGAATCCCCAAAAGCTATTACCGAACCTTCTTCGATAACTTGGTTACAGCCTGTACATGAAGGTCCTTCCATTTTTTTTATTAAAAAAAAGGGTCGAGAAAAAAAGAGTATAACAAAAAGAGAAGAAAAGTTCAAAGAAAAGGGGAGCAATTACCTTTATTTCTGTTGGTGGTACAGCATTTTAGGTGGTGTAATAGTAAAGTTAGGGGATACGAAAGAGTGCAAACAGATCTTTTAGAGTAACGGCCTGATCAAATGCTGGCAGAAAACGGTAGGGCTTTATTTAACCAATCAAGTTGTAAGATTAGACTGAAATTCAACGTGAAACGCACTTTCAACCAATCAATTAGGTATTACCGAGAATCTTTTTTTAATATAATCTTATATTTTGGAGTAACAATTTGATATATTATTGTTTCTAGGCCTGTGTGTTTTATATCAGGATAGTTATTTTCAGTAAAAAATGCTTCAAGGGAATGGTATTTATATTTACGCGATAAAAGCTATGGTATGTTGAATAGATTATCAATTAGTTTTGATTGGATGGATCAAACAAGCCATAGGAACAGCCATCCTTTAACAGACTTGTAGAGTGCCGCAATAAGAAAAAAAAACAAGACGGCCGCATAAAGTTAGAAGCATCACGTAAACTTTTTCCAGTGTATCCAGCTATTCTAGTAATCAAACCTTCCTAGATCACGTTAACAAACCTGCTTGTTCAATAGTTGTAAACCTGCTTCCATAGTTGCAAGACTATTGTTATATCTGGTATCATATGCGTATAGATCTATCTTTTGTAGTTACTTCACTTGTAAGATCATATATGCACTATACATTAATCAAATATAATATCATACTTTTATTATACTAAACTGTTGGTTTATTTTGTCAAAAAAAAGTTATAAAAAAAGCCTAATATAAAGTATCTCATTAACTATATATAATTTTTAAGGTCAAGCTGCACAAAAAAGTTCATTAAAACTACGACACTTCAAGCCAAAACCTGCAGGGTGCTTGTTTGTGCGCACATCCTGTTATTTAACAGAGATCGCCATCCGGTTATCTAAAGTTTAGTTCGGGTGCTGCGATCATGATACCTATAAAGATGGTAGAGGTGATCAATAGATTTTGTACTTTTTAAACTTTGTTGGACGTATATTAGGCTTTATTAATTAGCGTACTTTTAAGCAGAGGATAATTGATGTGTGTATCACACTGCCCTTTAACGCTTGCATATTAAAGCTGCAGATAGTAATATGTTTGAGCGCTTTAATCGGCTAAAACTTATTTACTTGTTTATGTAATTGTATGATATTCAGGAACGAATTGCTCAAACTCTTGTCTCTGACACTATAATGTCTGCCTAGTTTTGCTGTATAAATATGAGACAAGGTTTATCATAAATGTTTCTCTTTGTTCTAAATATGGCTCGAAAACCAAAGGTATATCTTGGTCCGTTAATAATCCATTTCGTAATTCGTATGAATAGGATAATTTTGATCGATTTACGGCTCATTTTTGTCGTCCAATGAAATCAATGCCCTGAGCTCCAAAATGTGTAAGCACATATTGCCTGGTCTCATTATTATATGGTTTTGTTGCTCGGTTCGCTGGAAAAAAAAAGCGCATTTAGTTCTACTCATGTGACGGAACTCAGACTACTATGTCAGCATGCCGTGGATCATATGTAATGTCTCATTTTAAAGTACAGCGTTTGGAACTATGGTATAATTATTATCATTTCATTTAACATTATTACAGAGTATAGATCGTAGTAGCCGTATGAATCAGTTCTGAGTATGGATTACTATACCATTAGATACAACAGTTGATCGAGCTCGGCTGAGGGACTTCCAAATGATGAGATAGTATATATGAAATGCAAGTAATCATTTTTCAGCTACTCATAATGCAACTGTTTCCGCTTCAGCTAATCAAAAGTGCTTGTAGGTAAAGCAACCCATTCAAAGCATAGAATATGTACTTGTCAGATGCGACATTTAATTAAGATTAGTGAAGAGATCTATAAATCATTAGAAATAAAATATAATGTCTTGAAAATTATGTCTCAGGTTTACAGTCCATCATTAAAATGTATATTACATTTTCTATTTTGAATCAATAGAATAACCATTCTAGTATATTTAATATTTAATATATTATAAATATCTACTAGTAATCAGATGCAATAATAAACTGGATTCGAATGTCTAATGTCGTAATGCTGAAAATAGCAGGGGATCTAAGAAATGAGTAAGGACATCTGATTCCTTAGCACACACATTTTTTTTTTTAGTCTGCTAAGTATATATATTTGGGAAGTATGAAAATCTTATGCTCGAGACTTAGACTTTCACATAATACCATAGGTTTAATATATAAAATAGTATGCTGACAAGCTAACAAGGCCGACAAAACCAATGGCAATACACGATTTATAGAAATGACAAGTCTGGTATGAAGCAAGAAAGAAAAAGGCTATTTCAATTGCTAGTTGTTATATTTGTGAGCGTGCTTCTCGAGTCTTTTTGGCTACTTGGAAGGCCTTAATAGATCAATAAAAGATACACAAGGAACTCACAAGAGCTGGTTATACCGATATCTATAAATATGCAAATATCAAGACATACGCAACTACTATTTGTTCTCTCTGAAGCGTGCATCTTTGCAGGTACTCCAAGAGTTTCAATTTTTTACTTTGTCAGTAAAAAAATTGTTGAGTTTGCATTGTTTGCCTTAGCTATAAATAGGAATGCGGCAATAGGCTAGAACAGTTTATGCTGACATTAATAAGCTTTTGATGTAGATGAAAAAACATGATCTTGATGTTGATATGGAAATATTCGGTTATGATACAAATAATATAAGATTAATTTATACAAGTTTGAACGAGGATCTAGAAACTCTTGCGGGAGAAGGATATTGATTAATAAGCTGAGGGATTTTAAAAGAATTAAGGGTTAGATCGAATGTAAATGATTCTTAATGTGAGACAGATTTGAATAAATAAGTTTGAATGTTCGGGCTGGACAGTAGCGTTCAGTTTGAGGAATCGAGCATAACTAAGCAGTACTATTTCTTTAGAATGAAAACGAGATAATTCCAATTACCAGGATCCATTCTTTAAAGAAGATTCTAAGCATAACAGCTCACCTTGAGCACGATTTATTAATTAAATGTGACATTAGTTGAAATCAGTCGGGAGTTCTATTGATTTATAGATCTAATCTATGAGAAAAGCAGGTCATTTTCTATCAGTCATTAATGCCTAGTATATTTAATAAACATCAATTACAGGATAATTCCCATAAATCTGGTTGTTTATTCTGAAAAAGCGCTAACCATCAGATGCGATATTAAACCCAGATCAGTTGAGAGAATTGAAGATGTTGAAATGAAATACCTTAGATTCAAATTTACCAACCCATTTTTTTTTTTTATTAGAGTGTGATAGTAACATTTCCTAGAAAGATTTTCTAATTAATATAGCTTACTATATATAAGAATACACAAATGAATTTTTTATCAAGTACGTTCAATATAAAATAGCCAAGGTATAGCTGATTCTCTTAAAAGAATTTAAAAAAAACCCCGATTTTTATCATGGAAGCTTTTTTTTACATCGAAGTGAATATCTAATCACAATTATACCGTTCGATATACCGATCAATACTCCACAAACTTCGTTGAAATATGATGTGAACAGATACGTTATGTGATAATACATGAATAATAGATGTTTTATTTAAATTGAAACTCAATAGCTTATTTAACTAGACAAAGATATATTTTGCATGTTGGTAACCTTCTGTCACTAATAATGAGATCAAGGATAATGGCCATTCTTTCTCTCTCTCTGAAATAGCCTTTGATGTGATTGTTTAGATAATTGCAACTAATAAAAAGAGAAATTTCCTTGCGGTAATAAATGCAGTAAAGCTATTACAGATGATACAAATTTATCAGGTTCAATTCAAAGCGCATACTGGTATTTTCCAATACTTTACTACATAAAAAAGCTTTACTCAGTGTTATAGAACAAATTCAAATATGTATAGACGTTGTATTAAAAAAAACGTAATTTGAAGGAAATCATTCAATAGGAAATGAAACACTGTAATAGAGATTATGTTAATTCACTTTTTATATTCAACTGATTTTCATTATTCAAAAACCAAGTAAAAGAGCCAGAGGTTCGAAACAACTACCTGGAGGCGACCTTATTATATCCCGGATATATTTTCAAAGACCGATTTGAATATATAGACTACAAAGCTAATCCCCTGCTCTCTACTATATATTGCTGATACAGTTTTCTTTTCAAGTACGTACAATGTCCGAAAACCAAGAGCAGCAGCCGCATTTCTTGAACGATACACCTGTTCATGTCGCCGTCCAATCGCTTCAACGTCAAGTGGAACAATTAAAAAGAATTATTAATCCAGGTACTTGACAATAACATGCTTATTTGACATGATCATTAACTTTACTGAATTTGACAGAGGGCATTGAAATCAATGACAATAGCGACGAATTACAGAAAGAGATCAAGGAATTACGTACAGCTAATGCTAAAGCCGAATACCGTATCCAAATGTTATTACGCGCCTTGGAAGAGAGAGATCAAAAGCAATAATAAACACAAGTGATTTCATAGACTATATACATATTTTATTGATGAAGAAGATGATTATGACGAAGTAGCTTTTTATTGCATTAATATGAATTAACGATAACGACGGAGAGAAAGAGTGTTGCGACGCTTCCAAGTAGCGCGACGACCGGAGCCCTTGGTATTGTTGAAACGATGACCCTTTCCATGACCGCGAGACTTCTTACCAATAGCAGTAAGACCACGGGCTTCACGACGTTTGTGAACGGGATTAGCGATCCAGTTGATGTGAGCATCACGACGAATGGCCTTGTGGGAAGGATCGACGAGGATAACTTCAAAGTACTTGTAGGTAGCATCTTGGTTAACCCAGTAAGAGTTCAAAACACGCAAATTGGCACACTTGCGACCGATACGTTCCTCGGCAGTGGAACGGAGAGAACGTTGGTACTTGAGTTGAGAAACACCCTCATTGACAGGCTTACCGAAGGTAGCACCCTTGGGAACAGGTCTCTTACGACCGCCACGACGGACACGAATACGATAGATGACATAGCCTTGCTTGGCCTTGTAACCTAAACGACGTGCCTTATCGGGACGAGAAGGACGAGAAGCACGATGAATAACATTGAGTTGTCTATAAATTCAAAAAAAAAACCAGAAATTGGAAAATTCAGTTACAACTGTAATAGCTCATCGGATGAATTTGCTAAACTCTCTTTCAAAGAAAGAGGCGTATTCAAGCCTAAATAGAATCTTTTTAAGGATTCACTAATTGTACCTGAATTCCCAACATCTTACACGAAGCAAGAAACGAGAAACATCGGATTGTTTCTTTCTGGAAAGCTCCTCAAGATACTTGTAGGCTTTTTTAGTGTAATTAAATTAGTACATCATATTTAACAAGTAGTGGATGGATTCATATAGATCACAATGTGATTGATGTATTTACCGCCCATTGTTTAAACCGTTGACGAAGGTTAGAATGAAAAAAGAGTAAGGATTAATTAGATCAGAACAGTTTGAAGGTATAAAAATATTTTGTTCAAGGTGCGGGCCGCAATCTTCTAATGCCCGGCAAGTCCGGAATACCAAGTGATTTCCTACTGCCAATGAAAAACTGAGAACTTCATTTTGGTTTTTATTAAGAGTATATACTGCTTTGCTTTATGCCATACGTAATTTTTACTTGAGAAAGGTATATTGAATACAATCACTACAGAACAAAGTTTACACAAGTATGTTTTTTGTCTTGTACATAAGCTAAGCTAGTAGCTAGGAACCATAAAGACAAATAAATTCCTATTTCAAAGATTACATCTCCATTTAAATGAAAGAATAATATTATAATTGTGCTATAATGTTAGCCTTTTTTTATTATTATCAAAGTGCATTATCAAAGAAATGCATTATAAAACAAGAGATTTATAGAAAAGATAATATTTGGCAGTCAATCAAAATTTTGGAAATATTTCCAAAAAAAATTGAATGCAGAAATTAGTGCGAAAGTACTCATTTGACTTTGGTCAATTATTGCATCTGATGGATAATCCATGCTCAAAATGAATCACTGCTTATGAAAACTCCCTCGGTTTATGGTTGCCAAGGAAACTTACTTAACTTTATACCCCTTCCTCCGATCCGGTGCACTTATACGTTTTCTTAGTGTAACAGAAGCGTATTTTAGTTGTGGCGTTTGCTTATTAAAACACAATGTGGTCGATATACGGTCCTTTTGCAGCTTTTAACTCTTGCTTTCAAAATGTCAAGCTATAAAAATCGATTACCCCAAGAGCTGCTGGCTCGAGTTTTTGATTTTGCAAATCCAACAGATAGACATACGTGTCTTTTCGTCTGTAGAGCATGGCATCTTGTAGCTAAACCATACTTGTACAAAAATATTGAATTCAATGAATTTTTTGCCATTACTCGCTTTGTCTCTTGCATTCAATCGACGCCTAATCAGCCCGGTCTATTAGTACGAAAAATTACGTTTGCTTTTGACAATGATTGTATACCTCCCACCTTCCCTACCTTTGTAGGGAAATTCAACGATTTGATAACACTATGCCCTCATATCGAAGCACTAGCCTGCTCTAAACATTTGAGCTATTATGTCATTAAAGCACTATATCAATTAACCGCTCCTCTCAGCAATCTCGGTACATTCCCTTACTCGAACAGGTCACTTGAATACATTGTTTGTATTGAACGTTACAGGCAAACACTGAAACGACTCCGTATCGATTGTTTTTCTCAGAATAGTATTGGTGAATGTAAAAGCTTTCCTCGCCTGGAAGATTTGGATCTAAGGAACGTACCTATGCGAACACTTAGAAGCTTGGAGTATATCCTTAGCAATTACCCAAGTTTACAATGCTTGTCTGCTTCACTGATTTACAGAGAATCTGTTAACGACCAAAGACAAGAGGCTGAAACACAAGTGTATCACAATATGAAACGTTTAAATATTGTATCAGATGGTAGAATTCTTGATACCCAGCTCTTCGCCCCCTTTTTACGCAAGTTCAGTAATCTAGAACAATTGACAATCATTTGCCAAAAGCAGTTTTTCCAACCAGCAGTATTTGATAGCTTGTTCAATATCATCGACTCTTTGCCCTGCACATCACTTCTCATCGAATATGACAATTCTGAATTAAACAATGATTTGGCGCTCCTCCAAGCCATTTTTAAATCCCCTGTCACCGTATGGGAACATACGACTTTACAGATCGGCTTAGAGTCTTTTCGTGACAAACGTGGAGACAAATACAAAATGCGCTATACCGCTACCAATGATAAGCATCGTAAACTAGCTATTACTTTGTCAGAATTGAATACCAGCAACCTAAGGGTCCACAAAGCGTATGTCATGACTTTTGCACCATACGTCAACGAGCTTCGAATTGAAGCTATAGATGTCAATGCCAGTGGTCCTTTATTATATCTCATATTAAAACACTGTACCACATTACAATCAATCTCCCTATATTCAGGTCATTATGCACAAACTTTTATCGAACGTACAAACATTACAAACACTACAGTACACAAATTAACGCTTAATGGTTGCGAGACAACACCTCTGTTTCTTCAATCAATATCAAAAGTCTGCGTAAATCTGAACCAGTTGGTTATAATTCCTCGTTCCAGTCTGGATGAGAGATTGGCTCTATTCAATACTACCAGGCTGAGCGAGCGAGCGGGATGTATTATTATGCCAAGGACCCAACTACAGCAATTGGATTTGCATTTGGGAGCCTTGAGAGCGCCCATAATATTGAAGATTCACACTGATAAAACAGAGGCATATTTCAACATAAATCGCGCAGGGCATTGTAAAGCAATAAAACGATCAGAAGTAAGCAGTAAATATGACCGAATATATCTGGTCGATCTTAAAAGCGTCAAGCAATTGAGAATCCTCCAGTCGAATTCTTCTGGCTCAGTTGAAACCCTCAACTTCTAATAGCAATATCAAATAAACAAAACTAAATATACTATCATCTCTATGCAATTTTTAATATATGTATAAGTGACTCTCATTTAACAATTTTCGAAGAAACATTGAACACTTATAAATCGATACGAAGTTTTTAAGAAAGGAGATAATGTTTTCAATTAAAAAAAAACTCTTTGTTAAGGATTCTAATCGATAGAATACCCATCTATATATGAAATATTAATAATATACAATATTTAGTTAAGAGCAATTGAGAGACCTGTAGATCTATAGATTAAGATTTTGTAAAAATGTAAACATTTAGAGTCATTACTACTGGATATTAATCAAACAAGTATATGTATCTATTTGATACATATATTAACTAATAAATATCATATACTACTATTTTTTTGGAACTACTGATGAAACTGTGAAATTCACTATTATATATAAGATGTTACTTCAATAATAAACAAGTCGACTATATTATTAATAGAGGCTTTCAGCAAAAACTCATTCTGTGTTTGAGTGCTCCAAGATAAATGATTTTAAAGTTGAATGAATTAAATTGACGTTCTGTAGATTAGACTTATGAGTCCAACTGATTCCCATCAAACGTCGCATATGGCAAGTAATACATATTTGGAATGGGTTAATATATTTGTTACAGCCTTTATTTAACGGTAATGAATCTAATAAGGAGCTAACTCAGAGATCATTGATCTAGATGATGGTTTTGCGAGGTAATTAACATACATTCTTAAACGTAAGCGTGTATCTAGATGATGCTATGCGATGTCAAGATACAAAGCACTACATATATTTAAGATCTTAGCTATTCTAATCTGGCATTCAATAAGAATACAATATTTAGTAGATTTCAAGCTGTGCAATATAGTGATCTTGGTCTTTTTCTTTTCTTTTAGATTAATAAACAAACCACACGTTCAGCGTGATCGAATTGCTATAGTCCCTTTTGTAGTTGAAATTATTTTACATTCCATATCACTCTAATTAGGTCCCTCGCTCAATTACGTACTTGATTGAAATAGCACAAATAAAAAATATTCTTTAAATATTGAGATACTGTCGGAAGTGCACATATAACTGTCACTAAACATTACGAAATCGCCTCTAAATCAATGATAAACCAAGATTACCCAATTTTTTTTTTTTGGATATTATATAACTAGAACGCACTCTATTAGAAAAGTCACTTTATGAGCTTAAATTTACTTTTAAGTTATGTACAAAACGTCAATGTATACTTTACTTTGATTACAGTTACTAGTAAAGCTATTTCGAATCGTATGAATCAAATACCAAATAAATTGTAATTTTTTAACCAAGTTGCCCTGAAATAGCATTTTTATTTTGCAAAAAAATGGTACGAAAGCACATCACTACTATCACCTTTAGCTCTTGGTCAATACGCTCATATCGCTGAATTATATTGGGTCATAAGTTACAACGAAAATTGTTGTTCTATTGAAAATAATGATGTACTATAAAACATGAAAATATATTCCATGACAAAACATTTTCTTTTAATGTGATTCATTGAGCAATATTTCCATCAGACATTAACTTACGATTTATTCGTATAATTTGAATTGGAGGCTATAGATCAACTGCAGGACTGCTTGGCTATGATGTTATGATGCGAGGTTATAGACGATGGAGAACAACAACATGCTGGTGGCCAACTTCATATATTTCCGCAAATTTTTGGCCCTTAAGCCAACAGGGCAGGCGTAATTTCCCTGGTGGCCATCGCCAATGCAAAATGGAGATCAAGATTGATGTGCCAACAAATGATAGCATTGGGGAAGGTAAAGACAACAAATACAAACCTTTCTTGAGCCAAGATCAAACGAGTCAGGATCTTGTCCAAGTTCAGGAAAGTGCATCTGGCCCACAAACCAGAATGGGTTTGTGGGATGGAACGGTTGAATATGAGGCATATGTAACAAATGTTCATACGTTAATCGCGACCAGACCTAATTTTCACAAGTATTAGTATCTATTAGTATAGGTAATACTATTAGTTACATGTGTATGAGGCAATGAATGCAGATGGAATGACCAAAACTAAAGTACCAAAAGCAACGGTTAGGCTGACAGAAGGTTTGTATTCGGGGGAATGCTAAGCAACCACCCTTTCTTTTATTTGGACGAAGCAAGTGATGCACCAGACGTAAAAAATGGTGATAGTAAAGCGCTGGTGGGTTTGCTCCAGACACTCACCATAGAGGGTAACGGCAGTCTAGTGAGCAATCATCGACTGTCTATACCATCTTATTGCCTTGTGCATAGCAAAATCACTACAAAGACCATTGGGGATGCCTTGAGGAAATGTTGCTGAAACCTGCATTAAGCTGAAGAGCTTTGAGCATGATGTTCCTTACTACTCTTTGTGCTTCTGTTACCTATCGTAATTTTTGCTAAAAATACTCGAATTCCTTTTGAGTAAGAATTATTGGCTAAAGTCGATATTAGGCCGAGTTCAGAGGAGAGATCAGTAGTTGATGAACCAGATCTACCAATAAAACTATAAGAAATATACTGAATTCAAATCAGGAATTAGAAATAGCCTCCTGAGGGCTAATGATCTGTATATGGGCCATACCAGCATTACAAAGAGGCCATTCTTGTAATGTTATATTTGTTTGTTTTCGTATTTCTTTGGTCGTGCGCCATGTCGCCTTCAATATTGGCGCAAGAGTATCCTGTTGATATATCAACTAGATAATTTAGCTATACATTTCAAAAAAAAAAAAAAATAGGGATGCATCCACTTATATTTGATATTTAATTTGAATGCGCTTAATGGTATCAAGTAGATAATCAGAAGAAGAGCTACTTAACCCCAAAGCCTTATATTCAGTGACATTAGTGATAAGGCTTTTATCACCCATCAACCAATTACCAGTAGCAAATTGAAATAAGCGATTAATGGTGATATATAAGCCATAGAAAATCGGACAGCAATTATGTTTATTATTTCCAGAACTATACGTGCTTCATAGTATAAGCATATACCTTGGTGTATGACAAAAACTTGTAACTTGATCTATAGAAAAAGTATGTAACCCACTCCATAATACAAGTCATATACATTGGCCCATAAGAAAAGCAAATAATACAGTTTACAGTATAAGAATGTAATTGGACCCATAGAAAAATCATACACGTCCCTTAGGGTTTATTACTAATATTTATATAGAGGCAGGATAAATTCACGACTATTGATCTCATTAAAAGTTGGAATACAAATCCCTTTCCCCACCCGGAAACCTTCTCGGAAGGTAAAGGAGGCCGAACGTTCCTAACAAACATTGGATTGGCTAGAATACTATAAAAATTAGCAACAACCATTCATCATTCCTATTTTCTTACTAATCGTATCCAAATTTTTTTTCCAAATACTCTCAACCGTTTCAGTTGTACTTGATCTTAAATATGGATTTGGTTGATGTTGTATACAGCTATTCAAACAAGCATGTATTCTTCAGAAAAAGCATTAGTAACGCTGTTTCTTGACAAAAGAAAAACGAATATATTAGATGAAAATTACTTCTAGGATGTTAGCTTTCTGATTTACTTTAAGGTAATTAATTGATGTTGTCTTTAGTAGTTTATTCATTGCCATACGAACTTTCAGCAAAGTCCAAGTAGTTAAAAGGCGACGTTAGATGTACTGCGCTGTTCATCCAAACTATCACATCTGTTTCCTTTATGTATTTTACATTTTCCCATTTTTAATATACGTATTAATAGAAAATAATAAAAAAAGGATGTGTTTTGGTGGAAATAATAAAGAGAAAATATAGGAAGAGTTACACAGAATGCGGGGCTGAATTTCATGATGTAAGTTAAAAAAGAAAGACCAAGAACTCATTATTATTGTACAGCTTAAGATATATCAAATACTCATCAATGGTTTATTTGATATTTCACTGTATTTAAAGCATAGTCAATATTCAAGTAACCAACAGGAATATATTACGTATATTATACCGCAAAAACTGTGAAGGAAAAAAAAAAGTTAGATATTACTAAAAAAAAAAAAAAATATTGCCAGGATTCAGGCCGCCAATTCTCATACTTGGGATTCAAAGCTTATAACTTCATACTTATGTATTTCATGAAATAAAGTTACAAAAAAGAATAATTTACGTATACTTCCTTGTTATCAATCGACTATATATTGGTTCGAGAATACTGACATTCAGTCGTCAGCATCAGCCAGTAATACTCGTTGCATAAAACATATAAACCAATCAAAGCTTCAACTAGTTTCAACTCTTTGTTTGACTGGCTTACGTGGCTTCAAAGTGTCTGGGGCTGATTCGACGCCCACTCATCATAACACAAGTATAGTCTTTATATATATTTTGCTCAGCCTTTGGATATTTGGTCCTATGGGTGCATGTAAATAGACAGTCCACTTTTGCCTTAATCCTAGTATCATTAAGTCGCGAGTTTTTTTTTTTCTTTTTTTTTTGATTTTTGATACAGTTCTCTGAAACACGCCCCTGAAGTACATCTAGAATGAATTCTTGGGAATACCTTCCTGGTGAAATCTTGGATTTTGTATTTGATATAATTGCGAATGATCTCGATCGCAGTAAAGACCTTTGTCAATGCCAACTGACTTGTAAAGATTGGAGTGAACATGCCCAAATGCGCTTGTACGAAAAAATTCACATTCTTGACCACAAAATGTTCCTCAAGCTGTTAGCATCCTTGTGTTCTACTGATTACAAACCTGCAAGTTTCGTCAAATGCATCAGTATATGGTTTCCAGAAGAGTTGCTTTACTTGCTCCTGCTCAGATGTCCAAATATTGAAGTGATTGAGGGTATATTCGAAAGGAATGGCGGTATCCTTGAAGCATTACAAGAGGCTTGTGAGAGGGGAACTTGTAAGCATCTTCAACGTATAACACGTCCTCTATATGTTTCATCGGAATTTGATCAACAAATGTATGTTAACGTTATGTACTCTCTTCGTGCAAGCTTGCGCGATTTATTCATGTGTGAAAACAGTATGGTTCCGTCCAATATTACAAGCCGGTCATTGTTGCAAAATTTGAATGAATTTCCTACTCTGCACTCTTTAACTATCGAGACAAAATCTATGGAACTCTTTTACCAAATTGGCAAATATATTGCATGTTGTAAAAACCTGGGCCGATTGGAATTAGGTGGATACTGCTATAAGGATACAATCGACGATAAGCTCCCAGATGTGCACCCCTTGGTCATATGTCCAACTATTAAATACCTTCGTCTCAATGACGTCCATGTAACAAAAAAGATGTTGGAATATATCATGCACACATTTCCAAACCTTGATAATTTCTTCATAGGAATTGATCCAGATAACAGGTGTCGTGATGATACTATTCCAAACATTCTATGGCTGCAATTCTTGATTTTCGTCCGCAATATGAAGGGGAATACAGACGTAAGCGTGAATATTACTGATATACCTGGGGTGTTAGTTGATTATTTCTACTTGAAAAGGTCGGACGCGCACCTACGTATAACCTATGACAGTACCATCGCACAGCCATTTGTTTGTATTGAAAATAACAAAGGACGAACAGAAAATCGATATCTCCCAATTGAAGTATGTATTTCATCGGAGTATGACAGAACTCAGTTGACGTATGTAGGCCTATTGTACCGATTGGGGAGCTTCCTAAAGTCATTAGCATATGTTGGAGAATGTATCGATGGTAGAGAATTCGGTGATAGCTCGTTCCTGGATTTCTTTTGTGAGCAATGTCCCTCGCTAGAAAAATTCGAATGTTCAAATATGATCTTTTACGATTGTAATACGACGCAAGTGCAAACAAATTCGTCGATAAAAGAAGTAACAGTGAGCAACTGCTCCATTCCAAATGAATTGTTTACCGAATTCTCTGTTCGCTTTCCTTCGCTATCTATTCTCAGAATAAAATTCTGCGACCGCGTTAATAGTGACGGAACTCCTCTTCAAGGCTATCACAACCTCGTTATTGAGATGCCAAATATATCTTTCGACACCTTGTCTTGTATTTGGAGTGGGAATTTCTGTAAATTCAATAATATCAATCTCAGAATTGATACATCCAAAAAATCACATTATTATTTCGCTAATCAAGACAATGGCCTCATTGAATCCTCCAGTACCTCATTTCAAAAGTTATGGAATGATAAAACTGTATTTTCCTGGCGTATTCACTGTCAAGAAATCCAAAATCTTAGCTTTGCTTTTAAAAGGTTTCCTTGGGATATCAAGCTTAATGTGGTACATTCAAAATAAAAATCAAATTATTCAAACCTAGCTTATTATAGTAGTATTTATCGCAATCTTTCTCTTTGGTTGGCAGTAACTAGACTAATACCTAAGTCAAATCGAAATGATATAATTCACTGTTGATTGCTAACGAGTGTAGCATACCTATTAAATTTCAATTGAAAAAAGATTTCAACAAATGTGGTAGTGTATTCATAGCATGCAACACTTGATATATGAACAAGTATTGTTTATATAACATGCATTATTAGCAGCGTAGTACATTCATTGAGCAAAAGCTAAATAAATATTGTACATGATTAGTAATTTATGCTCTGAAAGAACTGCTAAGTTTATCTAAACGTTATATGCTTTGTCATATGAGCATATTCTGCTTTTGTTTTGAAAGCTTCTATGATGATTGATATATAGCACCTATGCACAAATTTGTGTAATCCTGCAATTTTGAGTGAACTACACTTGTCAAATTCGATCAGGGCAAGACAAATAAAATCACTTTAGATGCCAGATGGCAAGTAGTGGATGTTGATTAATTGATTCGCATAGCATATTCATGTTTAACCTTCCTAAGTGACTATTTGGTGCACCAATGTTATCCATTCTAGACAGTTTAATTACTCTCTGATAATTATTTGATGCATGGCTTATGGTTGAGAGCATCCTGCTCTAGTATTGCCAACAGCTCACTCAACATTATCACTAGTCATTTTGAGATCTTTATCAGTCATTTGGATGAATTACTTCTATCATTAATTGAGAGTAGCAGGAGTTTCTTTTATAATAAAGTCACGGGTAGCTTCATCCATTGTCTTATTTGTCGATAATAAGTCATGACTCCATAAAATAAGTAACTTACATGTAGGACCAAACGACTTGACTAGACGCTGACATTTGATCACAAATGTGACACTACCAAAATATTCATACACGCTATGAGCCTTAAAAAAGGATAAGCGTCTTGAGAAAATGAGCAATAATTTGCGAATTATCATAGAAAAAGCTCTAACATAGATAGAGTTACTGTATCATGTAAAGGTTAGATGAATGATCCAAACTTACGTGTGGACAGTACAAGTGTTATTGGTATGTACTTCAATTGCAGCGGTTCCATGAACAATTGCGCCGCTGATTAATCCATGTACAGCATTCCTCTTTTTTTTTAGAGAGGCAAAGCTCATGTTTATTAGATGACGAATAAATCAAGCCACAGTGATTGGTTTTGGCTTTTTGAATTTTTTCTACGTAAAAGGGTTTGCTTTATATGAATGGGGTTGGTCAACAAAGTTAGATATGGAAATGCGGAAGCGATAACGGAGAAAGACCTTGTTGCATTAGATTCTCTTGTAAGGAATGTGAAATAAGAAAGGAGACTTGAGAAAATACTGAAAAAGGGAGAAAAGGTACGTTTGAGTATATCAGTGACCAGTGACAACGCCAGATACCAAGTAGACAGGCACCAATAATGGCGCCAGGATCTAATTGAACTACGTAGGGAGAAAGAGAGGGAATTCGAGACGAAGAAGAGCTGCTGCAATATTATTTAATGAAAAGAATGGTGTTCCAAAGTATTGATACCAACAAGTAGCCCATACTTTCAGTTTCATGGGACAGGCAAAGGGGAAATGATCAAACGTGTCCTCAGGCTCAAGGCAAATCGAGCAAAAAGTAGACACAAAATATCCTGGGCTAATGTGATGCAGTAATGAACGGTAGAGAAGCATTCTGTGTAGTAGACGATATCAAACATTCCGGCGTGTCGAAACTAAAGTTAAATGCCAAAAGTGAAACCAAGTTGAGGAAACCAGATGTGGATGACGCTTAGAAGCAGGCGTCAGACAGAGGACTCGGTAGGCTCTGTATGTGAGGTCTTGAGAAGTAGGTGGATTAATGAGTGATAGCGAGGATAGTAATGGAGTGGCGTCAGTATGTGAATGCAATACCGAAAAGAAAGGGTGAGAACCAACTGGAGCGTAAACGAGTGGGATGAAGGCTCTGATAATGAGGGGTGAAGGGCCAGTATATTTGGTAGTAACTTTTAGATCTTCCCATTTCAAAGATGTAGGATAACCTGGTACAAAACCAGCTATAGTTCGAGAAAGGGCAACATGTAGACGGTAACAAAAGGCAGGATCAGAAGCTAGCTTAGGATGGCGCGCCAAAGTCCTTTACCAACTTTTTTGGTTGAATCAACCGTAATCTTTGGGAGAAGATAAAGACGAACTTATACGAGAAGGTGATCGGTCCGGGCTGGAGTAATATATGTTACTTGACTAGTCGTTCTACATAAGGACAAGTCTTGGGAAAGAAATATATAATCAATGTTAGACCGTTGGTTGCCTCGAATGAAGGTTATTGGTGCTGATTCGTTATTAAGGGTCACTCTGTTGATAAAGGAGCAAGCTAGGTAATCTAGCCAAACTTTTGGTGCTTGAATACGGCGGCCGCGAAGCGGTGGTGAATAGTTCAAGTCTCCCAGGAGGATGTGCCAGGAAGGGTTAATCGACAATAATGGTGATTCATTTAAATTAAGCATTATATCTTTCAAAAAGGTGAATCTTTTTTGTGAGTTGGCAGGTGCATAGGCCACTGTTACTGTTATTGATTCGAATAATTCAAAACTATGACTGACAGTAGTAGCGATAGCACGACCACAGTAACTATAATGGGTGTTGGAAAAGGATAAATCTGGAAAGAAAGAGACAATACCGCAGTGAGGAGACCAAATACTGTCAGACGCCTGAAATTGAGTATGGAATAAGGATTCTAGTTCAGGTGTTTTGATATCGAAGTTTTTAGTACGGAGGTAACGAATGAATTCCGTATTGGCAGTTGGGTCCGTTAATTTTGGACGCAGACTGCGACAATTAAGGGTTCCAATTCTGAAGGAAGTGCCAGAGAGAGAGAGAGAGAGCTTTCATCAGAAGAGGATAGATTAGAAGAGGTAACAGGAGTAGAGGGGCGCATATCCGAAGATATACTTTCTGTATTAATATAAGCCGAGCGAGAATTTAAATTCATGATATTATATGTCTTAAAGGTTGTTTAAACTCTGAGAGTTGCTTGTGCTCCCAGTATCCATCAGATCCATATCCGTATCAAGTCCCGTATTTACATGATCCTGCTCATTATTGACTAAAAGACTCTTGGTTATATTTTTAGGGATTTTCAAGCAGTCTTTGTGGTTAGTCCGCTGGTGGCCAGATAAATTGCAATGTTTGCAAACTATAGGAGAGGGGTAGTTGGAGTATCCAGAATCATTCTTATGAATGTCTTCGTTTAGTAGTATATCTAATGATTGCTCAATAGGTGAAATCGAATTGTTACTCTCATTATTCAATTTAGATTGAAGGCGTGTCCTACGGATAGATATGGGCACATGCATGATTGAACAGGAAGCCTCTACGACTTTGTCACCACACAAACTTGGAGCAGTAGCCATAATGTCAACAGTTGGTGTAGTGATGGATGTCGCGGCATCCGCAATAGGTGAGATAGTTGTAACGTCAATAACACCTTCTGTACTTTTGGATGGAGCTTTACAACTACGTTTATTCGAAGCACCAGCAGCAGGAGTGTTCCGACGAGGACAGAGACGAGAGATGTGTCCAGACCCATTGCAATTGTAGCAGATAATAGAGCTTAAACACTTTTCACAATTAGCGAAAACATGATCTTGGTTATGACAGTATTGGCAATAAGGATCCATAGAGGACCAATTAGCATATACAGTGGTCGCATCTGCGTAATCGTTGTTTCGCACGGAAGGGCGAATTTAGAGTTGTGCAAACTGCCAATGTATTGTGTGCTGTAATTTAGGAATCAGGGAGCTACTACTATTCATGGAGCGTTGGTCAGGCGCCTCCAGAACAGCATAACCCCGGCCAGTAAAGGTATCAGAGATACCTGGAATTAACCCACAATCAACGACATGTCCATAGGGTGATAGGTTCCTAATCATATCAGCTTTCAATCCTGCCGCACCCCATGTAAGCGGCCATATTGGCGAGGTAGGCCAGTAATGGAGATCTTCAAAATCTCGGAATCACTCGAAAGGGAAAAGCAGCCCCAGAATATCTTTTCGAACGATGGAAGTTTGAGGCCTTCAGTACAGAGCTTGTCGGTCATCACTGCTGACAACAGGAATTCCGCGAATAGACGACGTCCATCGAGGCAAGGTTTCTCAGCCAAGCCCCAGAGGTGCTCATTCTTATTGCAAGCAGCTGAAAACTCTTGAAAGAAGACCGTTTGGTTTTCGACATTCGTAATGTCAACAAAGACCGATTTCGGAATGGTGCCTTTCAGGAACGGGTTGGGTGTTGGGATCACAACAAGCCCAGATAAGGAAGTGTGATTAGACTCTACAGCGGTTGAAGGACATAGTAGAGAGGTTTTGTTATTGTCGGTGGTTCGACATATGTTAGCCCACGATCTCGAAGCTATAAATTTGTGTGTTATTCCAGAAGTTGCCTTAGTGGACATATTGGAGTAAGTGAAAAAGATGTGATCGACTGTATATTGAATTCGAGAATACCGGCATTCAGTCGTCACTATCAACCAATAATATTTGTTGCATAAAACATATAAGCCAATCAAAGTTGTGAACAATTTCAACCCCTTGATAGGTGGGTTACGTGATTCAAAGTGTCTAGAGCTGATTCGATATCTGCTCATAACACAAGCATTGCATTTTTATATATTTGACTTAGTATGTGAATATTTGAAGTCCTGTGGATGTGTGTAAAATATGCAGTCTACTTTTTCTTTAATCATCCTATTACCATTAAGTTGCGAGACTTTTTCTTTTGATTTTTGATACAATTCTCTGCAATGAAATCATGGAAACATCTTCCTGGCGAAATTCTGGATCTTATATTTGGCATAGTTTTGGAAGATAGCGGTGGCAGTAGATATCTTTGTCGATGCCAACTGACTTGTAAAAATTGGAGTGAACATGCCCAGGTGCGCTTGTACGAAAAAATTCGCATTTTTCAACACAAAACGTTCTCCAAGTTGTTAGCTACCTTATATTCTACTGAATACAAGCCTGCATGTTACGTGAAAAACATCCTTATGCAGGTTGATGAAGAGTTCTTTTACCTGCTTCTGCTCAGATGCCCAAAACTTGAAGTGATTGATGGCGGACTCAGCAGGGGCGGTGGTGTCCTTAAAGCATTACAAGAGGCTTGTGAAAGGGGAGCTTGTAAGCACCTTGAACGTATACCAAGTCTTCTAAATATTACATCGGAAGTAGATAAACAAATGTATATCAACATTATATACTATCTTCGTGCAAGCTTGCGCGAGTTATACGTGTATGAAAACTATACGATTCCGACCAACGCTGCAAGTCGGCTATTATTGCAAAATTTGAATGAATTTCCTGTTTTACGCGCTTTAACTGTCAACTTGGACTCTATGAAGACCTTTTACCAAATCGGCAAGTATATTGCATGCTGTAAAAACTTGGACCGATTGAATTTGCGCGGATACTACTGTATGGGTATGATTGCAAATATGCTCCCAGATGTACACTCTTTGGATATATGCCCGACTATTAAATACCTTCACCTTCATGGCATCTATGTAACAAAGAAGTTGTTGGAATATATCATGCACGCATTTCCAAACCTTAATAGTTTTCACATAAGGCATTATCGAGACAGTAGACATAGTGATGATACTATACCAAACTTCCTATGGCTGCAATTCTTCACTTTCATTCGCAATATGAAAAAAAATTCGTATGCATGGGTGGGTATTGCTGATATACCTGGCGTATTAGCTGATTATTTCTCTATGAAAAGGTCGGACGCCCACATACGTATAAACTATGGCACTACCACCGCACTGCCATACGTGTGTATCAAAAACTCCAAAGAAAAAACAGAAGATCGACATGTCCCAATTGAAGTATGCCTTTCATCGAGATATGACAGGGATACACGAATGTCTACAAAACTATTGCACCGAGCAGGAGGCTTTCTAAAATCATTAATATATGTTAAAGAGCGTTTTGATGGTACAGAATTCGGTGGTAGTACATTCGTGGATTTCGTTTGTCAGCAATGTCCCTCACTAGAAAAGCTCGAATTTTCAAACCTGAACTTTTTCTACCGTAATACGATGCAAGTGCAAACAAATACGTCGATAAAAGAAATAACGGTGAACAGCTGCACCATTCCAAACGAATTGTTTACCGAGCTCTCTATTCGATTTCCATCATTATCTATTCTCAGAATAAAATACTGCGACCGCGTTAATAGTGACGGAACTCCTCTTCAAGGCTATCACAACCTCGTTATTGAGATTCCAAATATATCTTTGGACACTTTGGCTTGGAGTTGGAGCACTGATTTCTGTATATTCGGGAATGTCAGCCTCAGAATTGATACACGCAAAAAATCATATTATTATGTCACTGATGAAGTGAATGACTCCATTGAATCCCCCAGTGTTTTATTTCAAAAGCTATGGAATGATAAAGCCGTGCTTTCCTTGCATATTCATTGTCAAGAAATCAAAACTCTTGATTTTACTTTTAAAACCCGTCCTTGGGATATTAAGCTTGATCTAGTATCCTCAAAATAAAAATAAAACTATCCAAACCTAGCTTATTGTAGCAGTGCTTATTTCAAACTTTCTCTTTGGTTTTTAAGTGTGTTTATTTGGTTAACAGTGGCCAGGTTAATATCGAAGCGAAATTGAGATGATATAGCTTGCTGTTGATTGTTAACAAGTATAGAGTACTTATAATATTTCAATTAAACAAAGGCTTCAACAAACGTAATAGCATATTCATAGCACGCAACATTTGACAGGGATTTATCGAGAAATCTACATATGAACAAGTATTGTTTATATAACATGCATTATTAGCAGCGTAGTACATTCATTGAGCAAAAGCTAAATAAATATTGTATATGGTTAGTAATTTATGCTCTGAAAGAACTGCTAAGTTTATCTAAACGTTATATGATTTGTCATATGAGCATATTCTGCTTTTGTTTTGAAAGCTTCTATGATGATTGATATATAGCACCTATGCACAAATTTGTGTAATCCTGCAACTTTGAGTGAACTACACTTGTCAAATTCGATCAGGGCAAGACAAATAAAATCACTTTAGATGCCAGATGGCAAGTAGTGGATGTTGATTAATTGATTCGCATAGCATATTCATGTTTAACCTTCCTAAGTGACTATTTGGTGCACCAATGTTATCCATTCTAGACAGTTTAATTACTCTCTGATAATTATTTGATGCATGGCTTATGGTTGAGAGCATCCTGCTCTAGTATTGCCAACAGCTCACTCAACATTATCACTAGTCATTTTGAGATCTTTATCAGTCATTTGGATGAATTACTTCTATCATTAATTGAGAGTAGCAGGAGTTTCTTTTATAATAAAGTCACGGGTAGCTTCATCCATTGTCTTATTTGTCGATAATAAGTCATGACTCCATAAAATAAGTAACTTACATGTAGGACCAAACGACTTGACTAGACGCTGACATTTGATCACAAATGTGACACTACCAAAATATTCATACACGCTATGAGCCTTAAAAAAGGATAAATGTCTTGAGAAAATGAGCAATAATTTGCGAATTATCATAGAAAAAGCTCTAACATAGATAGAGTTACTGTATCATGTAAAGGTTAGATGAATGATCCAAACTTACGTGTGGACAGTACAAGTGTTATTGATATGTACTTCAATTGCAACATAGATCATAAAAACTGCTTTATTAATTGCAGTAGTCCCACAAACAATTGCGCCGCTATGATTAATCCATGTATAGTATCTCACTTAGAAAAAACCCCTCTGAATTTCTGAGCAGATTTCAGCTCAGCGTCATATCTGATGACTACTGCATATTCGAAATAAAATACTTAGTCTGATATAGCCATTGTTTAATTGAAGAACAAAAAGCATATTGCATTTTAGATATGTGATATGCATTGCAAGCATTTCATATAGTTTGTAAATATCATAAATATCAATCGATTTTGGCTTAATGTTGTATTTGATGACTGATAGCTAAATGCTCAGAGTAAACTGAGAGATTTGGATATAGATTAGAATAAATTAAAATGGGCTTTTTTAAGAATAGAATGAGGCTCGTACTAAACTGATTATTACACATGATTGGAGTGTATTTATGATAAAAGAAATTAGCTGATTTTTATATCCGCTGGAATCGATCTAAGACTTATTTGACATGCTCTCTTGTTCACTCATATAGTAACTTATTTATAGCTACTAGTCAACTTATATAGCTGTTTGAGCTATAATAGTATCCTTGACTGTGTTAAAATATTTGGCAAGTATAAATGTAGCTGCTTTCTATATGCTCTTTTGTAAAGCATAAAGCGTATGTATTTATTCAGAGTATTTATATTCGATAGCATTATTGAAGTACAACAGAAAAATATGACAAAAATTGCAATGAATATATGACAATAATGACTAGTATTAGATTGTGTTATTTTTATTTAAATGTGATATAATGGTCAATAGATTTCTCAACCGATCCAAATCAAATATCATAGTTCATCATACTACAGAATGAAATGCAACTCGATTTGTTTTATTATACTATCCATCTCACTGTATATACATCAAGGTATACAAGAGAGAAAAAAATTGTATTCCCATTGGCTGAAGCCAGATTTATACTTTGTAGTGCCCAGGACCACTTTCAAAACCTTATAAACTTGACAAGAAGCAATCATGTTAGAGGCACTGTATGAAGCACATTACAGCAATAAATTTGGATAGTATTATTTACTCTAGTTTATAAAGTAGCTTGAAAGCAAACTATGCCCTTTTTTTTATTATTCTTATTATTTTTTAATTTACAATATTCGCTCTCTGTAGATTATCATTCAACTCTTCTATTCTACTTCTCTGCTGTTGCTGTTGTTGTTGTAGCCGTTGTTCAAGGTAAAGTCTTCCCGAATTATTAGCTGTATGAAACTCCCGTTCACTATTTAAATAATCCGTTGATTTCAAATACGCGCGCAAATCACGTACATTCTCTCCACTAAACACACAAAAGGTGTTTCTCAAATCGATGCTGTACTCTTTGGGTGGTGGTCGGCAAAACCTTTGAAATTCCTTCCTTTGAAATGCTGGAATGAACGACAGGCTAAGATGAGTCAAGCGGCGACAGTGTACCACTAATACTGAGATGGCTTCAACCGTCAACTTGTCGCAATACGATAAATGGATTCGTTCCAGTGATACGCTTGTGCGAGGATTGCGGGTAAGTGCCATGATGGCGCGATCAGTAATATTTTGGCACTTGACGAGACCGATACGTTTGAGTTTGGGAAGGGTGGCCAAGGCGACGACGGTGTCATCGCCTAGTCTATAACAGCTGGCGAGGTCAATGTAGCGGATACGAGTACATTTGGTTGTGAGATGAATAATGGCTTGATCTGTAATATTTTTACAACTGCCCAGATGAAGAAAGTGCAAGTAGCGCCCCAGTCGTGTCAGATATTCGACACTACGGTCAGTAAGGTTGATGCACTTGTTCAATACCAAATTGCGGATCTTGGGTGCAGCTCGAGTGATACAATCCACAGTACGATCTGTGACTGTAAACACATTGGCCAGTTCCAAAATACGAAGTTGATCAAAGTAGAAGCTATTCTCAGGCATTGGTTTTGTGAGAGAGGATTGAACAAAGCCAAGATCATTGAGGTAGTGGCAATTATTGACTTTGAGCTCGCGTAGCTCCCTGCATCGAGCAAATATCTCCCGTAACGACTCATTTGTAATAGTACAGTTTACTACGTCGATTTCTAATAGCGTTGGACAGAACATGGTTAATGCTGTAATGGATGCATCTGTCAGTAACTTCCAGTTTGACAATCGAATCTATATTAAACAAGATATAAGTATCTCCTATTTTCCATCGGATACTCCTTACTCTGCGTAAATCTCTGCAATTTTCAGCCAATTTGACTATACTTGTATCAGTAATACCATGGCATTCTTCCTCTTTGACTGGATTCACACTTAAATTCAAGCCTTGTAGTTTTTTACAGCTTGCAGCAATGGCAAGTACTGTATCATCCGTTAAATGTTTGATTTCAGATAGATCCATGGATAATAAAAATTGGCCTACACCTTGCTGCAAGAACTGTATCAAGCCTTGATCTGTAATATGTGTACACCCAGTTAATGTCACACGATCGAGTTGTTTGCAGACCGACAGCGTTTGCAAGCTATCGTCGCTAATGAATTCGGGAACTGCCGACAAATTGATTCGTCGTACAAGTGGAGCATAGGATATGTAGGTATTAGTTTGTAGTAATGTCTTTTGAAACTTGAGCCATGTTTGTGGTTTGAGAATAAGCGGCTTATGCCAGAGTAACTGTAGTGCATAGTAACTCCAGGATCGACATGTAAGTGCACAATGTAAAAGATCTTGGCAAGATGCATCTGGTGCATCGAGTATGTTTTGTAGTATTTGCAACAAGAGTTCTGAAGGTAACTGACTAATAGACATTATATTGGTCATTAGAGGTGGTATCAAAATAGAGATGCAAAAGAGAAAGAGAAAAAAAAAGAAAATATATTTCAAACATAAAAAAAAAGGGCTCCTTATAAGGACTACTATAAAAAAGACAGCAACAATAAGCTTATTTTATCACACAATAGCACTTTTGACCTTTTCTACATTAAAACATGCCGTGTTTAATACCAGTGCATCTCTTACGCTAAATCTGCCCTGCCGTGTTCTTTCTAATGCAGTCATGTGGCCGTATGTTCCCATTGAATTTGCCATATCATGAACTAAGCTTCTCATATAAGTGCCTCCACCACAAACTACACGTAACACACACGTATCTTGATCAAAGTTAACAAGTTCTAGTGATTCAATGTAGACTTGGCGTGGTTGGATAGGTTCTGGTAAAGCAATGCCATTTCTTGCATAATCATAAAGCCTTTTACCTTGAATTCTTAATGCAGAGTAACTATACAGCACGAATATTACTATATAAAGATCAGTTGAAAACATTATATACTTACATGGGGGGAACTTGAGTAACGTTTCCAGTAAATTGTGGTATTGTTTTCATGATCAACTCTCGAGTCAAATGCTCAGTTTTGCCTGTTTGAATCACTGTGCCTTCCGCATCAAACGTATCAGTCCCTTGACCAAATTTCGCTGTAACTATGTATTCCTGTATTAAAAAAGTACTTAGTATACTATATATGGTATTAATGAAGCACTTATTTAGGGACCTTGGTACACTGAAGGTAGCTTGAAAGCTGTTTGCATCCTCTGCCTACACCTAATACTACAAATAGATTGAATTCACGTTGTTACCTAGTACTGGTACCTGTAGTCGAATACAATACCTAGTACACCTTCTGCCATGGGATCCTAGTAAAATGGTCAGTAAAAAAAAAAAAAAAAAAAGGTTTTGAATAGCAAGCATATGCTTACCAATGTACCACCATGTCCAATCTTGAGTCGATCTCTTCTTTTTAATTGTGGAGGATCTATGGCATGTTTATAATGCTGACTCCACAACTCATTGGATAAAGCAAATTGCACAAAATCTGTAGCTTTTCTTGAAGTCCAACCTTTTGGTTTGTACACTGAAAAAACGCCGTGTAAAGCCTGTTGAATGACAGACATGGTATTTTTTAATACGAGCACGACAAAAAGAAAGATTTCGGGCGGGGACAGACATAGTTTTTTTTTTTTTTATCTGGGTGCAGAACTTTAAGCGGATGTCACGCTATATTGAAAAACTCGTTTGTACTTCAACAATGTAATGGGGACGATACGATACAATTAATTATAACAAACTGCTTGTATAAATATTGAAAACCGCTTGTTCTAAAGCTCCTACGCCCTTGGTATATTTTAGTATCTACTTTTTTTTCCATATGAACACTATTCTGGGATTTGCTTATCAGAAGTGGTATAGTCTTTAGTTCGATATCCGTCACTTAATAGATAGTATGTAATTTTATTGCGATACTGTCGTTGACGGATGTGGTCTGAGGTAAACCAATCAGCCCTATATTGTTGGTAAAAATTGGTATTCTCTTTAATTATCTTTTTTCATCTGATAATTCACCCTAAAATAGTCTGAAAAATACCGCAGATTACCAATATTTCCCTTAGTGTATGCATAACAGAGTTGAGTCATATAGCATCTCTCTAAAATGCCTACAATACTGTCAGAAAATGCTGCAGAAGTTTACTACCATTACCTTTATGCTGGCTCGATTTTTATTGGATGTCATCAATTGAACAGTTGCTCGGCTGACTCTATTATTATTTAACTGAAACATCATGATTAGCTTTTATTTTAGCGATTAGCCATGAAATACATTTATTTCGGTTAAACTAATTCTAAATCTAAATCTAAATCTATAAATCGTTTGTTAGATTTCAAACGCACAGCTTGTCTGAAAGTACTTCATATTCAGCATGAGTTAATACATCTATTAGAACTTTAGTTGAACTAAAATAAAGTTACTATAATTTATCCATCAACAATTAACTGAATTTTAAATACAATCCATTATACTTGATTCAATAATAGATTTCTCGATCAATCTTGGTCTAATGTCGTGTCTGATGAGCATTCTTTATTCAGAATGAGCTTCTGTACCTATTCAAATTCTTGCTTGATTACAATGTGATTAGTATATGCATTACTTTCATCCATAAATCTTTCATCGATCCTGGTCAAATGTGGCATCTAATCAGTAGTCCCCATACACAGAACACGCAACCAGCCTTATCGAAATCTTTGTTTAAAGAACGCTGTTTCGATAGCGAACATGCTTTGCTCGAAATTTTGTGCAGAAATAAAGGTTATCTTGGTGTTGATTATGTACCTAATGCCTCCTTTCAAAAATTTTATCTACCTATACAAACGTTGACTAAACTACTCTTCTTGTGCGCATATGTTTTAAAGTAGTCTTTTTTTTTTTTTTTTTTTTTTTTTATTAAAAGGGGAACAGTTTGGGATGACTACGTAATTTTTTCTTAATGGTAGAAGAGGTCCTTCTCTCAACTTCAGATACTGACGTGCCTTCATCTGATTGCAATTGACGTCGAAGCAAATCTTCTCCAATTAATAAACGCTTTTCATTCATATCAGATTGATTGTTTAAAACTTGGCGAAATTTATTTGCTAGCATCATTGCATCTGGAGCGCTTAAAATGGAACTATGTTGATACAGCTGTTCAGGATTGATTTGCTGCTGCTGCTGTTGTTGCTGCTGTTGCTGCTGTTTTTTATGTTTCTGCATATTCTTGTATAACCAAATACAAACACAAATAGCTATAATCACTAGTATGCAAGGCACAATAATCGCTGCCAATAGCCATGTATGAGAATCTAGAGTCTCTTGTATACTATCGCTATTCAAAGTAGGAACAGCAGTAGGTGTAGACACAGGCTCTATATAGATATAGGTGAGCTATAAAGCTTTTTTTTGTTTTGTTTTCGTCTTTAGTTTAAATAAAAACTTACGAACTACTTGAAACTGGACAGAAGAATTGACTCCATTAGTATCGTCCATATAAGTAAGAGGGTCGGTAGAAAAGTCATCTTGGCGGCCCAATAAGAAAGCTAACATGGTCCATGTTACTTTACTTGTTGCATCTTTTGGTAGTAGAGTCGGAAACCAACCATCGTCTACTTGTACTTTTAATGACTCTTGGGAGCTCGTTAAGTTGAACCAGGACTTGACGTACCGTCCTTCTTTGTGATAAGTGACAAGATGGATATCGAATTTAACAATTTTCTATAGATGCAGTATTAGCTTTTGAGTTGTGTATTGAGAATATTTGTATGTATATACTTACATACTTTAGTTACAAAGAAAGGATTACTATAGCATTTATTGTGTATATAGAAAACAAGTTAATGTACATACTTATGTAGTAAATTGTGCACAAAATACTTTTTGTTCCATGTAAATTTGTAATAGTTATGATAGTACCAAGTGTCGTTTGCTAAAGGCGAACAAAAGAACAAGGTTTCATTACACTCTATTATTTAATAAGTTAATACAAAATAGTAACTGTATAAGCCAAAGATCTACCTTGGCGCTTTTGTAAAATAGAAAATGTTTCAATAGGATTAAATAGTAATAGAATGAAAACTAAAACAGTGATTAGAGAGTGCATGATAGAGTATTACAGAAAGAAAGAAAGAAAGTAGAAATAAAAGGGATGTACTCTATGATATTCATCATCTGCATGTTGGCTGCATAAGGTAGGTTTAAAGTGTAGAAAAACTTGATCCTGGCTAAGCTAAGAGAAGATCTGTTTGTTTTCAATCTATCAAGATCTACTGTTTCAATTGGTCACATATAGTAAAAGGTCGTGTCATTATACATCTTTCGTCTCCGTCTGTACATAGTATATACAATGAACTGTTTCATACTATAGCGTATCCATTGAACACGTTGCAAGGTAATTAAGCTCATTATTAAATACATCGAATACAAGTTTTATTGTCTAATGGCAACAGGGGTGCTATGTTACATTCTAAACGGAATGTACCATATTATAACATTCAACGCGAGGAAAGCGAAAAGACAAAAATGGTATAATGTTGCTTCTCGGCACAGTGTGCTGAATTTATACTAGGTCGGGATTCAGAATACTGTGGAATGACTGGTGAGCTTCTGGTACTACAGCTCAGCTTGCATGATAACAGTTAGTCGATCGCCCTGAAAAAGCGGAAAAAAGACCGGATATGGAAGGTTTCAATAAAGCATGGCTAAAATATCCATGCTGATTCAAAATGATGCAACTGAGAAGAAAAAACTTTTTTTTTTTTTTTTAGTTTTCACCTTTTCTTTCTCTTTTTCATTATATATATATATTATAAAAAAAAAGACTTTATACTATCAAGACACTTGTTTCAGCAAAAATATTCCATTAAATTGCATGTTAAGAGAAGATCATTACAAAGATAATCAACAGCCAAACCAGCAACCAAATCAACCGAGTCAATCATTAGCAGATACTGATAATGAAGCTACGGTAGTAACCAGTGATGCAGCTATAGTCACGGCCACATTGAACTCCTCCTCTTCAACTGAACAATCATCAGTACTACCCAAGTCACACATTGTATTACCCAACCACCACCATCTGTTCTTCAAATCACTTTCTAAACTATACTATAAAAACCATTGCTCATGGTCTCATTGTTATTATAGACAACCGCAACTTACATCGTCTATTATCAACCGTCTTCGCTATACCAGCGGTGCTTCTTATTACCAAAACAATATCAAACGATACCACCATCATTATCTTCATTTGCAACACAACATCCATTTATTCAAAAAGGTCATAAGACGATTCAGCAATAAGCGTCCTATCAGCAATTCAGCCACCACCTGTCAAAATAAACCATCCATTGATTCATCTCCACCACCGCCACCATCGCCAGTCAATTGGACACCGCCTATCACTTACGACACACTTAAAGAACTATCCGTTAATCATATCTTTAAAAGCCTTCAGTTGCGCCATGACCTTTTATTTGATCCTAATCTTAGTTTTCGTCCAAACTTAGATGGCCCATCAGGCCGAGATAAACGCAAAAAAGCCGAGCGTTACTGGCGGCGTGTAGATCGAGCTTTTGAACAGCAACACGATTGGACTTTTCTGCAAGTTATCATACAAGAGCTCTGTCGCATTTTGGTGTCTTTAATGCATCCTATTGCTTCATATCCTCATATTGCAGCAGTTGTTTCTGGTCATACTGCATTGCCTTGGCATTGGCCATCATATATAACAAAACATCATATCCATGATGTACTTGATAGTGATTTAATCATTCAACAGTTAAAATATTCCAAACATATTGGTAATCAAGTCGACTGGCTCAGATCTACTTTTGAATCCTTGCTATTGCAGCCACAACCATTACAGCAACCACAGCAACAGCAGCATCAACAACACCAGCAAAATACCATGCGCTTAATTGATACCATGGTGCGTTATTTTGCAGAAGGAAAATATGCCAAAGCTTTGAAACAGTGCTTTGCTATCCTGGAAGCCATCAAATTGGTAAAGATAAGAAAAGAAATAATAAAAAAAAAGGAAACAAAAGAAAAGCTTATCGCTAACTTGGATCATCATCTTGATATTTAGAATTGCGCTAATCGCGTGCTTAGTCATTATCGAAACTTTTTGATCGAAACATGTGCTGAATTTGAGTATCGATGCTTTGTCAAGCATCAATACCCACTGGACAGTGTTGATGTTTGGTTATCCTCAGCATGGAAACGGTTTGGTGCCTCCAACAGTTTTCAACATGTATATTATGCAGGTTTAGTTCATCTTGTTACAGACGAAACAGCGTCTGAAAAGTGGCCAGTCACTTTTCAGTTTGATCAAAAGAGAATGACACATCAGTTTCGATATGAATTTCAGCACTTGCTGGTGATAGCCATCATGCTGGTGCCTTACCGTCAATTAACTGGCAGTCACTTGGATGCATGTCATATCCGAACACTCAAAAAGCAAGTGTATGCAAAATTGATTCAACTCAATGCAACACCGTTGGTATTAGATGAAAGTATATATAGACAATTAGCTCATCATACATGTCAGACTGCAGCCCTGACAAATACTGGTATCTCATCAAAGACAATGACGTTTTGGGAGGCCTGGATGGTACATAATGTCAAGCAAACATCACCCATATTCCAACTGATGTATGAAAGGCTGTCGCGTCAGTTACAATATGTAGCGCAACATGGCAAGTTGATACCGCAAGAAAGCACAGTTGAAGTTTTGGGATTAGAAGAAGAGATTCGAGCATTGGGTCTTAAGCTTAAGCTGGTGGCTGATTTGAATCTAGAAGCATTTAGTAAAGTGTACAATAATAGATTGGTAAATAAAACTTAATAAAAGATGAATTTTGTATGGGATTCGGCAACACTTATAGTCCATGAACCACTGTGAAAGTTTAGTATCTACCTTTAACATTGCTTGATGAACCATGGAAATTTGGACAAATTTAGTTAGTATCTAGGTAGATCGTACATTAGTGATTGTTTCAAACAACAAGTGCACGACATGTACACCAATCAAGTCTTTGAGAGGGGACACACAAGCAAAGGAAGGGTTAGAACGCCCTCCACTAAACTACTGAGATCTCATACATTATAGGCGTTGCTCACAAGAAGACTTTAGTAAAGGGAAACACCCCCTATTTGGGTAGCAAAATTTTAGTCGGCAATACGGCAACTACCGGTGAATTAACAAACGAACAGTAGTCATTGGGGGGGGGGGATATTGAAGTCATAGTGGGTATATAGAAAGATGCTGTAGCTTGCTATGGGTGAATGACATTACAACCAATTGCGACATGTAGCCGAGATCGATAAGGAGTTTATGGATCATTTGATCAAACTTGTTTGAAAAAAGTATGTCATTTACATATATATAACTTTTGAAAATTATGTATTCAATATTCAGAAATTAAACAACGGTTTTAATGGATATAGTAGGTCATTATTAGTAAGTATTAGTCGTCAAATGCAATACTGCACTAAGATCCGTAAATCAAGTTTGCACGAAATGCTTGTAATTTAATGTCAATTATAAAAACATGATGTAACCTCAGCACATCATCCAAATAAGATGTAATTCTTCATTTTGAACATGTAATGGGTATCAGATGGGACATAAAGTTAGAATAAAGAGATGTTGAAAATGTATTGTAACTTCTGAAACAATGATAAGGGTGACCACCATAAACTATGGAAAAAATTCAAGCGAATTCAAGTTAATCCAATTTGCAGGAGAATTGCTGCATAAGGGAGTAAATTAAAGTTAACTTGAATTCATTTGAGATTCGCTTCAGGGACAGATTAACCTGAAATTCACTTTTAATTCACTCAAGGAACAGGTTAACTTGCAATTTACTTTATAATTACATGATTTTCAAGTGAATCTTAATATGACCTTAACCTCTGTACTTTTAATTTTTTAAACCATGGTGTAATTTTACTGTATCTATCTCTTATTTAAGAAAAGTAAGTACTAGCATACACTGAACTTGTCAATAAATTCGTTTTGCTGTTTAGTAACTCTTTAATTCTTGTTCTCTTGAGCCTATATCAAAACCTTAATTACAGTTTTATGGTCTTGCCCTCTTCGTTGGGCAATATCAATTTGAAGTATATTGATTAATCATGCATGAGCTTCCTTACTTTTAGTTCAGTATGTAATAGTCATTGAAGGTGTATTTACTCGTTTCTTATTATGTATCCGGTGTTATTTATCTATTTTATTCTAAGGGCCCCATAAGGTCATAATATCGTATACATATTAATTAAAGTTAGTTAACTATTACTCACTGGATTGAATAGTGAATAAAGAAGAGTATCTTTGGATTTGGAAGCACTATTATTTGTTGGCAGTTTCAGTATCAAGTTATATAGATGGTAAAAAAACAAATAGTGAAGAGAAAGAATGAAATAACAAAAGAAATATTCAGCTAAAGTCATATTTTTATAAGTCCAGTCATTAAAAAAGATAAACTTGTTATTTCTCCCATATTGTTGGACCAAAATCTTTAGCTCCCCTTTTTTGGAAAATGAGAGTATTGAAGTTTCGAAACGGAATAGTCAAGTAATAGGTTAAATATAATTGATAGTATCAATTCTTATTCCCCATGTATTCTATTATATGTTAAGCGTTCGAGTTATGGCTGTATTTTTAGAACATGACAATCAATATTTTATCGAAAGGCAGCTTGAAACAATTTACTCCATGAGATGCAGAATTGAACTATACAAAAACTTGTAACTTGTATTGGAGATGTTGGTTATTTATGTCACTTAAAATAGTATCAAAATGCATATTTAAAAAGTTGATTGGCTCTGGGTTGGCCACTGCAAGAAAAATTGATGCAAACATCGTAGAAAATGTCTTTACACAGTTTTGGGGGTTAGCATGTCGCTCCAAGTACCTTATTTCTCATGTGTTCTAGTGATAGGTTGGAATTCATGTTTGCTTGGTGATAATATGTTATTGGTGGAAGAATAATATTGATGATTTATGTTTTACACTTTATAAAACTTCTGTCAAGAATTAGCTTTAACATTATGATGTTAGTTCATTAGTGACTACTCAACAGTATATTATCATTTTATCGAGAGCTTATCAATTATAGAAAAGAACACTCAAGCAGCAGAGTTTATTATCTAATTCTCTCTTTTTTTTTAAAAAAAAAGTATGCATTATTTCCTTACTATCTACTGAATGCTTTCATTATTGTTAATCGTCTCTAATACACACTGTAATACAATTGATTCGATCAAGTGCTATTCTTGGTGCTTAATTGAGATTACTTATTCATCATATATTTTTTTACACTTGCTTCTGTTTTCTTTTAAGAGTATTCCTGTATCTCTTTCACGAGTATATTTTGGTCTTTTTATGTGGACAAACTCGCAAGCAACCTCTTGAGTGCCAAGCCTACTACATGACTACTAGATTATCATTCTTCTATATTGTAAACTATTGAAGTATCAGCCTTTGTTAACTAATTACTTGTTAACTTTAACGATTCTATCTTCGTTTGCTATAGACAACTAGTTCTATATCAAATACTTGAAAAATATAGCTGTAAGAATAAGAAGGAAGATAAATATGCGGTAATATATATATATATATATATATATTGTGTATCGAGGGAATTGTTCGTTACTGTTGCGAACAAAGGCTTATTTTATATTACACTCTTCAAAAAAGCCCAGAATATGTGCAAAATGATGTCTACTTTAAACATTGATCCAAAAAAAATTAGATTGCTCTAAAATCTTTATTTTTCATTGGATAACTTTCATAATATAGTCATGAAAGTACTTTCATTTTGCTATGCTGTTCTCAAAGACTAAAGGATCACCACCAAAATCGTGTTTGCAATATCGAATTGATAATCCACCGATGAAACTAGAAATAAACAAGGCATACTATTCTGCAATACCAAATCACTTCAGGAAAGCTATCTCACTAGAATGCCCAGTATTTGAATATATTAGTTTACCGAAAATTAGATATACGTCCTGCTTTAGTATTAATCCAGAAGTTTACGTTGAAAATACTAAAATGCAGCTGTCCCGTACCGTTCGCGCGTTGTCCCATCTTCAAGGCTTTATGAGATATATTTATTATCTAGTTAATAGCATAGTACGTAACAAGTACTTGGAGCATTGATGCTTCATTTATTTAAAAGAAATTCACTATGTAAGGCTAGAAGTGCTTTATATCTTGATATACTTTCTATATTAGATTGCAAATGGAAGGAGTACCTGAATAACTAAAGCTAATGGAATGTTGCGCTATGAAACCTATGGAAAATTGCGTATTATGACAGGTAACAAAGTACTTACTTTTCGCGGCTGCATATATTATACACGTAAACATATCAATAACCACTGCCTAGAAATATGGACAGTTAATGGAAAATAATACATAATGCAAAGAAAATATGTTAATTACCATCAAATTGATGCACCAAGTTTGTATGGATTATCACCAATTAGCATATGTTGCTATTTTTCTTCCCTAATAGATAAAAAAAAAATACTTAATATTAAATCGTCAAATTCCAATAAAAAAAAATGTTCAATAGTATACCGCCATTGAAATACAGTGGTGTACCTTTTATTACTATTATTTAATGGTACAAATGACTTTGCAGGCATACCGTTGACATAACAGACATGCATGTGTCATTTAAAGGTATTTATGTACCGGGGGGGGGTTTGGTATATATAAAAAACAAGATACACTATGACAAATAAAGATTCGATAAATAGTGTCGCAGATAATACAAAGATACTTTGATATTAGCTAAGAGGTATATATAGGCTTCTACTCCATTGAATGCACAATGGCATTATCTACAGACTTTGTTCAATTAATTTATAGTAGTTAATACACTTTTAATCCATGAACCTCACGTCAAAGCAAGAGCACGCCTCACAGGATAGTTTTCTTCTCCGATCAGAAGCGACAATACCCAAGTTCCCGACCTAATCGGTTTAAGGCTACATTGTTCGTTTTGCACTCATTAGGTTTTCTTTCTTACATTAATACAAATGTCTTCGGCATTCTCGTTCATTAACAAGAATCAGCCTTCAAACAAAAGCGACAAATCTTTACCTTTAACGAAACCTGCTCCTTGGAGGTCTTTACCAAAAAACGTTTATGTCGCTAAAACAACGCTTCGCCCCGACAAAGATAAACCATCTTCTTTCTCAACTAAAACAGTACTCCCTTCCGAGAAGCATGCAGGTTCATCTTTCGCGTTTATTAATCAAACAGCAACCGAAGCTGGCCCCAGTAAGGGTATATCTTCTTCTTCCTCGTTTTCTGGAGAACCGATGACCGACGATGACTTTGGTGCTCCTGTTTCATCTCAACAAACTGATACTGGATTTAGTAACTGTGTCTCTGAACAGCAACATAGCTCAACCCAACTTAGTTTTGGAGATTTTATGCAATTCAAACCCATAAATAGTCCTAAAGGTAGTTTTGCGGACCTTGCAAACCAACTCAACCAGCAAAAACGCGCAGCTGCACCATCTACTAGTGTTACACCATCGAAACAAAATTTCGCTGCCAGTGTTGGAACGCCTGTAAGAGAACAGCCTAGTACGCAGTCATCACAGCATCATAGTATTATTCCAACTATACCATCGCTTGTTCAAAACCGACAGCAACAGTCAGGTTGGAAAATGGCTCATTCTGCGCCACAGCAAACGACGATATCATCAAGTCCATCACCCAACACTACAAGCAATTCATGGACAGCTACTACAAGCCCTTTGCAACAATCACACCCATCATCCAACAATTTGACTGCAAGTGGTCCTTTAGCTGCTAGCTTGACTGTAAAGTCTACTGATCCTGTCAAACGACATTTATCTTCCTCGTTTATCATGGAAGACATGTTCGATGGCGACGAAAAATCTGGTCCTGTATCTTCCTTAACTACTGTAGCAGCACCTGCAAGCAATTATGCATCTTTATTGGAGGAAATAGCCGACGATGGAGTTCAAGGAAGTATACCTGCTTCTGCTAAGGATCAACTTACTTCCAGTGAACAGAATTTGGTGACTCACCGTTCACCCCATCCGTACATTGAGGGCACTGATAACAGAGATTCTGCAAGAGAACTATCCTCTAAATTGAAATTGAATAATGAATCATCAGCATTTAGTTTTATTAATCAACCCACCAGTTCATCTATATCATCAACGGGTAGCTTTGACTTTTCTGTAGCTAATATTCAGCCGCTATTATCAGACATGTTTAGTAAGACTCACGTTTTTAATCTTGATCTTATAATTTATACATATATTTTTTCTTGTTAGTTTTTGGCTCTTCTTCACCTCAGAAAACATTCTCTGCAAGGCAACTAAACACAGAGAAAGATAGTGAAACTAACTTGTTGAGTGAAAACACTTTATGGCGTAATTTTGAGTCTAATAAACAGAAAGAATTGGATATCATTCATGGGCTCTATGTTAAGGAATCTCAAACAGAACACAAGATTCAGCAGGTAATTATTCGCATGAAAATAAAAGTGTGTTTATTTAAATCATTCCAATTCGAGAATATAGCTCAAAATAGAACTGGCCAGGATCGATAGAGAAAAAGCGGAAGCCATTGCTTCTGAAAACTACAAACAAGCCCAAAAGTTAGCTACACAACACACTTCCGTGCATCTTGGTTTACAGGCACTACAACATACAAATTTGCAAATCCTACAAAATAATATCCGCGCGTGGTGGCAACATTTGGCTGCTTTACTAGAGAAAGAATCCATGCTGGCAGAGCGTGTGATCGAGTCTACGTCGCAAGTCAAACAAGATAAACATAGGTACTTGGTACGACTGCAGGAGGATCATGAACGTTTACATCGTGCCAAAGTGCAGGATTTAGAAAAGCAACGTGCAGATGTGGAAAAATTAAAGAGGTAATATATATATATATATATGTATTTGCTATTATTACTAATGATTATAGTGAGGTTGCGTTTGATCATGACATGTGCAAACAAAATGAATCGGATTTGACAGAAAGGATGGATGAAGCTGTGCATCAAGAAACAGAAGCATTAACACAGTTAGAGTCGCGATCAAAGACCTTACAAGTAAGTTGAATATCATAGAGAGCTTTCGCGGTAAAACTCACACGTGCTATAGACTGAGATAGAATCATTACGGCAAAAGCTCAAGACATTGGAGGCTGAAGAAAAGACTGTTCAAGTTGAAATACATCAAATAAAATCTACAGTAGAAACCAAACTGAAACCATTTGAGACCGAACTAAAGGAGTTATCGGATGAAAAGATGTCCATGGAGAAGCGTCAGGCAGAAATCAAAGAAACAGAGGTGAGTTCTCTACATCACTTAGCAAATGAGACCTGTATTCACCTCGAAAAAAAGTCAAAATTGGATGAAGAAGCCGCAGCTATCGACGCGGATAGGATACGTATTCAAGAAGTTAAAGAGCATGGAAACAAAGAAATAGCAGAATTTGATCAACGCATTAAATATCTCACCTCGCGTCAAGACAAGAGTAAGATTGAATTGAATCAATTGAACACTCTGGTGTCCAAAAGGATACAAGGCTTAGAAGCGATTGTAACACGACATAAGCGTCAAATCAAAGAGTGAGCAGCTTCATTTAAACGATGTGCACACCCTTATTAATATACAATCAATAGGTCCCAGGCTGCCATTACAAATAAAGTCAACGAAATCGAATCACTTCAACACAACGTATATCAGCTCGAGCAGTCCAGAATCAACCTTGATGAATCAGTTGCTAGCATGTCTGCCCGAATCAATATTTTGAAAAGACGTAAACAGTTGGCTTTACATAATGGACATTTCGCCAGTGCCGAGACATTATCGACGCAGATCAAGGAGTTAGAAATATTACTAGAAAAATCACAAGAAGAACAAGACCGTATAGATGATGCTGCATCAACTATAGATATACTAGACGAAGAAAAAAAGAATTTGTCAGTTTTGGAAAAGGAGTTGGTAGATCTGGAAAAGACGTTTGGTAATCGTTTGGTATGTGTCATTCCTATGGAGAGATATCTAACGGTTTACGTAGGTTCGGAACTCAGGACAGTTTTAGCAGGTTTAAAGGAGGAATTAGAAAAGAGCTTACTAGATCTGCAACAGCAACCAGATTCTTCAAACGATAACATTCTAAAGGTTTTGGTAGAATATGAACTTGCATTTGTAAAATCAAAGCTAGAACACGATCAACAAGAACTTTCGTCGTATTTCTAAATGAATATACGGTTTGCTTGTTCTTTTTTATATACACTTTTAGATCAGCTCCTGCTTTTAGTATATATATTACTATCACGATGACTGCAAATCTATGTAGGTTTCTTCTTGGAATTCATATCCCAAAAAAAAAAAAAAAAATGATGTTTTATGAATAAATAAGGAGGTTCATGTAATGTATGAGTATATGTAAGAAGGGCGCACAATCATGTAAGAAATAGTCTGTTCTTTACTGTATGAAGCCAAAGCGTGTACCAATATGGATGTAAAAAAAGGGGAAGTACTATTCAAGCAGGAGCTAGCGTTTTTGAGCTTCATGCACAACGCGCGCTTCTTCTTGGCTTTTATGAAGGAGTTGCTCATTTGACTAATGAAGTGTAATGTAACACAATTATATGTGTTGATAAGGACTACGTTGAGGTCCAACAAATGCTTCAGCTCATCCTGAGCATAGAGTACATCTGATGCAGCATTGAATCGTTAAACGAGATCACCCTGGTAGGAGTGAAGAACTTTGGATGTACACCTTGATATTTAACCATCGACACCAATAAAATTAATGCCCTGAATTTTTGAAACGGAGGCTGAAGCGAATTCTCCTCGTCCTTTCTCTTCCACTCAAAAATCAGCAAACTCCCTCCTAATTCAACAACTAGTTCAGATAAACCTTTGAACTTCGGAGAGTGAACTGTATATTACAACGCGCTTTCTTCAACGCACGGACAGAAATAGTTATATCGTACCAGTGACAAGAGTAAGAGACGATCTAATCTGAAACACGTTTAGTTCAATCGGAGACTGAAATTTTATAGTGAAGGGGCACATGCGATAAATACCAGTAAACGGGTCTTACTCAACAACGAACCGAATGATTTCCGGACAAAGTGATAGAGAACACCGTGCTCTTTTTCTAAGATATTAAATTGCATGAATTACGTAAATGCAGGCGGGCGCTAGAGAACGCTAAGTTAAAAGTGTGTCTTGGCTAATTTGGCCTGATTGGGTGGAACTAATGCAGCCCTTGATTATTGGATTCTAGTCCTAATTTAGTAGTGAACAATGCTTTGATCAACAAATTGAATCCAATGAATAAGTATATATTTTATTTGAAAGGTGTAAATGAAGAAAAAAAAAAGAAATGAAAAAAGCAAAACAGAAGATGATGAGGGGCGCAAAAAAAAAAAGAAAAGATGAAGCATAGAAGATGAAAGGGCATAATATAAGGTCATAGAATAATAGGCATAACAACTGGCTTTTTTTGTTTGATAATAATGAAGGGATTTTTACATAAAGGTTGAAAAAAGGGTATGTTTTTGCTTTTTCTTTTTTTTTAAGGTATTGAAAGTACTATTGAGTAACATATAGAAAAAAAGGTATCAAAAGAATAGAAAGTGAGGGAATAAGTATATATACATTCAGGTTAAGAATAAAAGAAAGAGACGCCGCTGTCTCTTCTAAGGGCGGAAGGCCATTCTTGTTTCTTACCAGCAAATAAAGTAGATAAGCTTGGCAAGACAAGATCGCGATCATATAAAGGTGCAGAAGTCCAATTAGTTGTAGATTTTTGTTGATGCTGTTGTTGATATTGATGCTGTTGGTAATAATGCTGATAAGGTGCAGCAGATGGATAGAGCCAGGATGCGCTGGAAGGGGAGGAAGGGCTACTGCTGCTGGAGGCATCATCTTGACTCGAAGGACTTTCATAAACAGATAATACGGGTGTGGTAGGAGGCGACCAATAAGGTGGAGATGCATTCGAGGTATCGATATGGCAATCAGTACAAACACAAGGCACCATGGGATGTCGCTGTTGCTGTTGTTGTTGTTGTTGTTTCTGTTGTTGTTGTTGTTGTTGTTGTTGTTGCTGCTGCTGCTGCTGCTGCTCGAGCATTACTTTTCTTCTTTCTTCAAGAAAAGGTTTCCATTGAACTGAAGGTCTTCTTCCGTTGGTAGCATGATCGCCTTTCATGTGTTTCGTCAAGATGGTCTTTCTTACAAAGCTCTTAGAGCAACCATCAAAAGGGCATCTATAAGGTCTTTTCCCCGTATGAGTGCGTCTATAGTAGAGTTAGTGACTGTTTAAAAAGACGCGTCTAATTATGCATTCTACCTGTGTCTAGCAAGGGAACTGCTGTCGCTAAAGCTTTTATTGCATTGAGGAAATTCGCATGGATGCGGCCTTTCGCCTGAATGAGTACGCATATGCACTGTCAAAGCAGAACGCTATAAAACGGATGAATATTTGCAATCAATGAATGAGAATAAAAATGTGCTTACTTGAATAAAACTCTTGCCACAGCTAGGTTCTCGACATTGAAATGGTCTGGAATCGAAGGGTTAATAATCGAAGTTTGACAGGTATATCTCTGTGATTTCAAGTACCTTTCGTTTGTATGAATTCGAGAATGTCTTACTAAATCAGAGCGACGACCTGTAGTAAGATATGATGTTAGCTTGAGCGTGATTTATTGAACTATAATTCACTTGCCAAAAGTCTTTTTACACTCGCTAAAAGTACATTCGAAAGGTCTTTCTAAACTGGGCGCAGTTTCTTGGTGTACGAGTTCCAAAATCTCCATGATGTTGTTGTACAAGGATATATAAGAAAATAGTCAAAAGCTCGTTGTCAAGACAACAGGCAAAATAAGAATAATAATGAAGAAAAGAAAAAGAAAAGTATCTGTATCGATTATTTATAGTATTGTTATTGCACTCCTAGAGTACAAAGTTTATATGTAATACCTGAGCCTAGGCTCTATAGGGGAAATAAAGGAGTTTATTAAAGATCGACTGTTCAACATGTAAGCTTACTGTTACTCCTTTTGATACGTTAAAGAAGGCTCCTCTCTTGTCATCGATCGTTCGCATGTTGAAAGCGTGGGCTCATCAAAAGTCCGATATCCTTATTCGGCCATACTATTGTCGATCCAAGAAGCATGAGAGCAACAAATTACCTGGGCAGGCTATAACTGGTTAACGGATATCATCCCGATGACACACTACACGTATCATCACCGTGCACAAACTCTAGTAATTGGTGCCTTGACAAGCGTTTAATTTGTGCTACTGAACAAGTAATCCATTGTCTATAGGATGTTACACATTATATACGAAGGATAATTAATCCAAATTACTGTAAAAGTCGATTTGTTCCGTTCTGATTGGTTAGATTCAAGGTTTGACAGTATACTCTCGGCTATGCATTTGACATATAGGACTGTTGTAACAGAACTCCTTTTGTTTTACGCACAGGACTAACATGTTAAGTTAATGATGGGTGCAATTACACGTTGTAATTTTGCCCCATTGGTCAGCTCTCCTCTCATCGTGATTAGGATAAAATGAAATGTTCGCCATAATGACTCTACTAGCATCAGTTGCATTCAAAATGGCTGCCCTTAACTCGTAGAGGAATACCTTGCGATATAGAAAAATTTCCTTTTTAAACCAAATCATGATGAGAATTCATCTACATAGGGGTCTAGAAGTATTATTAAAAAACCAGAATACTGTTTGATTACTATCGTGATCTCAGGAGCAAAATCCAGTTTATACGATCCATCACCGATATCGTATCAAAATCCTCCTAGACTAGTTTCAGCCCCTTCTTTGTTTACCCTTAAGATATCAGTACGCTGACATAACGATTTATATTACACACATGTGCATAAACTAGATTTAAATCATGATTAAAACCTAGACAGGTTTTGTATACAAGTATGAAATCAAGATTCAATGTATCATATATCGAGGATCCTTACTAATAGTGGTACTATCATAGGCTCTCTTTACCCGAGATCAACTTACGCACATCTATATTCAGTAACTATTAAGCTTCTCCCTTCTAAACTAACCGCTGCTACGTGTACGCTTTAGTATATGTATGATTTAATGAATCCCCATGAACAGTTTTTGTATTAAAAAAAAGTCTATGCATAAGGTAACAGACCTTACCAAAGCCCTGAAACAAATTCAGTAGGATGGGATTCTTTACTTTTTTTTTTTTTTTTTTTTTTAAAAAAAAAAGCCCTGAAACCGTGTGTTGGTCGACTATGATATATTGTATTTTGAGTAAAAGAAGAGCTCCCTATGTAAAACCTCCCCTGTCTCATTGTGATCAATATTCACAAAATAATAGGATTTTAAGAGAACGAGGCAGATCAGAAATTATTTTTGATAGAATTATTTAACCAGCTTCTCGTTTATTACTGCACTGCCTATACCATACTTAATTAATGAAACCGCTTGTAGCCTAATGCAATATGCACGCACTGATAAAGGAGCCTTTTTACGTAACCGTTTTCTTTTTTATTATTTTTTTATGCTCTCAGACGTTGACAGGGATACAGACCGAGAACATAAAAGGATAAATAACTATCTAAATGGGCGCTTTAGCGCATGTTTTTGTTTTTTTTATCATATAAACTCAAGAACTTCGCCGAAAATACTTTGTTCTAATGAATTATGGCACATTAGTTCACTAGAACAAAAACAGTAAACCCGAAAATACGACTTCATCCGTGCTAATTATTGCGGACTATTACCTACCTTTTTTCTTTTCTTCTTGTTCAATTGGCCGACGGAATCAGTGTTCCGATATGAATCAAGTAGCGCTGTCAGTTTAGTGTATGTATCAATATATATCCTTATACAGTTCACATACGGGTAAATAAAGTCGAATTTATAACTTTAGTAACAAGTTCAAAGCATGTAAACAGCGTGTTGTGTATCACAAAAAAAAAGGCATTGTAATCTGTGCATGTGCAAGCAGCACTATACCAATAAGCCTCGGTAATCAGTTTAGCTATTCTGCCTAGATATCTTAATTCCAAGCAATAATGTCGTCTCAACACCCCGTTTCATACAATGACAAATACAATGATATCTTGGTACAGCCAGCCCTCTGCTAACTTAGAGTTTTTTTCCCTAATTTCAAAATGACTGCCAAAATAATAATAATAATAATAAAAAAGGACACAGACTCAAAAACTCAATCTACCTGGTTTTTGAACAAGACATGTGGGTAGCACGATGTTTTTTGTCGTGTTACAACCAAGCTTTGACATTCGGTTCCTATATTCTGGTACCTATGTGACCGGGACCAAGCACAGTTGACTGTGAAATTTTAACAAGAAAATCTTTCATTTTGATTGCATGCACATAATCGATATGCACAAACATGGTTGCAATTAGAATACCTTATGCATAGGAGGCTTTTTGAAACAACAACCACCTAGTACTTAAGTTTATCTTCATTCAAATTGAGGCTGGTTGAAAAATCCAGTGCTGGATACAATGGCTAAAGTTTAGAATACAAATGATGAATCCCTGATTGCATAACTAGGCTAGTTTTATTGTGGCGGATATTCTGCTAAAGATCTACCTGCTTGTGATTATTATGATGCATTAAAAAACGATAAATAGCACATAAACCACATGAAGTGGGACATGTATTCCGAGTAGTACTGCAGTAACCTTTGATGCTATCAATCGAGATGGGCGTTTGCCGATGAGTTTATTTTCTTTGGGAACAGTTTCTACTCATGATTGAATTTTCTACTTGCTCAGATTGTGTTAATAGCATCGTTACACTCCATCGAACTAATCCTTCTTCAGCACGTGAATAGTGTGAGAAGCTTTTACTGTCTACTTTGTCGCATTTTGAAGCAGAAATTCATGAGCGTATACCGATATATATAGCGAATGTATGTCGCTTAAATAAATTATGTTCGTGTGTCTTTAGATTTCCAATAGATGCAGTGATTAAATCAAGGCATAGAGTGCTCATCAAATCTGAATTAAACCGTGATCGGTTGAGAAGAAAGATACTGATTGTTAGATCTAGGCTATACGCAAAGTTCGTAATTTACAAAGCATTGATCAATATAATGCACCAAATATTGTGATGCTATATAATAGGTGTAGTAGATTCAGTAGTTCATTCTGAGTATTAAGTACTAGTAATTATTATATGCGAATCTGATTGAGAGATCCACTGACTGTTGAATCCAAGATTTACGAATTACATGCATCGTATAGCCAATTACTAAAATAGAATATAATCTTAACACTTTAGTCAAAAAAAAGGATCAAGTAGACAAGATAGCTTATTTTGGACATGTAATGTTCATCAGATGAAGATCGGTCGAGAATATGGAAACGTTGAAAATAGCCTCATTTCAGAAAAAAAGTTCTAAGAGAATACCCCAAGGTCCAGATTTTCGAAAATTTCTTTTTTTGTGTAGCATTAGCATGGTATTTGCGAAGCTTGATCTATTAATAGAGTGGACAGGATGTATCGAGGAGCATGCAAAAGTATGTATATATGCTATTACTACTTTATTTTTTTACCTTCTTAAAAAACACACGAGTTATGGAAGCATTCAATAAAGAAAATCGGGTTTTGATCAACATAAACTCGGTAAGTTTAAGGAAACACTAAACGTCCTATACAGAAATCGATATTGTCAAGCAACTGAACGTTTTTATTATTCACGAGTCGTAAAGTACATTGAAAAGGCTTCTTTATTTTTATTCCGAATTGGCTGCAAGCAAAAAAAAAAAAAAAAAAAAAAAAAAAAGTCTGAAAACCTACAACCACATCGAATTGATTTTCGTATAGTTAAAACTAGTCTGCTAGGTCGATACTGATTTTTTCTATTGTTCCTTAGTAATCGACTCCAACTTTTTAGTATTGTTTATGATGGCTCTTATTTCAGCTATCTGGCGCCCAGGGTCTACCAAGCTTGCTTGATGCAGTTCAAGTCGGGATATTGGGTGGGCCAATTTTCAAATTCAAGGGTTTGATGTGATTCTTCAAATAACCTCATATATTTACCAGTATGGTACAGACCGCTGTCCTCTTGGGAATATAAAGCCCATATCATTTTTTATACTATTTCTTTGGACCAAGGATGAAAATTCTTTACAGAAATATCGATATATTCATCCTGGTTTAGTGTATCATCAACAATAGTTACATGCCTGAATCCGACAAATCAAAAGCAAGCTCAAACATGAAAAAAATCTACATAAAAAGAAGTAAGTTCTTGATAACTTTCTTGCTTTTTGTTGAATTATTAACTTCTATTTTATTAGCTTGCTATACTACTGTATAATTGACCTAACCACTTCAGACAAAATCCACACGGTTCACCAAGATTCTAACAAACCAATATATTAGTCATTACTCATTTCACTTTGAAATACACCAAGTTGTTGTCAAATATACCAAACAGGCGTTGAAGTTAAATCACCACTAAAATTTTATATTATTCACATTCTTTAAAATAAAAGCTATGCTATATAGGATATCAAGAGTGATAGTTTAAAGGCTTGCTTTAAGCAAGCTAATTCAAATACCCTATTTTTGACCAATCCTTCCACTCATCAAAAGTTGGTAAAAGAAATAATCAAGATAGCAAAAATGTAATAAGTGTTCTTTTCTTTGATCATCAATAGCACACGATATACTAATATAGTTTCACTAATCATGATACATGAAAAAGTGAAAGCCAATTTCCCTTCAACTTTATTTAACAATCCTTCCGCAGGTTTGCCTACAACAATATGAATAAACTGGATGACCATATGGATGAGATGAAGTACACACATGAGTGTTTATGTCTAATTATCAAGCAAATCTTAGATAATCTTAAGTGGCGGGGACAAATGAATCCTTTATAAGATATTTACCAAGATCACACTCAACAAACACAACTAAACAAAACAACTTTCTCTAGACTGTCCTCTTTGTTGATAGGGGATGTAGGCGGTTATTTTTTTTTTTTACTATTTACTACATGTATCTTGAATGGAATCTGTATTTAAGTTTCAGTCTAAATTGATAGTTATAGTATTGATAGTAGCGGTTGGGATCATCTACTTCAGTAGTGCATTTAAGGTATTAGTGAAAACCTTGGTTTTAAAAATAGGGCTGTATTAATACAGTAATCTTGTATATGCTTTTGACAGTAGTTTTTTGCTCAGAATGATTTTTTGCATACAGTACAATAACGATCAGTGTTATCTTTTGAATTCCATATCAAGATAAGGTCTACAAGATATTGTTGGAGAGGGTACTATTGATATCAACTGGACTACCTACGTACAGAGGAAATGTTAGAATGTAAATGAGCAAGGTAATAGCTAGTATCCGTTTACCGTGTTCCACTACATTAATTTTTTTTATAAAAAAAAGTTAAAGGAGTTCTTATCCATAGGCTCCTTGTGCTTTACTACATTATCTTGGTCTAGTTTGAATACTTAGTTTTCGTAAATAGAATCCTCCTACCTTACTATGAACGTATTGTTTAGTTCCAAAATAGTAACATGCTCTTCATTACTCTTCAATTTGATATCGGCTCTGTTAAGCTGCTCAATACTCATCTTTTATATAAATTCCAAAACAAAATGCAATGTTGAAAATCAATAAACAACGAAATACAAATACCTAGAGAAAATGAATTAACGAAGCCACATATTTCATTGCTGTGTTGAGTTCATTCTTGGCACCATGGAGGTTCTGCCAGCCGACTCAAACCAAGCACGCTGTTTGATTCTTTGGGATAGATAAAGCTTTAATCGTTTCTGCTGCAACTAAAATGCCCCTGGATCAATGTATATATAGCAGCCATTCAAAATAAGCTGAACAACATATAATAAAGCCACATTTAACATTGATTAACAAGAATGAAACTCAGCTATCAATAATATACACATAGTATATCGAGCAGGCTTGATACAAGTACGACAAAAAAATTGGATGGCTCACATTTATGGTTGGATTGATGAATGCATTTGATTCAACACTAATAAAGCAGTAATGAATACCAACCTATATATAATTGTTCGTAATAGGAGTCATAGTATTAAGATGTGTTTGCAATACAGAATGAAAATGAGACAAAATCAATTACCAAAATGCAATTTTTATTCAGGATTCTAATAGAAGTAGCAGTTCATTCTGAGTATAGACAACTTGTTGGGTAAGACGCTTAATTTAGATCAGTCTACTATTATTTGATTAAAGAAACGCTATGTGTATACTATACTTTAAAGATGGTTATATGGGATGTATTATTTTTATAAAATTTAGCGATGGTCAATAGGCCTCTCTATCGGCTTTAGCTTAATATTGAATTCGATTATTAGTAAGTATGCTCAGAATGAACTGCTACAGCTATGAGAATATTTATACAACATGTTATTAGTGGTATCTCTTGTCCGTTAGCAACCAAACTCAAGCTAAGCCTATCATTATCAAAGCTGATTTGAGTTAATGTTAAGAGAAAACTAGCTGTCATCATTATCTATTGAAAAATCACTGTATCCTTTAGTACGCACATCTTTTCGTAAATGGTCATATTGCTTCTTGTGCAAGCGAGAGTATGACAAAGATAGATTGTTGACGATGGTATCTGCGTCATTCGTTTGCACTACAAAATCAGGGCTTACTACCTTGATCTCATTAATAGTCACTTGGTAAAACAATAAAGTCACAGCAGGCTATAATAGTTGCAAATATGGGAACCTTTATTTAAAAGAAATGATATGTAATGTAAAGTTTCCAATGGGATTGAATGTTATATATATATAAAAGCATGTTTTTTTTTGAGTAATGAACGGGATATGTTTGATAAATCTTGGTATCGTCTGTATCGGGAAGATACAATGAAAGTGAAGTCGGATATATGGAATTGCTATCTAAGCTTTGATTCCCACAGATGGAGTAGAAGACAACAGCTGTTCATGTGATGAGAGATTCGCAAGTACAACCATATGAGAACGATCTGTTGTTTTAGCTGTATGATATTTACGCAACAAGACATCGACTTGCTCCATATTCAGCGCTTTGATATCGGCCAATTGCTTTATTTTCATGGTGACATTCTTTGCATCTTCAGCGGTCATATTTGTCAAACGTAATTGCTCTATTCTGTTCATGACAGCGTTCCAGCCAGTTAAGCGGTGGCCAATATTCACATAGCGTGACATACCAAAGTCCTCTGGTCTCAGGATTTCATAAGTTGAAGGATTGTTGAGAATTGCTTTAGCGTGGATACCAGCTTTATGTGTAAATGCGCAATAACCGGTGATATAATTGTTAAAAGGTACAGAGATATTGACGGCTTCAGCAACCAAGTTTTCAGCATCACGTAGAGCTTTTACATCGTATGTGTTAAGGACATGATCACGATCAGCGACATACATGCGAGCCAAGAAACCGCCTAACGAAGGGATACCATTACGTTCACCAATGCCCAAAATACAAGTATCAATATGAGTAGCACCAGCTTCTAAAGCAGTGTATGCATTGGCAATAGCGCACCCAGTATCATCATGGAAATGACATTCGATATCACAGTTGACGACACTGCGTAAAGTTTTGACGAGATCATAAACTTGGCGAGGGTTGGCGCAACCAACGGTATCGGCAATGCCAACCCGATTAACACCAAGACGGTCAACAGTTTGATAAATAGCTAGTAAATCGACCAAATCAGAACGAAAGGAGTCCTCGGTAGAAAAGCGTACTTCGAGGCCTTTGCTTTTAATAAAAGTAATGACTTCAATGGCTGCGTTTGTGATGTATTCCATGCCCTTGCCATGGGAGAATTCTCGAAGATAAGAAGATGTACCCATAAAGACATTAACACCGTCTACACCGGTTTCGACCGCAAGTCGAGCATCATCCATGTGGCAGCGAATATGAGTAAGAACCTTTGCCTTTAAGCCCAGGGAAGCGATGGTCTTACAGTCATTGAATGATTGTTCAGAAGCAGCAGGTGAAGTCAGTTCAATATAATCAACACCAACAGCATCAAGCGCTTTGGCAATTTCTAATATAAAAAAAAACATATGAGTTTTGAACTAGGTGCCTTAGAGTATATCACATACCAATTCTCTTTTCAGTATTAAAGAAAGCATTAGCAAATTGTTCACCCTCTAGATAACAAAAAACAAACGTTAGTAGATGCATCATTATATGTATAACTAACTAAAGTACCTCTCAATGTAGAATCAATGATCTTAAAAGTAGAGACGTTGGACGAAGGATCATACTTGCTGGAGTAAGGTGAGACGATAGGCTCGCGAGGATGGTTGACTGCATTGACAGCAGTGTTCTCTCTGATAGGGCTCATATTGGTAATTAGAAAATTGCAAAAGATGTTTATGAAGAAAACAGAAATTCTTTCATTTAAACCATCAGCCCTATATATACGTATATCGGCTTCTTCAACTTCCCCGCATACGTAATCGATCTTTATCTCTGTGCCCATATCTGCATCGATGATCTTTTCTTGTTTGCCTATAATGGGAGTTTTCATATAGATTCAAAGTCACATCTTGAAGAACCACAAAGTGCACGGCCAAAACAAAAAAAAACTCGCTTTATTTAATCTCCATCTGATTTACCTTTTATAGGCTGTGTATTCTTGATGGTTTTTGCCTTTCTACGGTCCTGTGAAACATATGTCAGCAATTGGTTCATTTGTGCCCCAAGCAGGTTTAGAGCCTATATCCTGTCATCTAAAATCTAGTTTGTTTTTGGGCATACAGCCATATGCTCTAATACTGATCCTTCTATACAAGTTCTATCTCTGTTTTTTAATCTAGAATTTCTTGAATGTAGTAATGGAAAAAGGAAGTGCCCATAGAAGGTCCTTCTGCTAATATTCACAAACGCCCAATGCCCTGATTCTCAAGAGATGTATCCTAATGGACGCATAGATAGGAAAATTGCCGACTGATTTAACACACTGAGAGTTATTCATTATCATCTATTTTACTCCATTCTAGGATTTGATACAGTCATTCCTCTGGTTATCAGTTAGTTTATAATTATACTAGATTTGCGTCAAAAGATTTTGGAACTTGATGAGCGTGTTTTACTGGGATATTCGCGCTTCTAAAAAAAATGCATTTGTATAGTGATCGATATATGATGTCTATACTATTAATTGGGTATACTTCCAAATGCCATCATCGTGCGCAGTAAAAGAAACGAAATTGAAACATGTGTCTTTAAAGGAATACACTAGAAGTTTTATTTTATTTTAAAACCTTTATATTCTTTGATCGATCCTAGTTTAGTATCGAATTTGATGACCAGTACCTGTCCAATGTGAACCACTATATCTGATATAAACACACCTTTGTTGAAGTATAGATAAATATATTTCATTTGCTGATTGGCTCTTAGGGCATGTATTTTATATAACCTAGTTATAGTGACACGGTTGAATATCACTTATGATTAGGATTTTATGTATAGTATGAGTTGATACATCTACTGAGAACGTTTAACAAAAAAAAATTGTCTTGTTGATCGAGCGTATTGTATTTTCATTTAAGAGATTTTTTTTGTACTAATTAATATTTTGTATACTACTACGTATATCGAAACTTCGAGCAAGGTTTTATCAGGTGCAGCAGGATAATTTACATAGGAACTGCTATTGAAATGCGATATTGAACCAAGATTGACAGAGATCGTTCGTGTTCAGGATGTATGTTTGGCCAATTTTTAATCTCTTGCTTTCAAATAATCTTTTCATTCGAATCTATGAAATTTTGTACTTGGAAATTAAAACCATTGTATGATGTTTAGTCTTCTTTCTAATGACGCTAGTTTTAGAAAAAATAATAATAAGAACTTTAATATATATGACTAAAATGATATATAGTCGGATCTATATAGAACGCTCTATGAATTACATAAATGCAAACGTAAGCAGCTCTTGCAAAAAAAAAAAAAAAAAAAATACATAATATGTTGTATATATTCCTCTAAATTTAAAACTGTGGATTTTAACATTTTCATTTAGGATTTCTATGGAGCAGAGAAGGATTTACTATTCAAATTCAGCCACTAATGAAATCGAAGCTTATGAATCAATAATAAGAATATTCGTCGCAGTACTATTCCGTATTAACTAAAGTACGTTCCCGGAGCAGAATAAGCAAATAGAGAGCAGTGCAGGAGTAATGTAAGCAATATTGATATAACCGATTTTGTATATGTGATTACAACTATAAAGCATTGCATATCAACATATAGGTTTCCATGCATTATGTAGGAGTACAGTATCATATTCAAATAAGCATTTTGATGTAATGACCCTTTACGTAGAATAGAAAAAAGGTTAAGCTTGTACGCCGGATTTGTAGTATTACAAGAACAGAAATCTTCTATCAAAAAAAAAAAAAAATGGATTAATGCGAATAAATCAGTTACTTGGTTGTATATTAGAACCATCGTGTTATGTAGCCTACACTTGATGCAGTAAACAAGTCTGTCAGTATGATGACGCGTTCAGTAACCAAGATAGCGTTTCTAAGGAATTAATACCATGGGTTTATCATTTACCATCGCCTGAATTTACAGTCACACTATTTTGTATAAAAACGCAAAGCACTTTGGAAAGTGAAAACAAGCAAAAACTCTTTCTCTATCCTATTCATTATGGTACAACCTCAACATGAAGCGCTCATGTCAATATTAGACAATGATCTTTACAAGTTCACTATGCAACATGCCGTTTTTAAACATTATAAAAGAGATATTCCTGTAGTATATCAGTTCACGAATCGTGAAAAGGAACTACACCTTAACGCTGAAGCTGTCCAATGGCTCGAGAAGCAAATAAAAGGTAAAAACTGCAAAGGTAAATGCGTTAAAAGTACAATCCTATTGATTCTTGCTTGTGTCAGATATGGCTTTTTTGAAGCTGACTGAACAAGAACGCGAGTTTATGTCGCGTTTGAGCTATTTGGATCCCGAGTACATCGAGTATTTGGCCCAGTTCGAGTTCAAGCCCAGCGAACAAGTCAAGACCAGTTTTGATGAGGCTACTGGCGATTTTGAATTGGAAGTGACAGGTCAATGGCTCGAAACCATTCTGTACGAGGTTCCTTTGTTGGCACTGATTTCAGAGGCTTATTTCCGTTTCACGGACCGTGACTGGAATTACGATAATCAGGTAGAGAATGCCATCAAGAAGGCTAGAACTTTGGTGGAGCACGGTTGCGTATTCTCTGAGTTTGGTACGCGTAGACGCCGAGATTTTAAGACGCATGATTTAGTCATGAAGACCATCCATGAGACAAATGAAGCATATAAAAAAGAATGTGCTGCTGCTGGCGTTGCACCCAAGGGTAATCTTGCAGGTACAAGTAATGTTTATCTTGCCATGAAATACAATGTGGTCCCTATTGGTACAGTGGGTAAGTGATCTACAAGAAAGGAGCAAATAGAGGGGGACTAAATGTATCTTTAGCGCATGAGTATTTTATGGCTGTTTCTGCATTGGAGGGAGTTCAGCACGCTAATCGCAAGACATTGGATATATGGTATGATGTGTATAAGGGTGCGCTTGGTATTGCTTTGACAGATACCTTTACAACACCTTTGTTCCTCCAAGATTTTGATTATGAGCTCGCTAGTCGATTTACTGGAGTGCGTCAAGACTCTGGAGATGCATTTGAGTTTGTTGATATTATGGTTTCGCACTACAAGTCTATCGGTATCGATCCAAGCACAAAAACGATTGTCTTTTCCGATTCTTTGAATGTTCAACGTTCCATTGATCTTCATGATCGTGCTGAGAAGGCTGGTATCAAAGCTAGTTTCGGTATTGGCACTTCTTTGACGAATGATTTCCAGAAATTGTCTAATCCAAACGTCAAGAGCAAGGCTTTAAATATTGTGATCAAACTTAGAGAGTGTAACGGAAAGCGTGTTATCAAGCTCAGTGATGATTCACTGAAATATAGTGCAGATGCTGCTACTATTCAAGCTTTTAAGCATGAACTTGGTATTGAAAACTAGAGTTACTATATATTTTAATAAATACGAGATCTTCCTTTTCTTGTCTTTCTATCATTGTTGTGCATCGAGTGTTATCTTGATACGTATATTAAATAAATATATAGATGTTCTATATGAAGTAAAGACCTATACAACTATTGATCCAAAGAATGAAACATGTTACGCAGAAAAAGATTGTGTTTAAAGTACTTTTTTGGATAATATTTCGATTTAGATACTTGGCTAACCATTCTACCATATATTGAATAAAAACGTGTGATCTTTCAAAACAATCAGACAGTTAGGAGAAGCCAGTAAGAAAACGCGGCAGTGGAGACCATGGTTGTGTAGATGGATATAAATGTCAGTTGAAACATCTTTCTGTACAACACGATTTAATATGTTTGAATATATTTTAATGAGATTACATTGTTACCAGTTCCAGCTGTATTGTGCATGCAGCTAGTTACTGTACATTTTAATGAATAAATCGTGGCAATACATAAACAACTCGGCTGCTTTTAGATACTTGTTTCAGTGGAATATGTCTTGAAAAGCTGTTTAGACTAGATTGGCTATCGCACAGACCAAGTTCTAGTGCGAAATGAAAGAAGCCACCGGCATATACGCCATCTTATATAAATGATCTTCTATTTACAGTCATTTTAATAGTATTAATAACAATCTATTCGTAATCTCCTATTTTAATAGTAGTAATTATATGTATATAGTTTAATGTTATATAAATCACTTTGTGACACTCGGGTATCCCCTGCATTTCACTTTGAAATAGCGAATCAGTAGTAATTATATATTTGGAGTGGAGCTTTTTTTTTCTGAGTTTCTTTCTAACTTATAAGAACAGTTGGATCTCTCTTTCTTTCTTTCCTTTTGTTTTTTCTTTTTAAATGTCTAGCAACGAAGAAACCATTCATAGTATAGCTGCTCAGTTTGTACTGCCTTCTAAAACAATCATAAATTATGACTTGAATAGTAGCTATCACGATCCCATGCACTATAGTGAACAGAAAGATTCAAATAACAATTTACAACACAATGACTTGATTATGATGGCAAATCATCATATTACTTCATCCGATAGTTCCATATGGTAATATCTATTTTGTTAATTGAGGACGTCAAACTAATAATAGAATCTGTTTACCGACTATATAGGGCACCTGCAGACAAACATCCTCAAATCGCGCCAATCGAATATGAACATTGGATAAAAACGCATGCCAACACAAACCAGCCTCAGGTCAATGTATCAAGAAAACGATCTGTACTGTCAAACGTCTCTTATCACTCCGAAGAAGATGATAGTGATACCACTGATGAAGAAGATGAGGCAGTTACCCCAACATTGGTTGTGAAACCAGAATTAACAGGTACACTTCAAGAAAAAGGATTGTATTATAATACTAATGCCATACAACAGCACTGCCAAGAAATGCGAATCCTGAAATCAACAGCAAAGAGGTTCGGCGCCAAGAAGTGCTCTTGCAAGGATCGTCAACAAACTCTTTTGGCTCAGCTACTCCGTTCAACTCCATCCCCAATCAAACTAGAGGACCGAAAGATGATATATATATAAAAGAGAGAAGTGCCCCTCTGTCAAACTCCATGGATATGCAGCAATTTGAAACGCGGGACCGTTCTCTACACGCTTTTGAGGCAACATCACCGATCTACAGTAGCCCACAAACGGCAGATCAACCTTTGGATTATCAAAAGACCAAGAAATCATCGTGGTTCAAGGACCTGTTTAGCCGAAAGTCCAAGAAAAATGGCCTTTTTTCAAAGAAACAAACCAAGGATACTCCAACTACTTCATTCATCAAGAAACTCTCGCATTCAGCATCTTCTAAAAGCTTAAACACCTCATTGGGATCTTCCAAAAGCTTAACCACTTCTTCAGCATCGCCCAACAGTTCAAACTCACTTCCACCAAGTTCGCTAAAGAAAAAACAATCAGAGTCAGCTTTTAAACGCATGCCTTTGCCTTCCTCATTAAAGAAAAAACAAGCTGCTCCTCCACCTCCACCTCCACCTCCATTGCCACCAATTGTACATACTCGATACCCAATTAATACAGAACGTGCCATATATCGCCTATCGCATGTTAAACTAAGCAACGCGCGTCGTCCATTGAGACAACAAGTTGTAATATCCAACATGATGTTTTGGTATCTCTCGGTTACAGAGAAAGAACAAGACGATCATTTCCTTGAATACCAACCGACGCAGTATGATTATCATCAAGAAAATCAAACCCAACAAGAGGCCTACTACAATAACGGCATATACCAAACAAATCTAACCCAACAAGAAGAGGCTTATTATAATGATAGCATCTACCAGTCATTTGAACCATCTGGTCCTGGTAATGGCGCTTATCATCATTATGGTCATCAATACCATAGCGAATATGACTCTTTGCGTTCCTATCATACCTCCCCTGCTGCTACACCACCTTTACAACAACATTCCTCTGACGCGTCTGCGATAACGGAAAAGAAAAAGAAGAAATACAAGCCTGTTCGGAATACTCAGTATAGCCCTTCCATGGTTACAGCAAGTCAATAAAGACGCCATAGTAAATAATAATGCTTTCTATGTATATATATATATTCCAGTTCTGATTGTTTCAAATAAACAAAAAACGTGTTGTGTATAAGATACCAAAATGAAGGATGTCGCTCCAAAATATGTACATATACAAAATTATCAAATGAAATAAAAGTATTCGAGACAGGTAGACTGGTTAGTGAATACAGTGACTCATTTTGGGCATGGACTACTCATCTGATGTGACATTTGATTGAGATCAACCAAGATCGTATGCGTTAAATATTGCATCATGTCAATTTTCCAGACTGTAATTAAAAAATTAACAGCAGTTGAATTCAGAGAGCTGAAATCATGCAATGTATGTCACTTAAGTGCACCGTTGGAAAGTGGGTGCTTGATATGTAATATAGGAAACCACGACTTCTCTTGCAAATAGTATCTGCTTTGCAATCAAGAAAAAGGATAAAAAATGCTCTTCTAAACAAAAAGAGAAAAAAAATGCATTATCATCGGAGTGTCCTCTTAGGGTATGTTCATATTCATTTATTACTACTACACGTGGTACAATCAAAAAGAACACGTTCCAATCTATATATTTCCCGGTCTCCAAAACTATTCCTTCTGATCATTGCTGAATTATACAGGTTGCTAGTAAACTTCAACGAGTGGCGCCCAATGGTGGATGATCATTTAGTAATACTCCGACATGGTCCATCAATGGATCAGCAATAAATCTGGCACAACGGAATACAAAAATGACTTATTGTATGATAATAACGAAAACCAGAAAGTTTTATATTAAAAATTGATACTATATCGTATAATAGAGTAAATAATAATAATAGAGTATTAGATGTATTGAAGGTGGGGGGATAATATTTTTTTTTGCTACAAGCTATTGGGGTAAAATCTACTCTGCCAAAGATGGCTCAGGTCTTTGTTGAATTTGAGTAGACTCTTTGATGGCCATTAGCTGCTTGGCACGGAACGTCTCATAATGAATCATGGCAGTTGTTTCAATCAAGTCTTGCAAATGAGTTCTGGTTAAAAAGTTACGAAGATGAATGAATTCACAATGTTCTGGGTCCTCGACATTGATGGCTCCCCAGCGTGTCTTTCTTCCACGTACAGCCTTTCCATCAATCACTACATTGCGCTCAGAACCAACGATAGCAAATGGAGTTAGTTCCCAAATCGTTTGATTCAATGCCTTTTCTTGCTCTTCGTCTTCTTCGCTTTCATAAGGATATAATCTAATATTGTGGAATTGAAGTTCGGCCTTGATCTATAAATATATATGTTAAGGTTAGTTTCGTTCTCAATAGTGCAGGATCTAAGTCTTACTCTTTGCTTGAAAGCATCACGTTCTTCTATTGTGAGTGAATCAGATTTGGCAATGACAGGAACTACGTTTACTACTTCTGAGAGCTTCTTGAGCACTACAACATCAATGGGCTTGAGGCTATAAGCGAGGTTTGTCAAAATCAATATCATAAATGATCAAGTATATGCACTTACGAGTGACCAGAAGGTGTAATAAAGAATAAACAGCAGTGAACACGAGTATCGACGATATAGCGTTCACGTCTAGCTGTCAATTCCTTACGAAGATAAGCTGAGTGCTGATCTTTAATGTACTTGATGATAGGTTCCCAGCTGATAATACAAATTAATTTTTATCCAATATAAATCAACACTTGCTTCGTTACCAGTTATCATTGTTAACTTGATCACCGTAACCAGGAGTATCAACAATGTTGAGTCTTAAACGAACACCATTTTCGACGATAGCTATAGATGAATAGCGTCAAATCATTCCACTTCTTTTTTCTTCATTTGTCTAGAAGAACTTACTATGAGCAACAGACTCAATCTCAGTAGTTTGACGCGTAGATTCTGAAGCCTCAAGTCTTCCTTTGCTTTCGATCAAATGTGATGCAAAGATTGTGTTCACAAGCGTTGATTTGCCCAGACCAGATTGGCCTATAATATCAATAGATTATTGGTTTCAAGCTCTATTCTTTCATTATATGCTTATTTTACCAACAACCATGACATTGAATTGAAAGCCCTTCTTTAATAACTTCTTTTCAATTTGCTGTGTAATAGTATCGAAGCCAACGTAGCTATTCAAGATGGTCTATGAAGGGAGATGAGTGCGCGCTCAATCAGTCAAGGTTTTGGTCATTACCTGAGGAGGAGCGCTGGGAGCCTGTTCTGAAGCAGGTGAAGACATGGCTGAGACCGACATAATGAATTAAAACGAGAACAAAAAGATAAAAAAACAGCTACAAAATGACGGGGAACTTTTTTATATATATATAAGGCGTAACACGAAATAACTTGCATCCACGTGCGGTATCCATTATATGAATCTCAAAACACCTGTTTAAATGCCTAAATAAGCATGCATTTGGACCTAAAAACGCTTGAGCGATCAAGGTCCCCAAATCTAAATTCAATTGGCTAACAATCTGTAACTGAAAAAAAAAAAGGTCATGAAGCAGTTCAGATTATGAACAAATTTGAACATCACATATACTGAAGCTCCAATCCAAACTTCATTAGATGTAACAGTTGATCTTCGACATGGTTTATTCATCAAATGCGACTTTTGACCGAGATTAAAAGAGATTCCAAGAGTCGATCGTAAAAAAAAAAAAGGAGTATGTCAATTTTCGCAACCAATATAGCATGCGTAAAAGATTTCAATGGTAGATCTACTTGGGATGAAAATTTTCATTTGTAAGGCTACTTTTTTGAATGAAATCATATAAATCATACTTTGAAGAGATATTTTTCAATTAGAGCATGCTTTACACTAGATCGTATACATACTTGTTCTTTAAACCAAACCCAATATACTATCGCAAAACAAATATAATATATCTTCAACATTAGTTTATGTAAAATTACATTTTACGTAAATGCTTGTTTTAATATCTTACTGTTCTCTTACTGAATGCTCAGACCAAGGATTTTCTGGGATCAAAAAATAGACAAAATGATCATCATCATATTTAACTATCAATAACTGATAACAAAGGGCTTAAACCTCTGGCACCCAAACAAATGGTTCATTTATCTCCTGTTGACATTTTCTCGGATACAGACTTGGCTGCATTCTTTGGTTGCAAAAATATCATTTTCGAGACATAGTTTTTACGAGGAACATGCAAACGATGTTTAAAAGTGTATTCTTTTTTTTTTTTTTTTATTTTTTTTTTTTGCGTAAAAAAGCCAACTGTTTAAAGTAAACCCAAAGAATTCTAAAATCACGCATAATACTACAATAATCACAAGTACAGTAACTCCGAACTATTTATTATTCTAAAAGAATCTTCAGACGATAATAGTGTGCGAGCATTCGGGTACGAAATTCACAGAATAAATTATTTCAGGAACATTTAATCTAGTATGGATTTACTATGTATATCGCATTTGTCTACTATAAAGAGTATCATATTCAATAGCGCTATTGGATCAAAACTAAAGAAGTAGAGTAAGGTTATTAGGATAAACTTCTGTGCTATCCACTCTTTGATTTTGTTCAATTTTTTTCCTACTCGTATGTGACACTGTATACACAAATTCAAGGCTTGACTCAGTTGATTATTTAGTCTATAACCGTTAGTAGCCTATAATCGAGCTCTTGAAATGCTTACATATAGGTCTTTATATGTTCTAACTAAAATCAATCCACACCTATTTCTTTTAGTATACCATTTATAAACTCTAAATAAATGTTGCATTTGAAAAATCTAATAAATTAGGTAGAGCGCGAAATCTAGTAGCCACCATCAGGTTTTATTACATTGAATTGTTCTGACGAATCACCAATATCTGGTGGAATAGTTCTTCTATTATCCAGCGATTGTATACTTGGAGTTATGGCAGACTGTCCTTCAGTGCTATTAACTAACGTTGGAGACCTAGCAGATGTACTTGCCATAGCGTTGGACGAATGATACGCTGTTGTTCCAATGTTGCTTTTAGGAATCTCCATGAATTTTTCCTCAATTTTATCCCAGTCAACTTCCATGGGTTCAATTTGTTGAGTATTTTCGTTTTGACGTTGCCGTACTTCTCGAGCTAATAATTCTTCATGTCTTTCTCGTCTCTTTTTACGTATACAGCACCACCAGATTATACCGGCAATAATGACTAAGCCCTTTTAATGAAAAAGGAAAATTATATGGATGAAGAGTAGTGCACTCATTGTAAACAACTTACCGCGACAACGCAACCAACAGCAATTCCAATTTTAGACCCGTTACCAAGACTTGATTGACCTGACCAGGTATTTGGGGAATTGGGATCTATATACTTATCTAACAATGTGATTGCATTGGGATTAGATACATTCAATATTAGGATTGAACCAACGCCAGCTCTATTGCCATCAATTCCCCACATAATAAATAAGGTGTTATTGTCTACCAGAACAGCTACAGATTGGAGGAAGTGTCAATACGTAAAAGTCTTGTTTTAGTTATGTATACCTGAATGTTCAGTTCGACTTAGAGTTGTGCCAGCAGGTGCATCGATTGTTTGCCTACGCCACGTCCTCGTATCCAGATTTAGAGTAAAACAATAGTCGAGCACAGCTAAGAAATCAAATAAATACTGGGATCAAAATGTGGTATTGATGTTACCTATTCCGTTCACTTCACCTCCATATAAGACAAGATCTCTTTGAGTATTCGGCACTGAATGAAAGTATGAGGCATTAGATGAATCAAAAATCATTTGTTATAAAACTATACAGAGAATTACATAATGTTAACGTAGCAAATACTCTGCCAGAAAATGGAACAGCTCCTCCTAAGTCAAACTTGTCCCATTTGTTGGTGAGTAAGTTAAATGTAAGAGCGCTGTTATAAAGTCTTCCAACATGATCTATAGACGGTGCAGAAGGAGCATTCGATCGATATTCTCCTCCTAAATATATCAACATGTGATTTACTGGGTCGTAAACAGAAGTAAGCCGTGAAGAGAATCTAAGGATCATTACACTAGGAGGTAGTGGGGCAGACCAAGGTTTCTAGTGCACAATAAAAAAAATACAAAATGAATATTTTTATCGAGCATTCTTCTCACTCACTTACCTGTGCGTTGTTTATATCAAAAAATGCAATCTGCGTATAACCCACTGCCCTAGATTTATTATTGTCAAAGTTGAAGGTGCTTATATTCGAGCTCGGGACTTTCCAAGTCAAGTTTATATGTCTAGGCGATATACAATCAACATATTAGCACTTGCTAATTTATTCATGATTAGGTTAGTCTAGAATACATTACTGCTCAAAACCGCCAAAAAATGCAACGCCCCTGCCGGGAACATTTACAGCTGTACCATAGTAGCTATAATCGATTTAAAATGTCGTTCAGTATCTTTTTTTCCATGTAAAATATATAATAATTACATTTGTCTTTTGCCATAAGGTGGTTCGCTGTATGATTCATAATTCTCCCAAGCGTTGGTTTCTGCGTTATACACAATGTTTTGATCTTTCAATGGCACTGAAGAATCGGTAAGTCCACCGTTGATTAATAATCTTTTACCATCAGGGAGTGCAACCGACTGTGGATAAGTTCTGATTAACAAATTCACTCCTTTCGGGGTAGAGCTAACGGTCTTCCACTGCCCCTGAAGATTGGTTGCTGTCGCGCCACTATTTTTGGTAAGGTCGAGGACATTGATAATATTATCAGGTCGCGATTCAGTAGGGCTAGTGTACAAAAAACCACCAAAACAGTAAATTTTTCCTAATAGTAATCCACAGCCTAAGGCGTAGTATAAGTATAAAGCAATTATTAGTTACATACGATTTCGTTACTTGTAGCTGATCGAGCTGTTGTTTGTGTTGAAGCTGCGCTCAAAGCCACTAGACATAATAGTAGTTCTGATTTCGGTAGCTTCATCTTCACACTGAAAAAGATAGTTAAGTGAGTGAAAAGGATAGAAAAACGTCACTAGTTTGCTGATGTAAACTTATTTATAACTTGCCATTAAGTGCGATAGACTGCTTGGTGTAACTTTCTGTAGATACAGTAGTTTTACATGTATTACAATGACATGCTATGTTCGATAGAGTTCAACGCTAATAACTATTAGCTTATTGTGAGTCACATATTAAAGACGCCTCGCTTCGGACTTTACTAGGTATAAATCAAGGATGGGTTTACCATACAGGGTCCAAATAGCATCAAAAGGTTATACGATAGAAGTGCGCTGATAACATCTAAGCTCTTTCTTTGCAACTGCAAATTATATATACCGCAGCCTGTATGTAGCTTTCCACACTAACCAATATGGTTAGATTCCAGTTTCTAAGGCTATATTTGAGTATCTATTGATTTGTTGCACTATAGGAGTGCAATAATAGTAACATATTTCCAAAACCAAAGTACCTGAATGCTTTAAATGTATATACTTGACAATTAAAAAGACGATGAATCAGCAAGTTCTTTATATGCATTAGCTCTATAATAGTTCAGCCTTCGGTCTCCTGACATTTATTAATATTGGTTCTAAAACAAGTAATATTCAGTTTTCGTTTATATATGATTTTTGTTATATTAATTGTTGATACAGGATAAGTAAGTGTGCCGATAGACAACACAATTAATAGTAATGAATTAGAAAATCTCTATAGATGAACCTTATAATAGTTTTTTTAGCGTACGCAAGTGTCTTTATAGTATATCAGAAATATTTTCTCAGCATAGCAGGTTCCTGAGTAGGTATAAGGAAAGATTTTAAAGATAGATATGCCTGAATAGTTAGAATGTACGATAGGCAGAAATAACAAAGTCCTAACGATACATTATTGATGTGGAATCTTTCCATAAGCTTTAGACAATTTTGTTTTAATGCGAATGACTATTAATATATAGTACAATAGCAATTGCATTATATTTTGATTTAGTATGAAGGCAGTATCTATAAGATATTGCTGATGTATCATTGATGCCAATGACAATGTCTACATATAATACAAACATTAGACGTACGGACACAAGTCAGCGATTATCAGGGATCCTCTGCATTTATTTCAAAAGATAGACTTTTTTTTATTAATTACCTTCTCCTTCTTTACTATGATGTTTTCATCCAATTGGCTAATAATGCTGTTACTAATAGAATTAGCTTGCTTCGTTATGGACCCTTCATTCGGCTCTAAAGCAGCGATAAACTCTTCAACATGCTCTTTTTGGTAGATATTTTGATGCGTTTGTTGATATTCGCAATTTATTGTAACTTGATTGCTGACACTGCTGTTATATAAACAATACGTGTTCATCTGTAGATTTCTCGATCAATCCCTGTAAAATGTTACATGCTATGAATACGCTGCTACATTTGTTGAAATCTTTGTTTAATTGAAACTTAGTATGCATACTATACTTGTTAACAATCAACAGTAAGCTATATCATTTAAGTTTCGCTTCGATATTAACCAAGCCACTGCCAATCAAAGAGAAAGAGTGAAATAAGCACTGTTATAATAAGCTAGGTTTGGATAGTTTGATTTTTATTTTAGGGTAGTAGATCAAGCTTAATATCCCAAGGACGGGTTTTAAAAGTAAAATCAAGAGTTTTGATTTCTTGACAATGAATATGCAAGGAAAGTACGGTTTTATCATTCCATAACTTTTGAAATAAAACACTGGGGGATTCAATGGGATCATCGACTTCATCAGTGACATAATAATATGATTTTTTGGGTGTATCAATTCTGAGATTGACATTCCAGAATATACAGAAATCAGTGCTCCAACTCCAAGCCAAGGTGTCCAAAGATATATTTGGAATCTCAATAACGTGGTTGTGATAGTCTTGAAAAGGAGTGTTGTCATTAGTGCGGTTATAATATCTTATTCTGAGATTAGATAATGATGGAAATCGAATAGAGAGCTCGGTAAACAGATCGTTTGGAATGGTGCAGCTGTTCACCGCTATTTCTTTTATCGACGTATTTGTTTGCACTTGCATCGTATTACGGTAGAAAAAGTTCAGGTTTGAAAATTCGAACTTTTCTAGTGAGGGACATTGCTGACAAACGAAATCCACGAATGTACTACCACCGAATTCTGTACCATCAAAACGCTCTTTAACATATATTAATGATTTTAGAAAGCCTCCTGCTCGGCGCAATAGTTTTGTAGACAATCGTGTATCCCTGTCATATCTCGATGAAAGGCATACTTCAATTGGGACATATCGATCTTCTGTTTTTTCTTTGGAGTTTTTGATACACACGTATGGCAGTGTGGTGGTAGTGTCATAATTTATACGTATGTGGGCGTCCGACCTTTTCATAGAGAAATAATCAGCTAATACGCCAGGTATATCAGCAATACCCACCCATACACATGGATCTTTCTTCATATTGCGAATGAAAGTGAAGAATTGCAGCCATAGGGAATTTGGTATAGTATCATCATTATGTCCATGGTCTCGATAATGTCTTATGAAAAAATTATCAAGGTTTGGAAATGCGTGCATGATATATTCCAACAACTTCTTTGTTACACATGTATCATGAAGGTGAAGGTATTTAATAGTCGGGCATATATCCAAAGAGTGTACATCTGGGAACATATTTTCAATCACATCCTTATAGCAGTATCCATGAAATTCCAATTGGTCCAAGTTTTTACAGCATGCAATATACTTGCCGATTTGGTAAAAGGTCTTCGTAGAGTCCAAGTTGACAGTTAAAGCGCGTAAAACAGGAAATTCATTCAAATTTTGCAATAATAGCTGACTTGCAGTGTTGGTCGGAATCGTATAGTTTTCATGCACGTATAACTTGCGCAAGCTTTCACGAAGATAGTATATAATGTTGACATACGTTTGTTTATCTACTTCCGATGTAGTATTTAGAAGACTTGGTATACGTTCAAGGTGCTTACAAGCTCCCCTTTCACAAGCCTCTTGTAATGCTTTAAGGACACCACCGCTCCTGCTGAGTTCGCCATCAATCACTTCAAGATTTGGGCATCTGAGCAGAAGCAGGTAAAAGAACTCTTCATCAACCTGCATAAAGATGTTTTTCACGTAGCATGCAGGCTTGTATTCAGTAGAACATAAGGCCGCTAACAGCTTAGAGAACGTTTTGTGTTCAAAAATGTGAATTTTTTCGTACAAGCGCATCTGGGCATGTTCATTCCAATTTTTACAAGTCAGTTTGCATTGACAAAGGTATTCACTTCCACCGTAATATTTCAGAATTATATCAAATATAAGATCCAGAATTTCGCCAGGAAGATGTTTCCATGAATTCATTATAGATGCGCTTCCAGGGTTATTGCAGAGAATTGTATCAAAAATGAAAAGAAAAAGTCTCGCAACTTAATGGTAATAGGATGATTAAAGAAAAAGTAGACTGCATATTTTACACACATCCACAGGACTTCAAATATTCACATACTAAGTCAAATATATATAAAAATGCAATGCTTGTGCTATGAGCAGATATCGAATCAGCTCTAGACACTTTTTTTTTTTTTGTAAAAGCTCTAGACACTTTGAAATCACGTAAGCCAACTTATCAAGGTATCGAAATTGTTCACAACTTTGATTGGCTTATATGTTTTATGCAACAAATATTATTGGTTGATAGTGACGACGGGATGCCGGTATTCTCGAACTCAATATACAGTCGATTGATAACCAGGAGGTATACGTAAAGTATTTTTTTACTGTGTTTTTACTTTATGAAATACATGTGTATGGATTTGTTAGCTTTTAATCCCAAATATGAACGTTTTGACGAACAGCGCGATATATCTAACTTCGCCCTTTGATTATTTGAACTTGTTGGAATTTGTATGGCAGTGAATAAACCACTAAAGACAACATCAATGAATTACCTTAAAGTAATCCAGAAAGCTAATGCCCTAGAAGTAACTTTAGTCTAATATATTCGTTCTTTCTTTAGTCAAGGTACGACGTTACTAATGCTTTTTCTGAAGAACACATGATTGTTTGAATAGCTGTATACAACATCAACCAAATCCATATTTAAAATCAAGTACAACTGAAACAGTTGAGAGTGTTTGGAAAAAAAAATTTGGTATTTTAGCCGATTCAATGTTTGTTAGGAACGTTCAGCCTCCTTTACCTTCCGAGAAGGTTTCCAGGTGGGGAAAGGGATTTGTATTCCAACTTTTAATGAGATCAATAGTCGTGAATTTATCCTGCCTCAATATAAATATTAGTAATAAACCCTAAGGGACGTGTATGATTTTTCTATGGGCCCAATTACATTTTTATACTGTAAACTGTATTATTTGCTTTTCTTATGGGCCAATGTATATGACTTGTATTATGGAGTGGGTTACATACTTTTTCTATAGATCAAGTTACAAGTTTTTGTTATACGCCAAGATATATGCTTATACTATAAAGCACGTTTAGTTCTGGAAATAATAAACATAATTGCTGTCCGATTTTCTATGGCTTATATATCACCATTAATCGCTTATTTCAATTTGCTACTGGTAATTGGTTGATGGATGATAAAAGCCTTATCACTAATGTCACTGAATATAAGGCTTTGGGGCTAAGTAGCTCTTCTGATTATCTACTTGATACCATTAAGCGCATTCAAATTAAATATCAAATATAAGTGGATGCATCCCTATTTTTTTTTTTTTTTTGAAATGTATAGCTAAATTATCTAGTTGATATATCAACAGGATACTCTTGCGCCAATATTGAAGGCGACATGGCACACGACCAAAGAAATACGAAAACAAACAAATATAACATTACAAGCATGGCCTCTTTGTAATGCTGGTATGGTCCATATACAGATCATTAGCCCTCAGGAGGCTATTTCTAATTCCTGATTTGAATTCAGTATATTTCTTATAGTTTTATTGGTAGATCTGGTTCATCAACTACTGATCTCTCCTCTGAACTCGGCCTAATATCGACTTTAGCCAATAATTCTTACTCAAAAGGAATTCGAGTATTTTTAGCAAAAATTACGATAGGTAACAGAAACACAAATAGCAGTAAGGAACATCATGCTCAAAGCTCTTCAGCTTAATGCAGGTTTCAGCAACATTTCCTCAAGGCATCCCTAATGGTCTTTGTAGTGATTTTTCTATGCACAAGGCAATAAGAGGGGTATAGACAGTCGATGATTGCTCACTAGACCGCCATTACCCTCTATGGCGAGCGTTTGGAGCAAACTCACTAGCGCTTCACTATCACCATTTTTCACGTCTGGTGCATCATTTGCTATGTCCAAATAAAAGAAAAGGTTGTCGCTTGGCATTCCCCCGAATAAAAACCTTTTGTCAGCCTAACCGTTGCTTTTGGTGCTTTATTTTTGGTCATTCGATCTGTACTCATTGCCTCACACACATGTAACTGATGATATTACCTATACTAATAGATACTAATACTTGTAAAAATTAGGTCCGGTCGCGATTAACGTATGAACATTTGTTACATATGCCTCATATTCAACCGTTCCGTCCCACAAACCCATTCTGGTTTGTGTGCCAGATGCACTTTCCTGACCTTGGACAAGATCCTGACTCGTTTGATCTTGGCTCAAGAAAGGTTTGTATTTGTTGTCTTTACCTTCCCCAATGCTATCATTTGTTGGCACATCAATCTTGATCTCCACTTTGCATTGGCGATGGCCACCAGGGAAATTACGCCTGCCCTGTTGGCTTAAGGGCCAAAAATTTGCGGAAATATATGAAGTTGGCCACCAGCATGTTGTTGTTCTCCATCGTCTATAACCTCGCATCATAACATCATAACCAAGCAGTCCTGCAGTTGATCTATAACCTCCAATTCAAATTATACGAATAAATCGTAAGTTAATGTCTGATGGAAATATTGCTCAATGAATCACATTAAAAGAAAATGTTTTGTCATGGAATATATTTTCATGTTTTATAGTACATCATTATTTTCAATAGAACAACAATTTTCGTTGTAACTTATGACCCAATATAATTCAGCGATATGAGTGTATTGACTAAGAGCTAGAGGTGATAGTAGTGATGTGCTTTCGTACCATTTTTTTTTGCAAAATAAAAATACTATTTCAGGGCAACTTGGTTAAAAAATTACAATTTATTTGGTATTTGATTCATACGATTCGAAATAGCTTTACTAGTAACTGTAATCAAAGTAAAGTATACATTGACGTTTTGTACATAACTTAAAAGTAAATCTAAGCTCATAAAGTGACTTTTCTAATAGAGTGCGTTTATAGTTATATAATATCCAAAAAAAAAAAAAAAAAAAAAAAAAAAAAAAAAAATTGGGTAATCTTGGTTTATCATTGATTTAGAGGCGATTTCGTAATGTTTAGTGACAGTTATATGTACACTTCCGACAGTATCTCAATATTTAAAGAATATTTTTTATTTGTGCTATTTCAATCAAGTACGTAATTGAGCGAGGGACCTAATTAGAGTGATATGGAATGTAAAATAATTTCAACTACAAAAGGGACTATAGCAATTCGATCACGCTGAACGTGTGGTTTGTTTATTAATCTAAAAGAAAAGAAAAAGACCAAGATCACTATATTGCACAGCTTGAAATCTACTAAATATTGTATTTTTATTGAATGCCAGATTAGAATAGCTAAGATCTTAAATATATGTAGTACTTTGTATCTTGACATCGCATAGCATCATCTAGATACACGCTTACGTTAAAGAATGTATGTTAATTACCTCGCAAAACCATCATCTAGATCAATGATCTCTGAGTTAGCTCCTTATTAGATTCATTACCGTTAAATAAAGGCTGTAACAAATATATTAACCCATTCCAAATATGTATTACTTGCCATATGCGATGTTTGATGGGAATCAGTTGGACTCATAAGTCTAATCTACAGAACGTCAATGTAATTCATTCAACTTTAAAATTATTTATCTTGGAGCACTCAAACACGGAATGAGTCTTTGTTGAAAGCCTCTATTAATAATATAGTCGACTTGTTTATTATTGAAGTAACATCTTACATATAATAGTGAGTTTCATGGTTTCATCAGTAGTTCCAAAAAAATAATAGTATATGATATTTATTAGTTGATATATGTATCAAATAGATCCCTATACTTGTTTGATTAATGTTCAGTAGTAATGACTCTAATCTTTGCATTTTACAAAATCTTGATCTATAGATATACAGGTCTCTCAACTGTTGTTAATTGAATGTCGCATATTATTAATATTTCATATATAGATGGGTATTCTATCGATTAGAATCCTTAACAAAGAGTTTTTTTTAATTGAAAACATTATCTCCTTTCTTAAAAATTTCGTATCGATTTATAAGTGTTTAATGTTTCTTCGAAAATAATTAAATGAGAGCCGCTTATACATATATTAGAAGCTTCATAGAGATGATAGTATAGAAAGGAAAGTTATACTTTTATCTTTCTTACCTTTAAAGAAGTGCTTCCATAAGCATTCAGCAAAATAATTCATAAAAACGAGCAAAGCGCGTATGTTATGACATGTGTACGAGAATTTTAGTTTTCTATCCAAGTTAAGATTTAGCCTGATAGATTAATAAAAGACCAGGTTCATATTACTGGATGTGCGTACGAATATTAGCCAAAAGATTGAGGGAAATCGACCAAATAAATCTTATAATACTCTACCCTATCTCAAATCAGCATGATCAGGAATAAAGACCTTGGCTAATTCATAGGGTTTATTGATTGTTGTATTGAATCTATCAACTGTACGACTGACTGCATCTCCATTAGGGATAGAAATCGATACTATGACAGTAAATTCACATGCAGAAATGAGCGGCATTGAATATTTAAATTACATTATTTAGGAATAAGAATATAACAAATCATTTCAAGATATTTTTCTATAGGATATTTATATACTTTTCTACCCCTAGGATTGTATATATAGGATAAACCTACCCTTATGTTTTACTGCCGCATTCACATCGACTAGCTCTCTACATCTGTAAATCATTATGCATATTTTTTGTCTAGTAGAAAGTAGTTTTATTAAGTAATGTTATTTAGTGAACATGAAATTTATTTACCTAGTGACTAACAGAAATCGCCACTTAATAAGCAACGCATAAATTTCGTTGAGTAACATTTTATCATGGAAAACATGCTGCTGGCCACCTTATTCATTCTCATCGCCAAAACGACTGTTGATGTATTATTGCAAAAATTCATTCAAGGTCGATAAAGCCATTGACGCATTATACTAGTATACTCCTGCCGAAGCCAAAGTAGTATGTAATGGTACGATCTACAAAACTCATGCCGGGTCCTTGGTGCCGGGCGGCATCATCTACGTTATGGTAGATTATAAAATTTCTACTGATAGACGCATGCTGTCAACCAATTCCGTCGATAATATACTAGTTTAGCTTACTTATGAATTCATTTATGATTGTAAATCTACGTCTAATATTATGCATAATTCTCAACAGCAATTACTTTTAGTTAAAAAATACTTCTGAACCAACCCTTGAGTGATGTGCCAAGGCTTGTATAGGAAGCAGCTTCAAATCAATTCAACAGGCTCCCGATAAGCACAAAAAGGCCAACCGCAAGATCCAAAGAGACGGAGGAAGTGATATAGTTTTGCGCTGTCTCGCCGTAGTTAAGTTAAAAAAAGCTGATATAAATTCAATGGATTTGAAGAACCAGACTTAATTCATTTCATATGAGAGCGAGATGATGTTCTTGAATTTTTTTGATATGGTGGATCAACTTCACCAATAGGTCAAGAAGGTTTTTGCTACATGTAAAATCACAGACATTCATGTAGTTGTCATTAGGGGATCACAAAGACACAACTGAATCTATTTGTAGGCAAATTGACATGTTTGAAGAAACATAAGATAATACTGCAGGTAATATATATGTTGGACTGGAGTCTAGTGTATTATCATAAAGCAAAAAGACAATAGTTGTGCAGTGCATCGGCTTGTTTTTCGTATGGAACCCGCTCACAAGCCAGCACTCTTGGATCTGCTGAAATTCCCCTATTTTCTACTTGATCTGAAGCATATGTCACAATTGGTAGTTCACCGTATTTGATAAGTATATCACTGAGCTAGAGGTCAAAGGAATAAACATCTATATGGCATAATAAAAATTAAATGAAAATACATAAGATTTCATTCGATTCACCAGCTCATTCTGAGTATGGAATATTAATCCGAAACGATATTGAATTGAGATTAGTTGAGAAATCTATAGATCATTATACGCTTTATTATTATTATTACGTATTAACTAGGTATGTATTGAGTTAATTCAAGAAGAAACAACTATCATCTAGTCTATTATAGATGTAATCTTCAATAAAATTCTCGGGTTGTAATCTTATTGCCAAAGTACTAAAAATAGGCTTTCTATCAGAGGTAATTCCACGAAATGACCGAAGTATTACATATCCCAGTACATACATAAATGCAACAAAAATGTTGTTATAATTTGTTGCATCAAAAGTTTAAATGGATTTTCCTTTAGCACTAGCAATTATTTGTTAAATCGCCGTCAACCAATGAAAACTGAAAGTTGCGACACGGTTTCAAACAAATGATCCACTTAGCTTCTATTCCCCGATACTGAAAGAGCTTATAGAACCTCACCAAAAAGATAGCAGAGAATTGGCTGAAACATCCATATATACTGTATACCACATTAAAGATCTCCAATCAGTGATACCTACTATGGCAGATCTTACCGATTTTCTTCGATTAGGATAAACTTCAAGTGTGACATTACACTTGACGCAAAACTAATCGGAGAGTAAAACAATCGTTTAGAAGAAGAAGCTGTACAACAAGTTTAATTGTCTTTCCATTGTATCTAGGTTACATTTGACATAAACAAAACCTTGAATACCTGTCAAATTTCACTTGCCTTATGAAATTTGCTAAATACCTAGAATCCGAAAGTATCCCAGAATGGAGGAAAGCATATATCAATTACAAAGGCCTTAAGAAAAGATTAAAAGCTATCGAGAAAGTAAGTTCAATTGTCTTATCAAAACAAGACGTTTACTAATAAATATGCTTCAGTATCGTAAGCTGAACCTCACTGAAGAACAAACTAGATTCGAACAAATTGTTGGGCCATTTCAGTTAGATCAGGATGTCGAATCGACTTACCCAAACGCATTACCTCACCAAAACCGAATGCCGACTCGAACTCAATCCTCTGTTCTCGACAATCGCTCAACCGGTTTACAACCAAGAAGTATTTCGACTGGAAACTTACTTAAACGGTTTTCATTTCGTTTCGGAAGACAAGAAACAGAACTCGATCAGCTAAGCCGACCTTCTTTGCCTGGTAATTTTCAATTAAGTCAAACTTTTTTAACCAGCAATAACCTTTTTTCCCCTGTTGCTAGCACAAGAATTGCAATACATTTCAGTACTAGAGGAAGCGCTTCGACATGCCAGTGAACCGGAGCAATACTTTTTTGTTATGCTGGACCAAGACCTAGATACCATATCTCGATTTTATGATGGTAAGCGTTTTTGGATATTCAAAATCTGTGTGCTAAAAAAAAAAACTTTCGGTTAAAAGAAAAGGAAAAGCAGGCAGAGGCAAAGTATGAGGCTCTTAAGCTTCAAGTACAACTTGTGAGAGACTTTGCTGTTCAGCTTTCGAATCTTGATGTAAGTGTTTATCCCCATATTACCTAAAAGATAAATACTGAATATAAGCATACTAGTCGACACACGATATCCTGTCAGGAGAGGGACGTTTAAACCCTATCAACTGGTTCAAGAGAAGAGGATCCACAGACTCAAATGCAACAGCTGATATTCCAGATTTACCCTCGTCAGTTGAATACAATGGCGAGCACCATATGAGTTATAATGTGAGACGAAATAGACCAAGATAAAAGAAGCGAAATCACTCATAACTTTGATAGGTGGCCAGAAGTAGATTGAAAAAAGCCATTACTGAGTACTATCGTAGCTTGGAGCTTTTAAAATCTTACAAGGTAACTTTTCATAAATGATATAAACATTGCGCTAAATCTTCTATTGCTTTAGATATTGAATGAGACAGGCTTCCAAAAGATCTTGAAAAAGTTTGACAAAACGGCAGGATGGAAAGCAAGCACTTTGTATATGAAAAAGATAAACCGATATCATTGGGTAAAGTCCAAAAAGCTGGACGAATTTCTGCGAGATACTGAGGTAATATATATACATCAAAGTAGCATACTACCATTTACTAACATTTATTCAATAAAAAGAATCTCTATATCGACGAATTTTCTGACGGCCATCGTAGAAGAGGTATGGCCCAGCTTCGAATTCCCGAGAGAGACGAAGTAAGTGTAGGCATCTGCTTAAAAGAAACTAGAATTCTGACTCCTATTTGAATAGAGTTATACTCCTACCACTTGGAGAACTGGCTTTTATATTGGTCTTTCTTTAGCGTTACTCGCTCGATGTACCCAACTAGCTCTGGATCCAAATGTAAAGCAGACACTACCCAATCTAGCATACAACCTGCAAATCTATGCCTGTTTTGGTTTACCCATTTTGTTCTGTCTCGGATTTTCGATCAATACACTTGTATGGACAAGATGTCATATCAACTACAAGTTCATTTTTGAATTTGATCCTAGGGATAATCTAGACTACCATGAGTTTGCAGAGGTAAAATTATTCGTATAGAAATATATTAGCTTTACTAACATATTGGCTTAGCTTCCTTCGCTGATGCTATTGCTCATATCTTTTGTTATGTATGTTGACTTTTCTCAATCATTTGCACCTTTGATACCTTCAGAACTGTGCCCATTAATCTTGTTTGTCGTGATGATGGCTACCCTGACATGCCCTTTTCCGATTTTATATTACTCGTCTCGACGTTGGTTAGGTCTTTCCTTAGGCCGTATTATACTCAGTTACTTTTTCCCTATTGAATTTCGTGATTTCTTTATTGCAGATGAACTCAATAGTCTTGCCTACTCTTTCTGGACTCTTTCTTACTTCTTTTGCGCTTACAATTGGCATTGGGACAATCTACCAATCAATTGTCCCGTGAAGATCTTTTGGTACACTCCATTTTTGGCCTGCCTTCCACCGTGGTGGCGTTTCTTGCAATGTATCCGTCGTTATCAAGACTCACATGAAAAAGTGCATCTAGTCAACGCAATCAAGTATACGACAAGCATTGGTAGCACTCTAGCCACAGGCTATAGAAGAATGTATCGTAAGTGCTCTTGTCGATTTGATCAAACTAAATTTATAACAAACCTATTTCATGCTAGCCAATGCATCGATGGAGTTAATTTGGATATTGTTCTCTCTTATTAACTCGTCCTATACCTCGGCTTGGGATCTTAAGATGGATTGGGGGTTATTGCAGCCCAAGAGTAAGCATCTCTTATTACGTGATGATCTTGTGTTTTACCGATGGACATACTATGTTGCAGCTCCTGTGAACGTTTTGCTGCGTTTTGGGTGGACTTTAAATGCTGCTAGTTTGGGCTACAAAGGTGAAATGATTGGATTTGTCACTGCTGCTTTGGAAGCTTATCGTCGTATTCAGTGGAACTTTTTTCGTTTAGAAAACGAGGTAAGTGATAAATATAAATCAAAAGAACACTTGAAGTAATGCCATCTATTTTGTAGCATATCAATAACTGTGGTAATTATCGCGCAATCAAAGAAATCCCTCTTCCATTTGCATTCCGTGATAGTATGAAAGGCCCCTCTTCGATCGCGACTGAAGAAGAAGGCGGCATTCAGTTACCAGTGGAACCAAGCGAAATTCCTATACCAAGCGCCAACCAAACGCCATCATTGGCACCATCGCGTTTCGCAGATGCTCTGGGTATCTCGCCCGTTGGCTCCTTCTACGGTCGCCGTGATTTCGAGAATAGACAAGATATCGATGATAGCACAGCCGATACTATTCGCAACTTGAAGCGTCAACCATCTATCGTTGGTGCAGTGTTGGAGCGAATTCAATCGAAAAAGACTAACGCAGATTCATCTGATACGGATTTAGAAGAAGATGATGACGAGGACAGCGATTAGACACAGATTTATAGATGATCATTAAACTTAGACTTGTATATTATAGATTGATTTATATGAATAAACCTTTATTATTAACTATAATCAAGTAAATTACATTTAAAATGAAGTAAATTAAGCTTCCATAGAAAGAGGTATGGATACACTCTATAGTATGTTTATCTAATCCATATCCCAGTGCTTCTTCAAAACAAAAGCAGTCTGAGCAATGGCAATTTCAGCTTGCGACTCATAGCCAGATTCAGAGGCAAATCCATGTTCAACGCCCAAGTAACGCACGCAGAGATTATGAACGCCCGCTTCAGTCAGTTTTTTGGCATAAAGCTCAGCCTCTGTTCTTAGCACATCAATCTCTGCTGTGAAAATCAAAGCTGGAGGCAATCCTTTCAATACATCTACAGGAGCTGCAAGAGGCGCGACAGTTGGCAATGTTCTCTCTTGTTCATTATTGAGGTAAACATTCCAAAAGTATTGCATTAGTTGTTTAGATACATACTCATTGTCCTTGTATTCATTATAAGTTTCATTATCAAATTCAGCAGCAGTGACAGGATAGAACAAAATCTGGTAAGAAATACTAGTATTACCACGATCCTTGTCAAGAACTATTGTGATGCATGGTCACTTGTTATGAAAGAAAAAGTATAATACATGGCCACTTACTTGCGAGGGCTGTAGCAAGGTTACCACCTGCAGAATCACCACAGACAGCCAGACGTGTAGGGTCAACGTGGATTGATTTGGCATTGTCTCTAGTCCAGCAAAGTGCAGTATAACATTCTTCTAATGCTACAGGATACCTTACTTCAGGACTCAAAGAGTAATCCACAAAGATGATACAGGCATTCAATTTGTTTACCAGCTGGACGTATGTAAAGTTAAATAAGTGGAGACATAATGCATACTTTGAAATTCGTTTACCTGGTGCGTCAAACTCGCAGATGTATTGAAAGATCCAAGTACCCATCCACCGCCATGCCTATAATAAAAAAATAAAAAAAAAGATAACTTTAGATCTAGTATATCATTTATTATTCTGGACTTACATGAATAGAACTACAGGCAAAACCTCATCTTTTGATCCAACAGGTCGAAGAATAGAGATTTTTACTTTGATATCTCCATACTCAATTATACGATCTTCCCGATCTACCTTGGGCACTTTGACTTGACAAGCCATTTCATCCAAAAACTTTCGAATGGTAGTGACTTGAGAAGCATCTTCATCCGATTCAATGCTCAAAGTAGATTTGATAGCAGCTAAGAAACCCGGATTGATAGGAAAAGGCTTACTTCCGGTCATCTTTTTTTTTTTTTTTTTGGTATGTGGAAGGATAAAGAAGAGCGCTCTCTTTCCTATATACCTCAAATTTATAGGAAATCATGAATTAGTTAAAGGTTACTACGCATTGAACTTGGAGGAAATACGGAGGCTGAGTGGGATAAGACGCGTTAATGTATGTACTGCCTTGATGAATCAGCATTACACGAAAAGATTTAACATGCGAAACTTCCAAAATTTGCTGCGCAATAAATATTCTGCAACTTTCAGAACATAGGTTCTTGACACATATGAACAATAATGTACAGATTTAAGGTTAAACACTTTTATATGAAGAATATCATAATCGGCTAATGTGCATACAAAGCATACATTTATTTAAAGTTCATCATATATCACGCTTCCAATGGGTATTTAGCGTGAGAACAGTTTGAGCAATTGCAGCCTTGCATTGAGGCCACTCCTCATGAGTTGTCATAAATCCATGGTCAACGTCAACGTAACGCACACAAACATTGCTTACACCAGCTTTTGTCAACTTTTTAGCATAAAGCTCGCCTTCGCTTCTGAGTACATCGTATTCGGCAGTAATGATCAAAGCAGGAGGAAGGTCCTTTAATTGTTCCAACGACGCGGAAAGAGGCGCGACAGTAGGCAAGTCCTTCTCTTCTTGTACATTTGTGAGTAAAGCTTCCCACACGTATTCCATGGCCTCTCGACTTAGGACTTTATTATCCTTGTTCTCGATATAAGATTCGCTTTGGTAATTAACCGATGTAGCGGGATAAATTAAGATTTGATATGAAATACCTGTGTTACCTCGTTCCTTTGCAAGAACTTTTTTTTTAAAATATTAATAATCAAATCAGTGGTTGATGCATAGAAAAAAAAAAGCTTACTGGAAAGAGTAGCAGAGAGTTGACCACCAGCGGAGTCTCCTGCGACAGCTAAACGTTTAGGATCAACATTAATCAAAGCTGCGTTCTCAAGAGTCCAACAGAGTGCTGCATAACATTCCTCTAATGCTACGGGATACTTGACATCCGGACTAAGTGAGTAATCTACAAATATAACGCAGGCATGTAGTTGATTGACTAGCTATAATAATGTAAGAAAAAGATGAGATTACGCACTCGCAAAACAATATACTCGGGTTGGATCTTACAGAGCTTGCTAATCCAGCATGAGTGTCCAAGTTTCCAACAACCCATCCGCCACCGTGCCTAATAAAAGAACATTTATATCTATCATCCTATTTTATTTCCATACAATCACTTACATGAAGAGAATTACTGGTAGTACTTCATCCTTGGATCCACGAGGGCGAAGGATAGAAACTTTGACTTTTATATCGCCGTATACGATTTCACGGTCCTCTTGATCTGTATCTGGTTTTCGCGACACTGTGACATCCAAAAAGCGTCGAAAAGTATCTAATGTGGCAGCTTCTGCGTCAGAAGTGAGGCCTAGGGTTGACTTGATGACTGGTATTAGGTCGACACTTAAGGGAAATGGTTTACTGGAACTCATTTTGTATGATGATAAACTACAACGACTAATAGGATCTATTAGTTTAAGCTGAAATCTGCAGTTAAATACCAGTGCACATACCTTTTGTTAGGCTATACTGTTTATTTACTATTCTTACTGAACAAACCTTTCAAAACATCTGCTCGTTAGTAATGCTATCGTTTTGCCTTTTCAAGTAGACACTATACCTTTTTTCTATATGAAGGTACGTTGTTGAAAATATCTGTTGGTAACGTAAAGAAAACTGCAAAAGAACTGAAAACAAAAACTGTAACGCGTTTCTTTTTTTTTTTTTAAATAAACCAAACTTGATTAAAAATGCTTATTGAACGTATCTCTTTTTATATTTTTACTGCGGTCGGGCTAACAACTACTGCACTGATTTTTTAATTCACAAACCGCGGTTCAGAGCGATAATAAAGATAAAGATCAAGCTCCACCACTCAGTGATGTGTAACTTTTAATTTACAAAAAGATCCATACTGAGGTTTGAGGATCAGACGCTAGTTGGCTTTTTTTCTCGGCCCTAATCGGCCCGATTAAAATTCTCATCGATTGGACGGTATAGCCTTTGAGATGATATGGCAATTATCAAAACTATTAATCTCAAATTTAAGGAATCAAGTCGAGCATATGTTCTAGCCAGCATATATGATACTCAACCGGGACTGACAAGGGGATCAATACATCATTTTCAGATATGTAATTTACGGCTTATTTCTAAAGAGTAAGAAAACAAACTACCTTCTAAACTAATTTAAGATAGATGGCGGATAACGGCTCTCTAAAATCCCAATTGTCAAGCATTACTCTTTTTTTATTGTTATATAGTTTAAAAATAACATTTACTAGGCATATCACATTATTAACACAGATATGGTATACTTAAACACACGCAGAATTATCTTATCGTATATAAAATATTGAGGCTATAATTGCATTTCTAAAGGATCGAAAAAACCACTTTTTATCAATGAAATCTCAATGAATTAACATAAACATAAAGATCGGATTTATTATGGTCAAGCCTTTGCTCTTTATCGTGATTCATTTAGCCATAGATGATCCATTCTTCGATATAGTAAAGTATATTGGTAAAAAAAAAAGGGAGGGCAGGGGTAATATCTTGTTTATGTTCAGACCATCACAATTCTGGTATGAGGAAACAATATGGCATGTCAATTTTAAAGTGAGTATTGATTTCCTTTGATGATTAAGCTATGAACAGTTGATGGCAGATACAGAACCATGCGACATGGACTGTTTTTCTTTCGTGGTTCTTCCTTAAGGGCGTAATCCGCTGGGTCAAGTACTGAAGGATAAAAAGTATACATTTTAGTTTCATTATTTCGAATGACCTTAATAACATCTTGAGACTGAGCCACACATTTAAAGGATTCCAGCTTGGTGAGTTGCAAATCAAAAGTAGCGTCATGGATCTTGCTGTCAAAATCAATAGAGAAGGATCGAAGTAATGGCGAAGCATAGATAACATCTTGAATATGTTGCTGCGTAGTAAACTCCAATTTGGACTTGATATCTAATAAGCATAGTCTTAAATCAAGATGTGTAAGAAGAGTCGTTTGATTTGGCATGATGCGAGTCTGTTGGGTTGTGCCAGGCCAAGTCAAGGACAACCGTTGCAAGGTAGGGGTATAACCGAGGATCTGAATAGGGGATAATAAATGCGGGTCAGAAGCAGATGTATACGTCCTACTATGCATTTCAAATGATTGTAGTTGGCAGTTTTTACTCTCCATTGACTGAAAGAAATAATCTAAACGCGTATGTTGTGTAGGGGACCAGCTATTATCGTATACAGTCAATTTTTTAAGTGAGTTTCTCTGCTTTGAGTATGCCAGTCTGATGAACTGTTCCATATCTATTTCTTCCTCGATATACACTGTGAGGTCCTGCAAATGAGTATTACAATCATCCAGAGTATCAAAAAGGGTGTTATTGAGATAAACTGGTTGCATATTGAACTTTACAAGCTGAGTCCAATTTTCAAAAGCTCTTTGAAGAGTGTGTTCAATCTCTTTATTATACTCTCGTTGCGCCCAATCAGTTTCAGCCATAGATATGCTAAAAAGATTGGTATACCTGCGACACATGTATTCAACCCAATAGATAACCAAGGCTTCCATGCTGACGGTTGGAATCTCAGTAATATAATTATCAGAGAAGGTAATACTGATTGAACGTAGGTTTGGGACGACTGATAAATCAGTGAGTAGAGCCTCACGTTCTAATGCCAATTTATCGTTCTCGACAAAGCCATAAATGATTCTTAATTCCAAATGCTTCAAGTTGGGTACACTTGCATGTAGTACGTCGAGCTTTTCATAATTGATATTGGGTGCTTCTTCCAGGCACAATCGATCGAGTACTGGCGCATGCCTCAGTTGCTTGATTAAAATCAATAATATGTCTGGTCTCTCATAGAGATTCATAGTTACAGTAGAGAGGGACATCGCATACAATGGAGTATCAAGCAGCTTTAAGGTCAAGTAATGACGTAGAGGGACATCGAAAATATAATTAGTACGAGCTTCATTGATCGTCTCGAGTTTTCTCCAAATTTGAGCAAGAGATGCATTATTATTATTATCCCAGTTGTTGGGGAACCAGTTGTTCAATTGCAATGACTTGAGATTAGGACAAAGCTTGGCCAATTCCAAAGGATCATCTATTTCGTTGATGCGAAGATCCAATATCTGAAGTCCTAAGACTGTATTGTTCTCGAGTTTGGTTCGCATATCGCTTTGAGTATACTTGTAATTGATCTTAGAGTACAGTACTGTACTAGAGATCTTGGTGTGCCAATCACGACATGTCAAGGCACATTCAAGTTTATCTCTAAAAGCCAATAAACTGAAAATATGGATTAATAACTCGGTTGGTAATCGATTCATTTCATGTAAAAGAAATCTACTTTAGACAAAGAGAAAAATGAACCTGTAACATGATATTTATTGTCGAGCTAGCTGGGTATAGAAATTGCGTCAAACTCGCATAAAAGATAAATACAAGCCTATTTTGAGTATGGCCTAATGATTAAATGCGATATTTGACCAAGATCTGCCAAGGGATCTATGTTAGTGGTTAGATTAAAGAACCAATACAAAATTTCGTTTAAACATCAACAAGCAAAATATATTAGTTATACTTCGGTAAACGAAAGTGCTTAATAAAAGTAGTAGCTTATTCCGAGTAAGGATAACTTATGAGATGTGGCGTGTGATCGGTCGAGAGATCTAAGAATCATTAAATTTAGGTAGTATGAAATGCATGAAATTACTGCTACATTTTAAAATACAACATCTTAATTTTATAATAATTCCAGTAGGCGCAACTATTTGTTCTTAGCATGTAATAATCAACAGATACAACATTAAATCGGATCATGGTAAGGGATCTAAATTGGTTGAAAACAGGTATCACCTCAGAAACTTCCTTTTAGAACCTCGGCTGATTGTTCAGCATTCATTTTAAAGGTATGAGTTATGTTCTAAAATAGTGTTAATAAGTAGTATAGGCCCAACACAATCATAGATATGCTTAAATAGATTTGATGTAATTTATTCAATAAAAGGTATTTGTGTTATTACCGTATTTTTAGTACAGACAAAAACCGAACTGTTTTAAAGTAACCCCATAGATTCAATGAAACAATAAAACTTCTTTATATCATTTAATATAAAGTTATATTTTACACGCACTATGTTAATATGTACCATAGATTAATGAATGATTTGCTATTTAAAAGTTGCATTCAGTTTTTTTTTGGGCCCTGAAGAATTGCATGATTAAATTGGCGACATCCAATAAAAAAGCGATTTTTTCTCTCAGCAGTATTTTTGAATCATCTGTTTGACAGCATTAATGGCATTTTAGAGTCACATATTGTTCTGAAGTTTCAAGTGGGTTATTCCAAAATAGAGATTATTAATTTTGCTGTATCTTTTCGCACCATGATAGAGAGAACAATTGAGCTTTAGTTATGGATCTACCATGGAGCGAGCCAAACGCGTGACTGCGTTTCCCGATGGAAAGTACGCCAGAGTTTTTGAGAATGCTCAAGTGTAGAATACAGTACCTTAAAAGCCTCGAACAATCAAAAAAGCAATAGTTATTTTATTCTAGTCGATAGCAATAAAGTATATAGTATCAAGCCGTATAATAATCAACTAAACTTATATAGATATTATCGCCAATCAAGCGCAAAATATGCAATAATCTTAGAAGGGCATCTACTGTAGATTTTCAATAACTGTGACACGAGTATAAGCCTTCAAAATCGGCAGTCGAATGGCAGCGGTCAAAAAGGTTACCAAAATTTTTTGTTTCTTTTTCTAACAGCTTGGACTACCTCACCATCTTAATTCAATCAACATGGCTGCTACACAAGATTTGACCATGAGAATGATTCCATTCTTGGATCGTCATCTCGTCTTTCCTCTCATTGAATTTTTGGAATTAAAAGAAGTAATAAGCTGAAAATCTCGATAGCATTAGAAGGAAATGTTGAATTGATCACTATTTTGCAGGTTTACGCTTCTGAAGAATTGCTTCAAGCCAAGTATGACTTGTTTAAAAACTCCAACATGGTTGATTTCGTACTTGACCTTTACAAAAAGCTCCAAAAGACAGAAGATGCTCCCAAGGGTAAAGCATAGATTGAACACGAAATATACATTACCCAAAACTTATTTCTGTATCATAGAGTTTACTGACAAGAGAGAGAAGGTTTTGTCTCAAATGGAGGAATTAAGAACCAAAGCTCAAGCTGTCATGGATATTCTCGAAAAGCCCGAAGTTATTGCTGCTCTTCGTCAAGACAAGGCACAAAACTTGCAATATTTGAAGGACAATTACAAGGTACACCTTAATAAGACGTGTTTGATATAATCGAGGAAGCGTTAAACAATAATTTTCTTTTAGTTTACCGATGATTCCATCAATATTTTATACGAATTCGGTCAATTCCAATACAACTGTGGTGATTATGGAGGAGCTGCTGATTACCTCTACCATTTCCGTGTTTTGGTAAGCTTATTTGGTATAATCGTTAGTAATGTAACTTATTCTTTTGCTATTTTTAGTCCACCGATAACGAACGTTCTCTTTCTGCTACTTGGGGTAAGATGGCTGCCGAGATTTTGACTGGTAACTGGGATGCTGCTTTAGAAGAAATGCAAAAGTTGAGAGAAGCCATTGACCAAAAGGTACTTTATATTGAATAGTGAACAAGTTGAACCGCCTCTTTGACCTTTTTTTTTTAAAAAAAAAATCATTAGAACTATACATCACCTCTTCAACAACTCCAACAACGTACTTGGCTCCTTCACTGGTCTTTGTTCGTTTTCTTCAATCATCCCAAGGGCCGTGACGGTATTGTCGACATGTTCCTTACTCCCCAATACATCAACACCATCCAAACCTCTTGTCCTTGGATTTTACGTTATCTCGCCACAGCTGTCGTGACCAACAAGCGTAGAAAGAACCAAATGAAGGAATTGGTCAAGATCATTGAACAAGAAGCATACGAATACAAGGATCCCGTCACTGAATTCGTCGAAGCTCTCTTTGTTCGTTTCGATTTTGAAGGCGCTCAAAAGAAGTTGAAGGAATGTGAGGATGTCTTGAGTAACGACTTCTTCTTGGCTGCTACTCATGAAGACTTTATGGAAAGCGCTAGACAATTCATTTCCGAGACATATTGTAGAATTCATCAAAAGATTGATATCAAGTATGTAGAGATAGTATCTTGTAAACTAAATTTTACTGACGTTATTATCATTAGGGAAATGTCACAAAGATTAAACTTGACTCAAGAAGAAGGTGAAAAGTGGATTGTCAACTTGATTAGAGATACTCGTGTCGATGCCAAGATTGATTTCGAAGAGGTATACCTAGGATAAGATTGTATGGAGATTGTGGTTACTTATTGTTTTTTTTTGTATTAGAACACTGTCATCATGAATACACCTGTCACATCCGTATATCAACAAGTGATTGAACGTACAAAGGGTCTTTCTTTCCGATCACAGGTACTTGCTACCACTATCAAGAGACGCGAACTTCAACTTGCACAAAATGCTTCTAATGACGTTTCTGCTTAATTATAAAAAAAAAGTTCACTAAAAAGAATAAGCTCTGTTATTTGTCCATATTTACTGTATTCTTATAAAAAAAATTTTGCCTCGGAACTTAGGCTTAGATGGCATGTTAATGGGCACCCAATTTGAATTAATTCTCTGTTGGATATCGAAACAACAAAGTGCTATATCTTTGAAATCATACTATAAAAGTTGGTTCGTTGAAAAGAGTGTGCATTGTTCTATAGTTTACCCGCAAACTCGTATACTGTCTCTGCTTGTTCGCGATCTGAGTGTTATTTATTAAGATATCTATCATAGGACATCTGGATCTACGCATATATCTATTTGTAGTGTCAGTTTATGTGGATCACAGTAAGTTATTAAGAAACGTTTATTTACTGCAAACGTTAATCATTTAGTTAAAGACGTAGACACTATCTCCTAAATATACATGCATACCAAGCTCTAGCATTGGCTCAAGTCAATATAGGGTTATGGAAATTTGATTATAGGAAAGGATGTGATTTTTCTATATTTTTCAGAATATAAATAAAGACTCACCTTGGATCTACTCACTACAAGGGTTTTATAGAGTAGCATGATTCGAAGATGTTTAAGGGTATTATCCGAATTAAGTGAATTAAAGGTATGCTATAATAGCTCATTAATAGCTCCCTCATCGTCTATTTTTAATGAATGCAATTAGCAATCGATCTCTCACCCGGACAAAGGTGAGACTGATATAAAGTTACTGCTGCTATTCTTAATATTCAGTAAGTTATTAATTGAAGGGTTTACCAGTCTTTCATTGTTGTATATCCCATAAACTGTGAGTGCTACTTTTGCGCACTTGTAGACGAATCCATTGGTACAATCATTTTCTAGATATCACAAGAAGTGTCACGATTCCATTGGAATTCACTTGCAATACATTTGGGGGTATATTCTATATCAGTACTCAGCCCTTCTAAGGAATCCTAGTGCCCGTTTCCACATGAACAGCAAATTGTGATACATGCTCTACGTACGGTCGTTCCTGATCATTATTAACTAATTGGTCACTAACTCAATGACAGAGAAAAAATAGCATGCATTGGAAAATCGGTATACCATTATGACACTTTCCTTTACTTTTGAAGTCATTCATTTCTAAGCCTTTGAGTTTATTAATTGTGGGCATTTGTACATTGGGAAAATGAGTTCTATCTCAACATAGCCATTTTGTACCACTTGCCATGTCATGTTCACTTGTTTTATAAAACGTATGCTCGTCCTCTAAGTGAATTTCAGCGGCAAATGTCTTTTATTGCATATCACGATGTATCATACCGTTGGTGGTACTTTATACTAGATGCTTATTTGAATTAGCGATGAAATAATGCATGCTATCTCTTTGCCTAGATGCATAAACTGTACTACTATATAGTCTTCTGTCTATACAAAAAAAAAAAAAAAAAAAAAAAAAAAAAAAAAGTACTTTTGACAAATGAAATGATATTGTTGGTGGGTGCAATTCAGATATTCTAGGACCATAGTCGGTAGTTGGAAGCATTAATCTGAAGATGTGTAGATATGCTTCACCTAAAACCGACTTTAAGTTATGCTGAATGCTCAATTTCAAGTAGAATTACACAACGTTGTAATACTTGGAACACTTTGAGTAGGCGGTAATACTATACTATATAGATGAAAAGCAGTACCCACCTAAATGCATAGGTTCCTTGTGTCTTCTTTTCATTACATGTGGTTCAATTGTGTGTGTGTGTGTGTAAATTATGCTGCAATGTAGAACTATACAAGTTATATTGTACAAACACAGAATTTTCGACAGCCTGCCAAAATATTTATATAAAAGGGCATGCGTAAAAGCAGTTACAGTGTCAAATTCATCAATATTTCAAACAACAATGCGCTCTGTCACCTTTTTCATCGCTGCTGCTCTGTTTACTTTCTCAGGTAATTAAACAAGCAAGCATACAGTATGTGGATTAGCTAAATAAGTATATTATAGCCCATGCTGCGCTTGTCAAACGCACAGACGATCCCCAAGTCCAAGTCTGTATGAATGATCTCACATCCGCTAGTGAGCAGTTGGCCATTATCAAGACAGATGTAAGTTACTCTTACTGAATTACAATTTTACAAGTCATAACCTAATCAACATGCACAATATAGGTTGATGCTTTCACCCGTTCCAAACTCTATGCCGGTGCATTGGCTATCCATGAAAAGGAGCAAGTCTTGGAAGCACGTCTTACCACTGCAGGTAATAGTTGTTGTGCTGTTAGCCAAGTAGTAACTAGCGCAGATGCTGATGCTTTCTTGGGTGTGGTTGAGGACATGGTCCCATTGATTCAAGGTGCTTTGGCATCCATTGTTACCAAAAAGCCAGAGTTCGATGCCATCTTCTTGGCCACTACGCTTGTCAAGGCTGATATCAAAAACTTGAACATCAAGAGTAACAACCTGTTAGATACATGTCTGTTCCGTGTCACGCCTACCGATTACATTCCTATTGCTAATCAATATGTTGGAAATATCAAAACTGCGTTTGCCAGTGCCAGAACTGCTTATGGCATCACTCTTTAAACGGCTTTTTTTTTTTTGCGTAATGAAGCTAGCTGTCCATCTGACTTTTTTGCTTGTGGCAGATGCAATTAATTTAAAATAATAAAGCCCATCAGCCGAAAACGACTGCATTAAATTTTAAGTAACTGGACTGTAGTATCGCTAAAAGCATGAATACATAGAATTCTAGAACATACAAGAATGGACAGGTGATATGACATATATATACATTTATTTATAAACTTATTGCCGATGTCCATTATGAATAAGACCTATTCGGTGAGTTACGCTGTAGTAAAAGTTTTGGTAGAATCAAAAGTTTATTTTAAATATATACTATGCTTTAGATACAAATCTTGACCGAGAACAGTTGGAAGGCCTCAAAATGATTAATATTTGCTTATACGGAGTAGATATAGTTCCATACCATCTATACTAGCGTACCATATTGGCTGTACGTTAATGAAATATAAACTCTAATGGATGCAGCGGTTCATTATGGATACGGATTACTAATTTGACGCGCTATTAAGTTAAAATCGGGTGAGGAATCTATGGATGAGGACATCGTAAGCTAAATTTACTGAAGAGAGTCTGTCTTTACGGCTTTGCCAAGTCGTAATATTACTCGTAGGTGCGAATTAAAGGTGTACTTGATTTCATCAACCGAATTGATGGATATGTATACTTTATCATGAATTTTCCCTCTCCTTTTAAACAAGATCCCATTTCTCTTTGTCAAGGAACTTGATGCCATTGAAAGCAAACTATTAAAATGCAGAGCTTTGGTTTGATTGGCTCGTGGCAAGTTGACACAAGTTGCATGATCAGATCGTCCAGTGTCAATTGAACATATTTCATTGACTGACTGAGCCATATTATCCCCAAGTCAAGATAATTCTTTTGAATCTCAGGAAATGTATAGTAAAAAAACACGCTTTTTCATATCATCCAGCTTGTATAATACTATTTTAACGTAATTGGACACTGGACAAGCGGAATGGAATATATGGTAATCACACTTTGCAGAATCAACATATCACATTTAAATCAATAATTTTCGGGGAATATAATCTTTGTGATGAAGAATCAAAGCAGGCAAGCAGTAAAAGTTTCCAAATATCTAATGTTTGAGATATAATGTTCCGTCCTTGACCTGGCTATAAAAAGTGCGTGTTCTATTACGACAGCTGTCATCGCAAGAATGACGTGCACTACTTTATTCTAATTACATGAGAGCTTCCAACGCACTCTTTCCGTGTTACAACCATTTTGAAGCCAGTCGTATTATCAAATGGAAAAAAGATCTCAATAGCGAAGAATCTGATGCTGTTTTAACATATTCAATAGAATCAGCGGTTTTGATATAACCACATGCTGAAGGGTACGTTTCTTTAGAAGCGTAGGAGTATCTGTATCATTAGTAATCGGAATAGGAAAATTAGCATAGTGGTCCGGGGAAACACTGTTGCAACTGTATAATAAAAAGAGGCTTTTCTTGCCATATAAAAGTGATACAAGATTTAGAAAAAAAAAATACTTCTTTTTCTCTCTTCACTGTACTAATGAGAGGCCCAATTGTACTTGGAGGTTCTTCACACCCAAAACTTGTTCAAGAGATCTGCGATCGCCTTGGTATTGAGCCTGGCAAATCGCGTCTTTCTAAATTCAGCAATAACGAAACCAGCGTTGAACTATTCGAATCTGTCCGTGAACAGGATGTCTATATTGTACAATCGGGTTGCGGCCATGTCAATGATAACTTTTTTGAACTTTGCATCATGATTCAAGCCTGCAAAACTGCTTCTGCTCGTAAAGTCACTGCTGTTATTCCATTCTTTCCTTATAGTAGACAACCCGACGCACCTTTTAAACGCTCAGGTGCACCTTTTATCCGCCCTCCACCCATGACAGTTCCTTCAACGCCCAAAACCATGCCAACCACACCCAAGAACGAATATTTCGAAAATCCTTTCCAACCTGCAGTACCCAACACAACTTTTTCTCGACTCTCCAGTGATCTTGATATCGGACAACAGATCATGTTGGGAGGAGGTAGTGGTATTCAACGCGGTATTACGGGCACAGCTGTTCAACAACATCATCAAAAGAAACAACAGCAAAATAATAATATGAATGATGGTTATAAACAGTGGGTTGTGAGATCTGGTACCTTGATTGCTGAGTTGTTAACTTGCGCTGGAGCAGACCATATCATTACTATGGATCTGCATGATCCTCAGGTAAATCGTGCACATGAGCAGTAATAGCAATTTTCACTCATCATATACATATATAGTTTCAAGGGTACTTTGATTGTCCTGTTGACAACCTGTCTAGTTTACCATCCATGGGCAAATACATTTATCGCAACATACCAAACTACAATGAAGCTGTCATTGTTAGTCCTGACGCTGGTGGAGCTAAGCGCGCTACTTCCATTGCCGAGAAACTGCATATGGATTTTGCATTGATTCACAAAGAGCGTCGTCGCCCTGATAAGCCACAAAAACACGATCTGATGCTGGTCGGTGATGTACGAGACAAGGTCTGTATTCTGATTGATGATATTGCGGATACATCGTTTACTATCACCAAGGCAGCCAAGTTATTACACGAAAATGGAGCTACCAAGATCTATGCGTTAATCACACATGCTATTCTCTCTGGTGATGCAGTGGAGCGTATTCAGCAGAGTTATTTGGATCATGTCATCGTGAGTGACTCAGTGCCACAAGAGGAGCATTTACAAAAGTGCAACAAGTTTTTGATTCTGCCTGTTGCACCTCTTTTATCAGAAGCGATAAGAAGAATTCACTTTGGTGAAAGTGTTTCTAAATTGTTTGACCCCAACTATGAGTTATCTTAATAAACAAAAGACCATTGTATTCACAAAACGAGGATATATTATTGTTCATAGGAATACCATTCATATTGACCTGGTACCCGCCAAGTCTTGACTGTATTATCTATCACTTCCATATCTTCTTCTTTTTCTTCATCATCATCTTCATTACCTGGCAGTCTGAATTTACGTTGGCCAGAACATGTAGCAAGAACAGGATAAACAGGATTGAATGTAGTGCAGCATGCAATATCTATTAAAAGCATTAATACTAGATCACTTCAAATGTATATACACTTTACCATCATGTACTTTAAACTGAGTTACGAGACGCTCTTTTGTCTCTATATTCTCTGATTCGCCAGTCAACACATCATACACCAAAGCATTCCCTGCTTCATCTCCTGTTATCAAGTATCTACCTGTTGCGTCCAAATCAAAGCTGGTACGTTGATTTGTTTTAGCTTGTCTTGGTAACTCGTATAGGATATTGGCTGAATCTCGCACATCCCAGCACAAGATTGATGTTGCGTGTCGTGAAGCGGAGAACAAGTAGCGTCCATCCTTTGAAAATTTAACTTGAGTCACACCGCCACCTTCCATGCCTGTCAGTTTGAGGCAAAGCTCATCATTGGTTTCATCGTAAATGCCGATACTTGAGCTATATGAACCAGCAGCATAAAGGCCGGAATAGTCGGGTGCAAAGTCAAGACATGCAATAATACCCTTTTGCCCTTTACGTGATTTCCGCTTGGGGATCGTAGGACGTTTTACGCTCTCTTGTGTCTGAACGTCGAAAATCTCTATCATGTTTTCATACCCACAGTAGATCCTAGGATAAGTGTCAGAAAGGACAGTTATACAAAGTTACGTAAGACAGGCTTACTTGGATCCATCTAGATTAAATGAAAGGACGTTGGGTCCAATGAATCGTTCGCAATGATCAATCGCACGATAGGAAGCTCGAACTGTACCAGAAGAGACATCCCATAACTGAATAGGATGATCTCTTACCGAAGTTAAGAAACAGCAAGTATTGGGATCTATGGATTATTCTTTAGGATACCATCTCTCAAGATAAAAACCACCTTACCTTGTGCGTTCATGGAAGGAAACCAAGCAAAATCGTATACTGTTTCACCTTCACGAATACCAAGCGTAGGAACCATAGGTAGTACGGTATTAGCATCCTCGGTATCTTGATATACGTTGGACGGCCTATTCACGCATATGAATATCAAGTTTATCAAGTCTTTTGATGCAACTTACAACTGAAATAATCGAATTACATCGTCTGCTGAATTGGTTAAAAGGCACGATCCATCGGGAGACCTAGTTTATAAGTTGAATCAGCAACCGCATTTCAAACATATTTTGGTACCCTTTTTTTTTTCTTTTACCATTTGGCATTACGGAAAAAGTTATTGTTTTCTGATTGCTCGGCTAAAGCAACTTTTTGTTGAATAATAGATTCGTCTTTTTCAAGACAGGATTGAATAGTATCATTGTAACGATTGTGGGTTGAACTGATCAATGTAGTTGATTGTGTAAAATCGGGTATAAACACACTGTAAGTTGTGACAGGTGGTACTTCCTCGGTTACAATGGTTGATTCAGTTTCTATTAGCACAGCTGTTTCTTCTACTGTGCCAAGATCAGCCATTTGATCTTGCTCTAAAGTGTTGGACATACTTGAAAAGAAAATAAAGTGCAATACCGCGCGTGCGGCGCGGTAGATAAGCGCGTAAAATCTGATTTCTAGTCTCTGACTTTGTAGCCCAAGAAAGTAATATAACGTATGCTATACATAATTGATATATTGATGAACTTGGATACTGATTAGATGTGTTGAAAGGATAGCTGGATTGGAAGCCTTTATTATCAATAGTCGACACGATGTTTTTGATAAAAGTCGACAGGTATACCTTTCAATGACTCTAATATGTTGTTCGTTCAGGTGTGAGCTACATTGCAAGCAAACATGATTGCTTAATATGTATGCACACATCGAGCTCTAGCTTTTGTTGCTATTCTTGCTCCCTGATAGGTATCATTATTTTCATTGTATAGTAGATATCTACCAAATACAAAAGTTATATCACCATGCTAGTAGAATGGAGCATGGAAAATTCTTTTCTAGTATCTTCATCTTTAATGAATACAACAATTTTATTTCTGAAAACCAAATGCAAATGTTTTTATAGGTTTTTGTTCGCCATTACTCAAGATCCTGTATCAGTGAAAGAAGGATTAAAGTGATGTTTGTAGTAGCATAATTTGTAAAAGCAGCGTCGGCCTTTACATTAGAACCTATTATATACTGATGCCACATAAAAACTATGAGCCGAGATATTATTAAACAGGATACCTAATACCAGATTAAGTATGACACACTTGTCATAAAAACACTTATTGTTTTTTTTTGTGCTTGATTGTATGCTACCCGTCCAACGTACACTTACGAGATGAATAGAGTACAACGATGTATATATGGAGACTACGTCGGTCATAGTGATGCTGTACAACATAATGAATGAATACGCGATTATGGACCAACAAATTCTTGTACAGCAAGTCTCGGAAGCGTTTTACTCTTTGTCCGGTAGCAATAGATTTTTGACTTTATCCTCGGCCAAGCTTTTACTTTTCCGCGTAATTGCACTTGGTTAAAATGAACAATGGCGTGACCTTTTTTGGTACGAGCGCCTGCTTAAAAAAAAAAAAAAACGCAGCAGTATTTTTGATGGAGGGGGGGAGGGGTATCTGCATCTGATAAACAGTTTTCCCTGCCATTTTATCATTACCATACACCATGCTTCGAGTTTCGAAACAAGCTCTTTTGTTGCAAAACAAATCTCTTCTTGTTATGCCTATCCAACAACGTACATTAGCTACTTACAATGCACCCGAGAAACCTGTCAGCAATCGTACATTGACTGACAAAGAACGCGAATTTCTTGCGCCTATGATTCGCGTAGATCAAGCTGGTGAAGTGGGCGCTTATTATATTTACAAAGGACAAATCGCCGTCTTGGGCCATGATAAAAAACTGAAACCCATTTTGCAAGAAATGTGGGATCAAGAGAAAGAACATTTGGCCAAGTTTGACGAATTGGTTGGACATCACCGTGTAAGACCTAGTTTATTGAGACCTCTTTGGGAAGTAGCTGGTTATGCCGTTGGTTATGGTACTGCTTTAATCGGTAAAGAAGCTGCTATGGCTTGTACAGAAGCGGTAGAGACTGTCATTGGTAATCATTATGATGATCAGTTGAGAGAGCTTGTAGCTATCAAGGATCACAACAGTGATTTGATTGAACTTAGCAAGGTAAAGCAAGACATAGGACATTTAGTAGCTTTAATTAACGTATAATTTCAAATTATAGACTGTAGCCAAGTTCAGGGATGAAGAATTAGAACATCATGATATTGCTATTGCTCATGATGCTCAACAAGCGCCTCTACACTCTGCACTTAAGGCTGTCATTATGCAAGGATGTAAAACTGCTATCTGGGTAGCTTCTCGAGTTTAATAACAAAGCTTCTTTACATTCCTACATTATTTTGCTTCATCAATCATCTTTATATACATATATCATACACCACTCTTTCGAAACTAATTTGCAGGCTATAAGCGCACCATTTACAAATAAACAAGATGCAGCTATCTAAATCTATTTTACGTTGGCATTAAAGGTTTTTGCATTAGTGATAATATGCACTTTGATCATCATTTCATTATTTGGAAGAAAAAACTGTATTACTGCGTTACTCGCCATGTAACCTTTTATCAGGACATCTACTTTGCATCTACTTCATTGTTGAATATTGTCAATGAGTCGAACGTATAATGAACTTTCTTTGATTTGCGAATCCACTGATTAGATTGGTTGAGTGGAGATTGAACAATTGAGTTCTTGATTCTCTGGACAAAAATTTCAAAAACCCAAGCGATAGACGGCTGTAATTTGGGAAATAGCTGGAACCAAGCATGTTCTTAACGGTACGTCAGTTTTTATAATCACGTATAAACTTGTACGATTTTAAACCTCATATGGAGCAAATATCTTAGCCTTGTGGACTTAATTATTCTTTTCGTCTATGTATGATACTAATAGCATGCGAAAGAGAACATCGTTTATAAAGACAAATTTTAAAAATCACAACATGGAAAATTCATATGGCGCCCTATTCATCTCCGGATTTTCCGTCTCGGTTAAACACCACATCAGATCAGCAAATTGATACACAAAATGAAACGCTGCATTTATAGGAACTAGCACTCAACTACAGAATAAAGGTGTAGCGTATTGTTCAGTAAGGAGCTAATGCATTGTATATGAACAATGCTATTTATCATCTCTAGGCCTCTCGCTAATGATTAAATCCTACGTTAAACCAGTATTCCATATTCAGAATGAACTGCTGCATCAGATATGATGAATGTTTTATAAGCTACTGCTGGTTTATAGAGTTTATTGACCGAATTGCCTTTTTTTTTCTGCTTGCTTGCTCTTGCCAAATTAAATTTCGGAATAACAGGATTATATATCTAGTAGATCAACTGAAAACTGGCTTGGCAGAGTTTAAATGCCATATAGATGAATAGAGTTATAATTATACCGTTGAGTACGCACAAATAAGCACTTTTTAAGTGACTGTAAACTCCTAAAGCCACAGTCTTTCTGGTATTCAACAGCAACAACTGGAGTTGAAATAGATTGGATTACCAGTTTTCATATGAACTTGTTCCCCGCATTTTATGGGAAAAAAAAATCGACTCCAGAGTTACCAAGAATCTTCATGTGCAAGTGAAGTGGTTCGAATTCCGAATTACACAACCAATGACACCGGTTCTACACGTGAAAAACCATGTATTTATTTACCTTCTGTACATATTTTTCTTCTTCTTTTCTTCTCATCAACTTTTAAACATGTCTGATATCAAAACTGCCGGATTCCAAAGCTCTGAAGTCTTTGCTGCTCTTAAGCAATCTGTTGATGCTCTTCCTGCTGATGCTAAGGCCAAGCTTCTTAAGCAAGTCAACGGCATCTTTGAATTCGTCGTGATGAACGCTGACAAAAAGACCGAGACCTTCACTGTTGACCTCAAGAAGCAAGGTGCTGTTGTTAAGGGTAAGGGCCCCAACAAGGCTGATGCTATTATCTCCATCAGTGATGCTGACTTTGTTCAATTGGCTTCTGGTAAACTCAATGGTAAGTAATAATTATCTAAAAAGAAAAGATAATGTCGTATTGATTTTGGTAATAGGTCAAAAGGCATACATGTCTGGTAAGCTCAAGATCAAGGGTCAAATGATGTTGGCTACCAAGCTGGATACTGTTTTCAAGCAACTTGCTGGTGACAAGTCCAAGTTGTAAATATGATATACTCTCCCCCTTCGTTACCTCTTTCTTTATAATAAAGAAATATACATACTATTTGCTTATTTACATTGAGTTTTGTAAATAATACTGTCACTTGAATAATGAAAGAGTGGTTACATATATAATGGAATGACGCGTTCAAGTGGAGTTACGTATGTACTGTTTTATTTAAGCAAAAAAGTCTAATGATCGCGAATATGGGTATTGCCTAACTTGTCTTGGATTTCATCAACACCAGATCCAGCGCTCTCATCAGAATCTTCTTCTTCACTGTATTCATCAGAATCCTCTTCATCCTCACTATCATCAAAGGCTGTAAATGCATTATCACGGTTATGATTCTTGAATAATAAATCATCATCTTCACTGTCTATTAAGTCGTCTTGATGTGCAGCAGCTTCTTTTTTAACGCGTTCGTCTTCCTCCAATTGCGCAAGATATTCATTTTGAACAGCTACGACTTCAGTCGAATCTTTACATTTAGCATATCGCGAAAGTAAACCACTATCAATGGAGTAAATATCTGAGCATTCTGATCTTGAATAGCTGGGCTTACCCGTTCACTTTCTTGAAAGCGTGACCCCACTTGAATTTAGCCAATAAAGCCTCACCATGTTCAGGATAACCCGTAATGTAAAAGATAGCAGCTAAGGCTTCTGCACAGTTCAATTTCCATGGTTTACCATAGTTTACGGGATTTGTAGCTACAAGATAAGGCAGTAAACGATCTGTAGGGCCTCTGATCTTGGAGAAAGGCACTTCATCCACACGAGCCCATGAACAATCAACTACACCTGCGCCATACAATTCTACTATCTTTCTATCTGCTGGCGATACAGCTTTTTCACCAATGGGACTACATAGAAGTTAGCTGCTGCACAAATCATATCAAGCTGTTGCTCCTTTTATTTTATTTTATTTTACCTGGCGACGATACCACGGAATCGTTGTGTTAGTTTCAAGGTTTTGAGCATGCCTGTTCGTGCCAACTTGACACCTGAGCAACGTTTAGGATCACAGTGAGCAAAATCCTATATGGGCATAACGACTGAGTAAAAAGTATCCTGTCTGCAAACCAAATATTTATCAACCAACATACCCACATGGCAACAGGCATAGGAATACTGGACAATTCTTGATCGTGCTCAACTATTATACCCAGTTTAGTACAGTATAATCTCCCCCTCCCCCTTGTTTCCGTATAGTCATCGCCTCACCATTTCCCTCTTCTTTGCCGGGGGCGGTTAAGCTGGCATCGGCATATCTGTCAAACCGAGATCCTTTTCCTGAACTGCAAGATTATGTTAATGCAGGAATATATGGATCGAGTTTAATGAGTTTACCTAGCATGCGATTTGTGCGATTTAGTGCTTGTAGCTTTATGTCCTTGCGACTTGGAGGATCGGCTATAATCTTCAGAATTCTTTTTACCCATTCTTAACAATGATTATGTTTCAAAAAAAGAAGAAAAAAAAACAACGCTGAAAAATTTTATAGCTTTGGTCGCTGTAGATTCTCCAGTGTAAAATTGCCTTTTCGAGGTGACAAGATCATTATAAGTAAACTGCTTGCAAGCGTGCACCCGCTCCCCCCCTCTTTCTTATTCACAGACCGAACAAAGTTCGTTATGTACCAACATGATGTATGGTAATTGGATAATTTGACAGTGACAGGTGGTTATAGTGATCAGATACGTTGTGACGGACCACGGTTACTATGCAAGCCTGAATTGTCAAATTGTCTCAACTATGGTTGCTATAGAGAGCCGAACTACCTGTTATTGACAGTAGCCTATCCGTCTCAATATAAGCTGTTTACACAGTAAGGCTCTAGCAGTAATAAATAAAATCAACATAAAAATGGGTAGCGCATACAAAAAAGATATCGAGTTTATAAATAAGTAAAGGGATATGGTACATGGATTTTAGTTGTTATTATTGAACTTGTCATCTTCGCCCCACCAATCAGGTACAAAAGGTCGAAGACGAAGAGACTCATCAGAAGCAACAGTGAATTCTACAGAGTTATCCCCATCAACGCATCGCTGTACGTGCTCCAGACGCATTAAAGCAAGGCCAATATTGTTCATACCAGAACACATCTTGCCCACACCACGCTTACTTGTACCAGCTGCTAGCTTAATATCCGTTTGGGGAACAAGCACCGAAGGGAATGTTTGGTTGCGATCTACTTTTAGAACAGTCGGAGCTCTACCGTTTTGAAAGAAATGAGTAACTACTCTAGCCATGATTTGTATATACGTACTGCTCGTCCTTGTTATATATTTGAACAGGAACAATGCGCTTACGAACCACACCAGTGTGATAGGTACGAATTGTGAGCTCTTGGCCAACGTAACATCCCTTGCGAAAGTCAACTACAAGATGCTTAATTACTTTGGACGTGAATAGTTATACTCGCACTTACCTCCGTTCATGTAATCAAAATTAGATTCTAAAGGTAGAGATACTTCGGGCCATAAATCATCCGTACCTTCGGGTAAGCCCTGAAGCAAACGTCGAATGGTATATTCAGAAGGATCCAATTGCTCAAAATTACCAGAAGTAGGCAAGATATGCTGAATATCTAATGCATAGTACTGTTATATACTCGCAAGTATTAAAAATGTACAAATATGAACATACCTTGCTCTTTTTTCAGTACAGCTCGATATCCGAATCCAGGAATTCTAGGATCTGAACAGCCAATATCCGAGAATCGCTTTTCTTTCTTGACTAGAGCAGGATCCAATGTCTCTGCATTCAGTGCATGTCCCCAGATATTCCACAGTTGATATTCGTCCGAGCAATCTCTTAATTTGACTTTGGAACGTAAGATATAGCGCTTCAAATGACGCATAAAGTTCTGCTTGGATGAAGAAGGACAATCAATGATGAATTTGGGATGAGGAAAGTTGACGCCCACATTGACTGGATAAATGAATGTATCGTAAAGCATACGGCCCTATTTTTTTTTTAAGTTAACTGTGAGTAGAGAGGAATTGACGCGTCGGATGATAGTTACCGGAGGTGTCAAAAACGCAGCATAAATACCATCACCACCCAGTGATATCTTGGGCATATGGTTTGTAATTAAACCTTGTAAAAATTTGGAGGTATCAGGCCCTTCTAATTCAAGGAGACTGCGATCGGGCACTTGACAATAGTGATCGCCTTTGTGAAGGTCATCTTTCTCGTGAAATTGCGTTGAAGGTGTGCTGACAAATGATCGAACAAGCGTAGCTTTTTGAAATTTAAAATAAGTACGCATCACTAGAGTAAATACTTTTTTTTTGAAAAAAAGAGAGAGACAACTTACGCTTCGAAAATGCAAGTGTTGTTTTGTTCAAAGGAACACTGCGAAGGATGTGTTTTGCAAACATGGCCGAGAAAGGTGAATCAGTCGAACCCTTACTACTTGCATTTATAGCGATTCAAAAAAGCAAGTCACTATGACGGACAATGAAAGATCGGAACTTCATCCTTGAGGCTCTTTTTTGAAAGCTGGTTGAAAACCCAGGGTCAAAAAAAAAAGATAAATTTTTCTTTGAATCTATACATATAATCGCCATGCATCACGGTAAACATTTGCGTCGATTGAATCGTACTTCTGGACATAGAAACTCTTTGCTTAGAAACTTGGTTTCTTCGCTTGTTGAACATGGAAGAATTGAAACTACTGTCGCTAAAGCAAAGACCATTCAACCTCTTGCTGATTCTATGATTACCCTTGGTAAAAAGGGCGATGTTGAAGCCAAGAAGCAAGCTATTGCTTTCCTTAATGTAAATATAACCACAATAGACTGATACATGTTGAAGAAAGAAAAAAAGAAGACTTATTTTACATAAACTTACATTAGAGCCGTGATGTGACAATGCCTAAATTATTTGAAGAACTTGCACCACGTTTTGCCAACAGACAAGGTGGTTACACCCGTATTCAAAGAATTGGAAAGCGTTATGGAGACAATGCCCCTATGGCTATTATTGAATATATTGATGGACCTACCGACACCAAGAAAGAATTAGTCACAAGCACACTTGCTACTCGATTTGCATCAAAGAACGAAAAGGTGTCTGTCAAGGAGATTTTGGAAAACAACCAAAAAGCTGAAGCACTTGGATTATCAAAGACACTTATTCGTAACTTGAGAAAGGTTCAATTTGCAAACTCTGTAGAAACTATCGATAATGTCATTGAAAAGAAGATGTCTTCCGGATTATAAATATACACAATAGAAGAAACAAAGTGGGAGTTATAAAAAGTTATCAAGCTGGATTAAACAGTAATAAATATATATTACATGCACATAGTACATCATGCAAACCGCATACATTTTCACTTTCCAAACGTTAGGTCAATATTTTGACAGCCCATCCAGTCATGAAATTGATTGGTCCACAAAGATTGAACATTACTAGGAAAAATTAAATTTCATTCCAGAACTGTTGAAATCAAATCTCATGTCTTTCAACGTGAGGGATGAATAACGAATATGGATTTATAAGTTTTGTGAATAATTTTGTTGTGTATTAAACAACGTGAAAAATCACAGGGTTTCCTTTGACAAGAAGCTGGTTTTTTGAGAATTCTCACAAGAATACTTATATCTCACTTGCCAACAGAGTTAATAATACAATGCAATATAGTAAAGCAGGCTCTCAAATATAGGAAACCTAATTCCTTAATAACTATATCTTTAAAGTACACTGTAGATCTGCAATAAAGTATGGCGGTATTTTAAAAAGGACCTCTTAGTGCATACCCTGAGGATCTGGAAACTACCATATTTCTTCTTCATTTCTAGATCTATCAAATTCTCTCAGTCAAATGTTGCAGCAGATTAATAAATCATGTTCACAATAAGCTGCTTCTTTTTACTAGTTTGATACGTAGTTAATTTACATGTTATTTCTGCAAATGGCCATAAGATACATGCATTCCTTTTATTTATCTATTACATGTATAAATCCCTCGGCTGATCTCGGTTAAATTTCGCGTCTGTTGAATAGAACATATGCACAATAGTCTATTACATCCTAAATGCCTTTATTTAACAGATAGGCAATTGTTAGGTTATAACTTGGATATTGACATCAAATTACCTGCATTTCATAAAGTATAGATCTCTCAGCTGTTTCTGATTATAGTTGCAGCCCAATGAAAATGCTGAATATGTTTTCCAATATGAACGGGTGGTGGAATATCTTTGTTTCATATTACACAAGATACTTCAGTTACCAGAGCATGAGTGCGACTTTGCTCTACTATCGGATTTGATTTGCGTTCTGTGATAAGAAACATATTTTAAAGACAAACTGACGGATCTTGATTATATGGAAACCATGCGAGATAAACATCTCACATTCTTTATGCATGAAAAAAGATACCAAACCTAGCCCCTCGACTAAACGTCTTCAAAGTGAGGGATGCATCACACACTGTTAGTGTATTCAATATTTTTAGAAGTAGTTGAACATTAACATTGCTATTCCAAACATTTATTGAAAAAAAAGGGGGGAGTATTCAAGATACCGTCTCAAGTCGATTCATAGAATTAGCACCCAAAGTAGAAGCATCTGAAAATTCAGAAGAAGACCTGCGTCTAGTTGTATTATCAGGCACCATCAAAAGACCACTGGCATCCTGCGTATGACTATTCAGTGCGAAATCCTCTACCTCCAAATCAAAATCAATATCTCTCATCTGAAAAGAATTGGAAGGCGATACAGAGTATGCACGATCTGCAGGATAATGGACTGGACTAGGCAAAGGCGATTCGATGTTGGGTATAAACGTCGGCAATTCATCAGTGGATTCATGTACTGTCACTTGGATCGGGTAGGAAGGTGGTACGGTAGCGATTGTGATTGGTAAAGAGATGGTACTGGCATTGCCCATACTGCCACTGCCGCCACCAAAAATACCGCCAGTATTATTAGGAATGAGATTGGGTATGTCAATGTTTACTTGATAAGCGATATCCATATATTTGCCGAGCTTATTAGTAAATGTAGGTACGATAGTGGAAGGAATGTCAAATCGAAAGATATCGTGATGGTCGCGCGCATTTTTCGGAATCGATACGTAGAAATACTCTGATAGTAATGTATGCTGCTTATGAACATAATCTGAGGAAACAGTTGGAGCCAAGGTGGTGGCCAAAGCTACCAATGATACCTGAACACCTGTAATTTTAGTATTTGAATTGTTACTGGTCGTCATTTTGACAGTACAAAGATCGCCTAAGTGAGTTTTTTTTTTAGTCAAAAATGAAATTTTGTCCATCGTGATCTGCATTATACCTGGACAGTAAGCTGGTTTGATCAACTCGGCTGATACTTCAATCTTTTTGTCTTCTTTTTGAAACATCTGGGTCTTTTTGGAAGTTTCATAGGTAGTGGGATTGCAAGTAACCAGCGGCAGATATAAGATGGGGATCTTTTCTGTTGGGTGAGAGGTAGACACTAGATCAAATACACCGTGTAAGGTATATTCAATACGATGACCAAAATGTGAATCATGCATAGAAGGAGGATAGTTTACTTGAGGTAAACGGATCGCGAATAGAAACATATGACTTCCACTTGATAATTCCTGCGGTTCAGCTATCACAAAACAGTTACTATCTAGTCAATAAACTGCGGCAGCTATTCATACCTGAATCCTCTTTGGCTTTGCCCCAGATAACACTATCAACTGAAAAGATAGTTGTACTTTGTTTTTTAGAACTATCCAATTCTTCGCACTTGAATACGATATGAATATTATGAGCAGAGAGTGGTTTATCTACTGTGATCATCAGCGTACCTACAGATCAAATAGTTGGTTTCTTTTAACTTCAGTTAAACTAGCATGATATTACCATTAATAATAGAACCTGGGCCATAAGCAATCGGTTGATCATGTCCAGCTGAACTAGTAGTAACATAAAAGCTGCGAATCGAAGCTAGATCGGGGTTTCTTTGAAAGAGCATCATTGTGATAGATCAATAGGTGTTATTGAAAGAAAAGAAGAGAAATTTTTTAAACGCGAGAAACGCTAGAGATTATATATATACGATAACAAGCAAACAAAAAGCAAGGGATTTTTATCTTGGCAAAAAAGTAAGGGAAAAATAGTACCATTATGGTTTATTCAAGCAGCCACTTACCCCGTGATGTCGCTTTACTTGCTGATTTGTTTTGCTATAGTAACCTCCGAATGCATTTAGTCGCCCAACTAAGAAATATTCCCAATAATACAAATGCCAGTGCATTACTGGTTCATGAAGGACCAATCATCATCCATTGACACTGGTACCTTTAATATGTGTATTATAGCGAGAAAAGCGTGCTTGTTGGAAAGAGCGTGTTTCGATTTATATATTGCCCGAGATTTATTGATCTATTTCCATGTGATGTTCATTCAACTGTTTCTAAAGATTTCCATCAAGTCTCAAGTATGGGGATGATTGTTTCATTTTCCGTCCACCAATAAAAATGACGTATCACTCTGAGGCAAAGAAGTAATAAAATTTTTGTGAGGAATTAAAAATCTTAGACATAGATAAATGTAGGTTGAAAGTGGGAGTTTTTTTTTAAAAAAAAATAAAGATGTAAAGTTTTTAGCTATTTTTCGAATGGCATGGACCTTGCAAGAGATTGAAAAGAAAGATTCTGCTCCAGAAAGAAAATAGAGATATTCTAGCGGAGTTTACAGCGCGTGCCCACTTTATAATATGTTTTCAAACTTTGATTCATTCATAACACTCAGTTTGTTGCATGCTCTTCCCAGAAGCCAGCCCTGTGGCTTCATAAGTTGATTGACTAAAACTCAGTTAGAATTTGTAAGATTCTCTTTGAAAGTTCCATGGACTTTCTATTGAATTTCCGCAAACTCCGATATTTCCGACTACCAATGAAATCGCCGTACCTGTTTCAGGTTGTACCGAGTCTAGCACCTGCGTCGATTGCGCACAACTATCAAAGTTGATTCATTAGGAACGGCACCTTTTGGTCTGCAATTTGCCCGAGAACTGTCCGAGTACCGGCCTATTGTAGATATCTATACAATTCTAAACTGTATTGATATTTCATCAGTTTTTTACTTGTTTCTTCCTCTAATCAAAGATGGAAGCATTTGGGCACAATAGTGATTGTTATTCGCTGTTCGGCTGTCAGTTCTTGAATAGCTTTGAGTGATAATTCATTCCCACTTTGGTTATTTTCCGCGGTTATTCTTTTATCGATCAACAAAGACTTTATTATCAATCAATCTGTTCGAGATTTTCAGATAACAAACGGAATTCAGACTCACCTTTTGACTCACAAATAAATTTTTTCTGTCAGGGCTACCATATTAAGTCAGACAGAAAACCTATAAAACGCAAAGAGCCGATTTTTATTGTCTTTCATTATTTCATTTTCTTTCAAACAAAACAAAACTCAAGATGTACTCTCGCATTGCTCGCTCTATTGCTACCAAGAAGACGGTCTTTTCTCTTGCCGGTGTTGCTGCTGCTGTTGCTTATGCACAAGAATGCAAGAACGATGTGATATTCTATACCAAGTCCAAGTAAACAACCTCTGGTTACTCCATCATTTACTGTACATTTATACAACCAGTAGTAGAATACTACCTAATTACACATAGAACTACATCTTATCATTGCATTTTCTTCTTTATAACTATTGCTATTATTCAAATAAACCATATATTCATACCATAATCTGGATTATCCCGAATTTTCAACAGAAAAGCCCGTGATTTCACGTTGAAGCGGGGAAAGTGGATCTTTTTACTAAGCCTATCAAGTCTTGGTAAGCATCCCCCCACGCTGAAGGCGCGTGAAAATTGGTTGGTTTGCGCTGTTGAGATGGCTTTGATATCATCTAGACGTGTAACCAATGAAAATCTTTTTCTAAAAAAAAGGCTTTTTTTAGGGCTCATTTCATCCACAGGGTTGGACTCATTCCGCGGGCGATTCACTTTCTTTAGACTATGATATAGACTCCTATAGCCCTATGGATACGGATGAATGGCGTGCATTTTTACCTTAAAGGTGAATAAAGATATTGCGACTCTGGCTGACTTTTGATGGATCTGATTGTGTTACCATATTGATTCTAGACTGTATATTACGCGAAATGAGGAGGGTATTTTGTATTGAACGCGTCTCTTTTGAAATCGCGTCTCATACTATGTTCCTGAAACATGATTTGTACATTGTCATGATCCGTGCTTAGACTCCTATTCATTATATAGAGTAGTATTCACCTATTTAGTAATGTGATGTACGCCTATGTACATGATTATATGAAACAAGTCTTTTATGAAAGATATCTCCTATATATGTCTCAGCAGGCTCCCTTTTGACTGTATTCTCCGTGCTTCTTGTATTTGCAACCAAAGGGCTCCTTTCAATCTGTATTTATCTTCTTGCAGCTTCTCTTGCATATCATTTTCTTTTCATTCAACACACTCTTTTTTTTTTTGATTTCTTTCTTTCTTTTAACTCTTTAACAATGTATCATCAATACAATACCAATTATGTAAGCATGTCACGAGAAAACGCCAATAATGCACAGTCATTGGGAAGACCTGCATCAATGCCATCGCTTTATCCGTCTTCAAAAGATGAATATCATAGATCAAGCCTTGATAATTCAGATTATTGGCAAAATAATCACAATAGCAGCAGCAGCAGCAGCAGTTCTGGTTGGAATCATAACCGCCATGGTGAGAATATCACTTCTTCTTCTTCTTCTTCTCCTCCATCTACACTTACTTCTACTACCATGGATAATATCAATCGATCCACCAGCATGCCTTCTATTGAAAAGTATACATCACCTACTTCTCCAACAGCCATGCCTACCGGTTACAATTCACCTTACTTTGTTTCTCCAACCACTGCTCACAACACTGCAGGTATATAGTTATACTTTAGTTGCATGAATTGGAACTAAACCTTAGTAGTCTATAATAGTAATAATAATAATCATCCTTATCCAGCTTATGGCATGACTAGTAATATGCCTAGCCAAACGCGTCATAGCTTAGTAGCTAGACCCAAGTTAACTACTACCTTATGGGAAGATGAAGGCACTATATGTTATCAAGTAGATGCCAGTGGCATCTGTGTTGCCCGGCGTCAAGGTACTGGATTATATAATTAGAAGCATTTCATGACTGACACTCTCTAATAGATAATGACATGATCAATGGTACCAAATTATTGAATGTAGCCGGTATGTCTCGTGGTAAACGTGATGGTATCCTCAAAAATGAAAAAGGCCGAGTGGTAGTTAAAGTGGGTGCTATGCATCTCAAGGGTGTCTGGTATAGTATTCAGTCTTCATATATTACTATTACTCATACTGTATGGTAGGATCACCTTTGCCAGAGCTAAACTGTTGGCTGCTCAATATAAAATACAAGAAATACTGTATCCCTTGTTTGTGGATGATCCAAGTGTGTTTCTTTATGCAACTGCTCTACATAACCCAATGGCTGCCAGCAGAATGAATGGATTGAATGGCTATCGAGCTCAACAGCAGCCCTACCATTCTTTTCATACTTCTAATACTAATACTACTAATACACCTAGTTGGGATCGCCAAGATTCATCATCGCATTCGGGTAAGTAATGATATATATAAAAAAACGCGCGCGCGCGCGCTCTGATATTTGAAAAACTAAATCCCTTTCTTTTACTCCTCTTCTATCCCTGTACTCCTCCTATTAGGTTACAAGAGCAATAATAACAATAATAACAATAATAACAATAATAATAATAATGCAGGACTTGCAAGCAGTAGCTCAATGATGAATTCGAATAACGAAGACATGTTTATCTTGTCATCTCAAGTGGATTACAATCATCAGCACCGATCATCTGTTGGTGGACTAGTTGGTTATAATAGTAATAATCAGGGACCATACTATCAAGAGCAGCAACGAGAAGGCGATCATACAAACCGAATGTATTTTGGTGAGGAACTTCTTGATGAAAACAAGTCTGAACCAGTTCAAGATGCCGGTATCTATGGTAATTCATATATGTTTATATTAAAATTCATGCAAAAGACTCATCTACATGATAGGCAATAAGTCCATGTTACCTGGTACTATTTCGTCCCCTACATCTTCAGAAACAGGTAAACGCATATCCATATCTTGATGAAAGCCGTTATTCAATTCATAATAGGTAAATCATCAGCATTTCATTTACCATCGTCGCGTACAAGTGGAGAATATGACTTCAACACAGATCAACGTCGACAAAGCTTAGTCATGTCTACATCTCGTGTTAATAGTCCTCGTCATCATCCTTATATGTCACCAGGCAAAGTATATACACCTAGTCTAATGTCTTCTTTACAATCTTACCGCAGTACATCTCAACAACAGCAACAGCAAGAAGATGTAGCTGAAAATAATGACAACACATCTACCAATGATAACACGAATCGATATCCATGGTAAAAACCACTTTTATTTATTTATTATATATATTTATATATATATATATTTATATATTATGTGTATGTTTTATATGCTACTATCATCATAACCTCGAGTTTTTGGTCAAATCATTCACTGCATTTTAAGCCCTTTTTTTTTGTTATATCAAAACCCACATATTTATGAATCTCTTTTTTTTTTCGCTATTTTATTATACTTAGATCAATCTAATAAACCATATATTTTATATAATGACTATTATCGGAAATCATAATCAAAAGGGAAAAAAAAAGAACCTCGATCGACGCATTATAGATGCGAAGGGGTATCATGAATGCATATGTATGCCTTAGCCATTCATTTGAGTAAACAACTTTAAACCCATAGCTTAATTGAACAGCCATCGGTTAGCTACGGATGAGCTTTGATCTAGGAACTTTGATACGAATGCATACTTGTTTGTTTATTTGTGTTTGAGACACCTAAAACCCTCAGCAAACTGCTAGAAAGAACAAAGAAGTGCTCTTAGTCGCTAGTTATACCTATTACTAAGATGAGCCAAATCCCATCTAATCTATTGAGTAGAATCACACCCGAGATTTTCAGTCAAAGCTCAAAACCAATTTCTAAGAATACAAGTGCTTACTCTTTGCAGTACTTGTTTATAGCGCGTAAGTATGATTCCAAGCTTGACATCACGTGTAGAGTCCACTAGCTTCAATTTCCAAAGCGACGTCGATAGACCAAGTTTCTCGTCGTTAAAATAAACAAAAAGCTATAAAGTCAATGAAAAGAGCTTTTTCTCTTTCCTTTTCTTTTTCTCTATTGAAACGTTACAGTACTAAAATGACTGCTGGTTATCGTCCTGGTTCACCCGCTAGACTTGGTTCCTCAAGACCTGGTTCACCTGGCGTGCATACAAAGGTAGAAGAAGACCTTCATAACATGGCTGGCATTGACTATGACAAAGTAAGTTAATGATAAGTTGAACGTGCCCTTCTATATATACTTATGAGCTATACTAGGTCACTATCAAACACAACCCCTCTGTCGCCGTTCTTTACGAAGAAGCATTGACGCATGAATTGGGTACAGTTATTTCCTCCACGGGCGCTTTATGCTCTTACTCTGGTAAAAAGACTGGCCGAAGCCCCAAAGACAAGCGTATTGTTGAAGAAGAAGATTCTGGCAAGGATATCTGGGTAAGTGCTTCAATAAAAAGAAAGCCACTGCTATTACTTTTGCTGACTTGTTGCATAGTGGGGTCCTGTCAATACAAAAATGAGTGAACGCGTCTTTTTGATTAATCGCGAACGCGCTATTGATTACCTGAACACGCATCCTCGTCTCTATGTCTTCGATGGCTTTGCTGGTTGGGATCCCAAGTACCGCAAAAAGATCAGAGTCATTGCTTCTAGAGCGTATCATATCTTGTTTATGCGCAATATGTTGATTCGACCTACTGAAGATGAGCTTGAAAATTTTGGAACGCCTGATTTCACCATCTTTAACGCAGGTGAATTCCCAGGTAACGTATTTAATGAGTTGTATAAGCAGTGTAAATAACATTTATTACAGCAAACCGATATACGACCGGTATGACATCCACTACTTCTATCTCTGTTAACTTTAAACGCCATGAAATGGTGATCCTTGGTTCTGAATATGCCGGTGAAATGAAGAAGGGTGTAAGTAAATATGTATATCTAAATATTCGGCATATTGATACATACATGTTGTAGGTATTTACTGTGATGCACTACTTGATGCCTAAGGCAGGTGTTCTTTCTCTTCATTCTTCTGCTAACGAAGGACCTGATGGTGATGTATCTTTGTTTTTCGGTCTTTCAGGTATGTATATATATATATTTATAAAAAAAAATGGTTGTATTGTTGTGTGCTAATATTCAACCGTTCCATTTTATCACAGGTACTGGCAAAACCACCTTGAGTGCTGATCCCAAACGTCATTTAATCGGAGATGATGAGCATTGTTGGAGTGATACAGGCATCTTCAATATTGAAGGTGGCTGTTATGCCAAGTGTATTGATCTTTCAGCTGAAAAGGAGCCCGAGATTTACAATGCTATTCGCTTCGGTTCTGTCCTTGAAAACGTTGTTTTGAATGAAGATTCGCGCGTAGTGGACTATGCGGATGATTTCTTGACCGAAAACACGCGTTGTGCTTATCCCATTGGTAAACAACCTCCCCATTATGGGTAAGCTGTTGGAGAAAAGAACAAAAAAAACTCATTTTTTTTTTTATTGTCTTGTAGACTTTATCCCCAATGCCAAGATTCCTTGTATAGGCGGTCATCCAAAGAACATCATTTTGTTGACTTGCGATGCCTTTGGCGTGATCCCACCCGTTTCCAAGCTCACACCCAGCCAAGTCATGTACCATTTCATCTCTGGCTACACTACCAAGGTTGCTGGTACTGAAGATGGTATCGTTGAACCCACACCCACGTTCAGCGCTTGTTTCGGTGCGCCTTTCCTCGTACTGCATCCTCAAAAGTATGCCACCATGTTGGCTGAAAAGATAAGCAAATATGCTGCAGACGCTTGGTTAATCAATACAGGTTGGGTAGGTAATTCAGCCAAGAATGGTGGTAAACGCTGCCCTCTCAAGTACACTCGCGCTATCTTGGACAGTATTCATAATGGATCGTTGGCTAAAGGACAGTTTGAAACCTATGAAGTGTTTGGATTGGCTATTCCTACCGCTGTTGAAGGCGTACCAGATGATATTCTTCATCCTCGCAAGGCTTGGCAAGGTGCACCTGATGATTTCCAGGCGTCATTGAAGAACGTCGCCGAAATGTTTACTCAAAACTTTAAGAGTTTCCAAGATGAAGCAAGTCCTGAAACTTGTAATGCTGGTCCTCGCATCTAAACGGATCTTAGCATACATATAAAAGCCACCATAGCTTTGTTATAAAGAAATAAATCATAAACATTGTCATACTATCCAACATAAAATACGTTTTGGTTTCATCTATTATATCCTTAACTCAAGGGCCTTGGAGTATATGTATTTTAATGTGGACGAGTTAATAAAAAAAGTTTTCAGATTTTGCCAGTATATTTTACTCAAAGAAGTTCGGGATAAATGCAGGGCAAAAATCAGGGCAAACGTTTCCCATAATAAAATCAAGTGATCAAAGCTTACTCTTTTTAAAGATTTAATAGATGCAGCAGTTCATGCCGCAGATGATGTGTTAATCTGATGCGACATTTGACTGGGGTCGCTCGAAAGATCTACTAACTAGTAGTTCAAAGTTAAATAAATTGCATACATTTTAAAGTCAAATGATAAAATACAAGTTCGTATATTCATAGTAATTCTAGTTAAACAACTATTCCTACCGAATAAATTTCTTCATTCTGAATATGAACATTAATTAATTATGACATTAGATTGAGATTGGCCGTGAGATCTAGAGATGGTTAGGCATTTTTCTCCTAAGAATTATATACAACTCGATATATATTCGTTAAAAAAAGTAACATATACACTACAAACCATTTAGCTAAATACTGAAGTAATCTAATGGCTTCATTTTGAACAAGTGTTAAACAGATGCAACATTAAATCAGAATCGAGTCGAAAGATATACCAATCATTGAATCTAAGTTACACGAAAGTCAAATGCTAAAAATGATATATTCATTGTACTTTAACCAAATAATGGTTGTGGTAGTAATTGTAACCGTATGCCCTGAAAACAATTTGGCCATTGGGTACGACCTTAAACCGGAATTTATCAAGGAATGTAGAGATATTAAAAATGAATCAAAAACTTCTCGATTTCAGAAAAACTCAAGGCATATGCTCTCCCTTAGACCAAAACTTTCAAGTTTCCCTTTTTTTTTCTTAACTAAAAAAACATACAAGCTATAGATATATTGAATATTGAGATTTCATCAAATTAACCTGCATAGATTTATAGAAATATAATATGTCCTTTACCTCATTTGATGCATGGTTCGATTCTGTACCAACGTTGTAAAAGTACTTTTTGTTATATTTGGATATTTATATTATTCAAAAGTCAATTTAAAGAATATTAAGAAATCTTCATTTGGTCGAGTCCAAGCTTGACTTTAGGTAGCAAAGACCCATTGAATCACCGATGTCCAATTCTAGAGATATCTAAACAGTAATAGCAGGGCACATTGTAAATTCCTTCATAATCATAACATCGGCTCGACATAAATTAATCAAGTAGGCATGAAGCGGTATAGATAAGTCTAGATATATACTATAAATGAATATAGATAACTTCTATAGAGATAAGCAGATATATAACATTGTATTTTAGCGAAACATAATAGGAATTGAATAATGTTTTTGATCTAGTGTAAGGCTTCGTATTTATTAATACTCGTGCTTGTTTCTGTCTACCCAATTGATATCATTAAATAGCGGTATTTAGTATGGGTATATTTACAAGCACATATGATAAAAGAAAGTGAGACATTATATGCAATTCATCATAAACGATACATCTAATTTTTAAATAAATCAATTGAATGTTTATTATTAATTTGTATATTACTGATTATAATATCTAATACATATCATATTCACCAGTAAGTTTTAACAAAGTGACTATATAAAGTTCTAAAGGAAGGTTATTGTATTGGTATCCCAATTTCTCAGGGCTACATGCAATTTTGCAGCCTAAATCAGAGATCACGCGTTTGGAATGAATCAGCGTGCAGTATAGTATCTGGTTCCAAAAAGAACAAGAATGATGGGTGGATATAGGTTAGAATGGCAGAAAAATCATCATGTATGTATATGTTGATATCATTGAAATGTAATAGGTAGTATTTATTATATGTATTATAAAGGGGGATCATCATTAAACTGGGGCAAATCAATCAGGCTTAGAACAAAGTTTGACCATTGACCTTGGAAGGTGTCTAAGCGCAAAATATAATCAATACGAATACGTTACGTTAAAAAAGAAGAGCACACTTTACCATAACCTTCAAGAATTCTTCATAGTTGATCAAACCATCACCATCAACATCTGCGGAGGCCATCATTTCTTCAATATCAGTAGCAGAAACAGAGTTACCTAAAGTGGCCTCATTAGTAAAACGCTGGTGTGAAAATATAGTTACATACCAAATAATGAAACACCACGCTTCAAGTCATCACCAGTAAGTTGACCATCTTGATCGGTATCAAGTATATTAAATATCTTGGATACACCTTCCTCAGCATTGATGTCATGTTGCTGTGACCAGGATAGATAGAATGGTTAGAAAAAGCAAGGGACAAAAAGCAGGGTCATTGCTCTTACCTTGGACATGACGGCCAAAAAGTCCTCAAAATCAACTTTTCCGTTACCTTTAGCGTCAGCAGCACGGATCTAATTAAAAAAAAAAAAAAGGTGAGAAAAAAAATCACTTGATATTTTATTAAGATGCTTTTACCTGGGCATTAATTTCAGCATCAGTTACTGGGATTTTTGCAACCTTGTAGATTTGCTTCAAGGTCTCTGCAGTCATAGGGCCACCATTGGTAAGAGTGTTAAACTTGGCTTGCAAGTGATTGATCTCGGCGTCAGTAAGAGCAGCACCAGACTATACTAACATGAGTCAATGGTTCAACATAAAGATTTGATAATACTTGCCATGATTGATTAATACAAAGGTAAAAAAAAAAAAAAAATTGAAAATGAAAAAGAAAGAGTAAAGAAAAAAAGAAGCTAGACAAGTTGAAAATCCAACCTAGTAGGGTGACTATAAGGTTTTGATTTGCGTCACGCACTTTCTGTATACAAACAGACTGCTAGTAGATATTTAAACCCTCAATTCTAAGGAAAAGAAAGAAAAGTCGAGGCAAATCTATCGTGTACAACCTCACTCCAAACAGAAATATTCTGTGTAATCTGTGCTTTTTTTTGATTTAGTAACCAAAGATTTCATTTTTTTGAAGTCAAATAAAAGTAATCCTTTGTCTATATATTGATGGTAGAATAAAGAGACAGTTGTTTATCTATTTTGATCTCTTTTTTGTACTATTCAGTACAAGATTCATTCGCTAAGCATCTGTTGTGCCACGCGGTACTTTTCCCTTACACATCTTCTATATTCATTACACATGATCCGAACCAAATACAGATGGCGACACAGGTATATGAATCTCGTTATTATCGATCCGCTTCTACTATACTGTAATATCTAATCTGAAATATCAGCAAGCAGCTGATATTTTTTGTTCTTTTATTGATCCGTGTCCCGGTAGATTCATAATGCATATACTTGACTAATCAATAACTAAAAGCATTGCTTTTCTTCTTACAAAAATCATTACATGCCTGCGTATTATATATAGGAGCAAGTTACTAACAAGAGAAACCAATTTATGCAGCATCTATGTTAAACGATTACCCTCACCTTTCCGCCATTTACCCGCAATGATTAAATTCGTATGATGTTTTTAAGCAATACCTTTGTACTTTTTTTTGTATATTAATATATGAAATTAAGGGTTTTCTATTGAATCAAGGAACTCTTTTCAGTCAACATGACCAGCAATCATCATTAATCAAGTATAAAAAAAAGTTAGGCCACCAAACACAAGTTAATGCATATAAAGACATTCACTGATTCGCCACTATGGCTGCACACTTTTGCTATATGTTTGTTCATCTCCTATAATCATGGTTTTTTTTTTTTGGTAGCGCATCTGTAGTTGGATTGTATTTGATCTATGGATAGCGTAGGTTTAATAGATCAATTTCAAGTCCCATATTTCCTATACAAAATCATCTAATTACTCTCCAAGATTGTCTCAATTCGATTAGAGGACACCGAGCGGCGCTACTTTGGATACATTACTTCTTACTATAGCAACGTCGTTGATTTTATAGATCATTTGTTTACTTTTCCAATTGTTTGGGTAGAAATATAGAAGTGCTTTACACTTGGAGATATCTAGATCATAATAAATGTATGGATATGGTGAATCTATATTAATCAAAAACTATTATATCTCTAAAACGTGATCTGCACACTGCAAACACACAAAAAAATAAAATATTCTAAAATTGAACTTTTTTTTTGTCCCATTTTAAGCATTATTCCCTCATTCGATTCCATTTAATGTCGCATTTGATGACTAGTACTTTTCAGAATAAACTACTGAATCTATTAGGGCCTTAGTTTAGATAAAAGTACCACAGATATATATATACTTTGATGAGAATCTGTAAAATGTATACATTCGATGCAATCTAGATCTATAGATCTGTAGATCCCAACTGATTTATGTCAGTTCGCTTTCGACAAGCAGCCCTGTATTCAAAACGGAAGGGAAGTTTTTTTTTTTCTAAAACACATTGTTATGCATCTGTCTGATTTAAAATAAAAATTTATTACGAGTGAAAAGGTGCCTAAAAGGTACCATAACCACTATATGAAAATGGGATAAGGAAGGAAAGTAGACAATTGATAAAAGAAAAAAAAATGGTGTGTTGCGCGTGAATAATAAAGAAAGAAACAATAATAAAAAAAAAAGAATATATGTCTAAAGAATTTTAGCAGGGAAAGGATGCATAAAGTGGAAACTTACAAAAATATAGAGTATAATCGAAACTAATATCGTTTTTTTTTTATTTACCAAACGGGAACACCCTGAGTCACTTCCTTGGGTTGAATAGCTTCACCAATCAAAGCCTTGGACAAAAGACCATATTCTTCTTGGTAATGCTTCTTCTTGTTACCAGTAGCAACAGAGGCGGAAGGAGCACGACCAGCGTAAAGAGGAGACTTGCCAGCGTGATGTTCAGTTTGAGACAAAGCAGTAGTGATACGAGGTTGGACGTGTTGCCAGACACCCATGTTCAAGGGCTCTTCTTGACACCAGACAACCTCAGCGTTAGGGTACTTGTCAGCATGTTCCTTGACTTGCTCGTAAGGGAAGGGGTTCAATTGCTCAACACGAGAAATAGCGACATTAGTGATCTTGTTTTGGTCACGAGCCTTCAAAAGGGCATAGTAGACTTGGCCAGAACACATGATGTGCTTAGTGATCTTCTCAGGAGCTTCCAAGTAGTCAGGATGCTCTTCAGGCAAGTAGAGTTGGAAGTGAGTTTCACCAGTCAATTCAGCCAAATCAGATTTGACAAGAGGATGACGAAGCAAGGACTTGGAGAAGGGCATGATCAAAGGCTTACGGAATTGACGGCAGATTTGACGACGCAAGACGTGGAAGTATTGGGAAGGAGTAGAGGCGTATACGACTTGCATGTTACAGTCTTGGTGTTGTCTAGACAACTTCTCGGGAGAAGGATAGACGTATGGGTTATCATCACACATTTGAAGGTAACGTTCAATTCTGGAAGAAGAGTGCTCAGGACCTTGGCCATCATAACCGTGAGGAAGAGATAACACTAGACCAGTGCGTTGCAACCATTTTTGTTCACCAGAAGCCAAGAATTGATCGACAATGACTTGAGCAGTGTTGGCGAAATCACCGAATTGAGCTTCCCAGACAACGAGAGAATCAGGGTTGACGAGAGAGTAACCCAATTCGAAACCGAGAACACCGTATTCAGACAAAGAAGAGTTGGAGATGGAAAGAACACCTTGTTCAGGACTAATATGGTTCAAGAGAGTGTGCTTGGAGCCATCCTTTTGGTCGTGGAGAACAGCGTGACGTTGAGAGAAAGTACCACGCTCAACATCTTGACCAGAGACACGGATGTGCTTACCTTCAGCGAGAAGAGAACCCCAGGCCAAAGCTTCAGCAGTAGACCAATCGATATCCTTACCTTCGTTCAAAGACTTTTCACGGTTTTGAAGAATACGCTTCAAGTTACGATGAACGTTAAAGTTGTGGGGAAGGGTGGTCATAGCCTTGCCAATGGTTTGCAAGGTATCGATAGGGACACCAGTGGGGTAGTGAGGTAAGTTCTCCTCGGCCAATTCCTTGGGAGACTTGAATCCAGGCCATGAACTGGATTGCCATTCACTGGAAGCAGGCTTGTAGTCCTTGCTGCGAGAATAACTTTCTTCAAGGATATCCCAAACACGCTTCTTGTTATCCTTAATTTCGGCATCGGTAAGAGAACCTTCTTCCTTCAATTGAGTTTCGTACTTTTTAGCGACAGGTGTTTGCTTGGCAATAGCTTCATACATGCGAGGTTGAGTGAACATAGGTTGATCGGTTTCGTTGTGACCGTGCTTACGGTAACAGACCAAATCAATAACGACATCCTTGTGGAAAGTTTGACGCCAGTCAGCAGCCAATTGCATGACATAAGTAACAGCTTCAGCATCATCACCGTTGACATGGAAGATAGGAGCGTTGATAGACTTGGCGATATCGGTACAGTAAGGTGTGGAACGACCGTAACGAGGATCAGTAGTGAAACCAATTTGGTTGTTTACAACAACGTGAATGGTACCACCAGTAGAGTAAGAAGGCAAGTCATGGAAACCCATGGTTTCGTAAACAACACCTTGACCAGCGAAAGCAGCATCACCGTGGATCAAGACAGCCATCGATTTATCACCCTTGGTGTCCTTACCGTAGAATTGAAGAGCACGAGTCTTACCGAGAACAACGGGATCAACGGCTTCCAAGTGAGAGGGGTTAGCAACCAAAGAAAGCTGAACACGCTTTCCAGAAGGAGTAGGACGAACGTAGTTCATACCAAGATGGTACTTGACATCACCTGAACCTTCCTCACTGGGTTCAAGAGCACCACTGAATTCACAGAAAATGGATTCATTGGGCTTACGAACAACGTTGGAAAGAACGTTAAGACGACCACGATGGGGCATACCAATGACAATGGATTCAACACCAAGATCAACGGAACGATCAATCTAAAGAACGCACGTCAGTTGGTTCAGTGCTTTATTTTATTTTTTAAAAAAAAACCCCCAAAAAATATACCACTTACCATAGCCTTCATACCAGGAATCAAGGTTTCACCACCTTCAAGACCGAAACGCTTTTCGGAAGGATACTTGGAAGCAACGAAACGTTCGAAACTGTCAGACCAAGTCAAACGATCCAAAATGACGCGCTTTTCTTCAACAGAGTACTTGAAAGGGTTGGGAGTTTCGATACGTTCACGAATCCAATCACATTGAGCGCGATCAGGAATATGAATGTATTCAACACCAATAGAACCACCTATAATACATATATATATATATAAGTTCCCGATATTATACTAAAAGTACATGCCACCCCCAAACAACGGAATAAATTTTTTTTTGTATTTTTTTTTCAACTTACAGTAAATCTTCTTCAAGTGAGCAACAATTTCACGAAGAGTAAGAGTAGCACCAGACTTTGCGAAAGCAGGTAAGATACCAGGACCGATAGTGAAAGTTCTATCGAGATCGCTATCCTTGAAGCCATAGTAAGTATATTCTAACTCGGGAGGAGTAGAAGAGTTAAGGTCAGCATGTTGGATACCAAGAGGGTCCAAGTTGGCAATATGGTGACCACGAACTTGATAAGCTCTGGACAAAAGTTGGATCTTCATGTGATCAATAACTTCAGAAGAACCACTAGCACCAACACCAGGCAAGACAGGCAAACGAGCACTGGCAGAAGGTACAATGGTGGGAGGAGGAGTGTAGGCTTGGGCAGGAGAAACACCGTTGGCCATGTTCTTAAAGTATACCTGCCAAGACAAGTGCACAGAAGAAGGATCCTTCAACCAAGCTTCGTACATTTCTTCAATATAGTTGGCAGAACTACCGTGCAAGAAACCATCGTTCGTTTCGGGTGCAGCGAAACGTGTTTTGTTGGTATGGAAGCCAGCAGCTGAAGTACGAAGGAAAGACTGGCGAGCCACTTTGGGCATAGCCTGAATAGAAGGTCGAAGTGCACTTGACACTCTACTGAGTGCAGATAAACGATACATTTTTTCTTACAAGAAAAAGAGAAAAGGGTTGAAAGAAAAGGGCTGGTATGTTTTTTTGGATGTGGGGTAGAAAAGCGGGAAACAAAGGCCCAATTTTTGTGACGTATACACGAAAACAACGGCAGAACCTTTGCAAGTGTCGCTAGTATACGGGCAGATTCTCCCGGTTTTTAACGGCGTTTCCGCAATTTCAAATTAATAAATAGAGAGCCTGGTCAATAGCTGTCTTTATTCTTTCGCTTTCAAGCTTTGTAGATTATCAGAAAATAAACCTTTTCCTTCCCTCCCTATCAGTACGGTTTGCTATGGATTAAGAAGAAGCACAAACCCTGGTGGAATAGTCAACTTTTATTCCGACTTGAACTTGGATTTTCCAAAGAAAATACGGTAAATGTTCAAGGTTGCACAAGAAGAAAACGTTTTGGAGTATACATTTTGCCTTCGGTAAAAGAGATTAATAATGCATACCCATTCAGCTACGCGGATGATCTCTCTCTGCCGCTCTTTTGTTCTATACGTATTCAGAGAATGACTTTAAAAGCAAATAGGATCGCATGCTTTTCATTATTAAAGATGAGCTATTAAACAGCCGCGTATGGTGCACGAGCTGTTGTGGATTGGATAGAACGTTGTCTATAATTAAATTTTCCAAGTACTATTTGACTTTTTGGCAAGAATAGCATTGGACTTGTGAATGTTATATATTGTGTAATTCAGCCATGGCATGTAATGTAGTAAAAGCATTTGAACAGATGCGTACATGAACAGCCACAACAGTTCATTCTGAGCATGAGAAACTAATCAGATGCGACATTGGACCGAGATCGGCCGAGATCTATCGTCTAGACGAAGCGCATCTGGCCGACAATCTGCGTTTTAATTTATGAATTTTAGAGCCGGGTATGTGATCTATTTTACGCCCAAAGGAGAAATTATGGCATAACAGAAAGCACAATGGATAGTTTTGTTTTGGGGTATTTGATACAGTTTGTAGACAAATAAAATGGTTTTTACCGCGTTTTCACTTGAATATATTGTTAAAGTGTCAAGTTTATCGGCAATACCAGGTCCTGTACCATCGATGTCCTGAAATTCAAATGTATATCTCGGGTTGATGGTTTAAAAATGATTTGCAACTTGAAAAATATTTGTTCACACTACGCTCACGGGCCAATAAAACTCTTGCTATATAAACCCTAATTATTACGGAGATGAAAAAGTGCGTGGCAGTGCATGTGCATCTAACAGCTCAAATAACCTAATACGATATTGAAAAATACGCAATTCAAACTAGGGTTCATTCGACCTTGCATTCGAGAATACAGTTGGCACGGTGGAAGTTTGTCGTTTGTGCCGAAATTAATGGGCAGCAATTGAAAAATGATTTTTAAAAATTTATTTTTGACACTAGATAACAAGTCAAATTTAATCATTAATGCCACCACTTTTGCCACGCTTCTTTATCTTGCTCAGACCCTTCAAATACAAAATTTATCTTTTTCACTTCACTAAAGCCTTCCTGGGTAGTAGGTTCTTGCAACTTGGATTTAAATGTACGAAAAGCAATACTACTAAGCACATCTCTCTTTTCTTCTGGCTTATTGATAGCACGGTAATAGTTATTGTGTTGTGCCAATTCTGCATCATCACCAAAGTAAAAACATCGTACTGGTACATTTGCATTTTGAGCCAACTTGATGTAAAGAGCGCGTGTTGCGCGTTCTGGATTCGTATTATCAATCACAACCGATTTCTTTTCTGCCAAAGCTTTTTGACATGCTGCAACACACTTATCTCTGGTCTTGAGCATATCCTGATTGATATAAACGTAGTTTTTAGGCACTAAATGCTTTTTAACAAAGCTACTTTTACCGCTTGCTGGATACCCAACGCAAACAACTACCTCTGTTTGATTTTCATTGGTTAAAGGTGTATCTTCTGGTAAATGCAAAGGTACTATGTACATGTAAAGAAAAAAAAAAGAAACGTCAAATTGTCCGTTCATATCAATGAATCAATTGTAACTTACGTGGTTTTTCATTATGCTCTTTAGCATTAAATCCTCTCCATTCAAACACTGCTTTGTTTTCCTTCATAAAGAATTCCTCTGGCGTATGAAAAGCTATCTGTATATTGTGAGCAAACTTTCGATCACTGCAGGAATGATCTTTTTTCAGTTTTAGCTTCCAACCATCTGCTCTTCCAGCAGCATCACCGATATAGAAGCTTGTGCTTTTGTCAATGGGCACATCGTCATTGTTTTCCTCTAACCAATCCCACATACCAGTCATTGGCTTACGATACATGTCCTTTTTCATGGCAGCCATAAACAAGACAGGTGAATTGACTTGATTCAAGATACTTTCCACCTTGGTTTGAAAGCTCTTGATCTTTTTATCTGAATTGAGACCGTTTTGGTTTGAGAATACAACGATCCTATAGCTTGTGGGTTTGAATAATGTCAGTGGACCCTACATTTAAAACAAAAAAAAGCTGCGTGTATCATATCTACCCTTCATCGTGCAGTTGATCTATATGTTTGGGAATAGAAGGTGTCCACCAACGCCAATCGTACTCGTCTTTGGGAAAGGCTCGTCCACTTTTTGTAGCAATCAATGTTCCATCCTTTTTATAATATGTATTCAGTATCTAGGGACAGGGACGTACATGCTACGGCCTTTTTTTTTATTTTACCAAATCAAACGCTGCTATTTTACTTCTTCCTGGTTCGTTTCCTTTGGACTTTGCAACGAGTACAGAATCAAGCACGTTAATCCATCGAACAGCTTTTTTAGATCTCATGTCGAAGAAGGGATGTTCTATAGATTACATATAATTTAGTGAATGCAGAGTAAAACACTGCCATACGAATTAATGACCTTGTTTTGTCTTTTTGTTGCTACTACTCTCTTCTTTTACAGCGCTATTAGTTATTCCTCGTTTCATGTGGATATGAACAGCAGAACAAAAAAATAGACTATAGTTGATTTTTTTTTATTAAAAAAAGCGGGTATAATAAATTAGTCGTGTTTTATAGTCGCATATTTGCTGCGGTGGACGCGTTATGAGTAGTGGTACTTTCTAATTCGCGTAATTCCTTAATGACTGTCTATGGGTTGAAACGTGGGTTTTAATATGGATTGTAATAATAAGGATTGAGAATAGCTTACAGCAAGTGCTTCAGGATTGACACCTCTTTCACACAACGAAATACAGAGGGCGACCGTTTCTCGATCGAGCCCCGTATTTAATATAGTTGCTATTTCAGAAAGTACTTGATTAATGTTAGTAATGCTGTGATCAGGACAAGTAAGATTCGAAATCAACCTACTGTCTAAGGTTTCTCGTACTTCTGTGGATCTCAATGGTTCCATGGTTATACTCTATGCTTGTTTTAATCGTGCAAATGTGGTGGATAATAAACGAGCCAAAAAAAATTATATTTCTTCGAGGCGGCATTTAAACCATTGTTAAACTACTGCCGATATCCAATAAAATCTACTCACAATCTACGTCGAAATCAAAGCGATCTATCATGAAGCAAAAAAAAAAAAAAAAATACTTTTGATGTCTTGTTTTAACCTTTCATTGATTAGTTGCTTATAGATTTGCGTGTTATGAATTTCTTTACATATAAAAATTGTGTATTGCTGACTTAAAGTCCCAAAAATCACGGAATTGCACTTTAAAAGTATAGATTGGCGACAAACATTAATAATAAGTAGACCACAATGGTTAATTAATTTTATACATAACCTAAAGTTGCCTATATGGTATTAATAAAGCTTCAATTTGTCAAGATGTCAAAATTGTATCAAAATGAACATGATTTTTTTTTCTTTGTCATTATCCAATAAAAATTAAATAAATACAGGCTCTTTATTTTTAAAGCGTTAAATATAGAATCCATTTTTCCTTTTACTCCACAATATTCATGGTAGACACAAAATTTATTGACATTGGTGTCATCGAAACTATATCTGGGCAAGTGAGACACCGAAGGAAGCTCAATAAATCTCTTTTCTTTATCGATCTTCAGCCTAGCAATCAAGAACCCAAATGTCAAGTCTTTTTTCGAAGCGATGATCACAGTTTAGACGATGTGAGCGTACAGGATGCTTACCGAGCCTGCAGACCAGGCCAAGTAATTACAATTCAAGTGGGATTACCAATCGATCCTACTGAATTGATAGATAAACCTTACAAAGTCTGGCAATCCAATCGTCCAGTCGAGGTTATTGTACCTTATACCAGTCGAGAAGCATTCACACAAGATCGACCCTTGGGATCGGCAACTGAAGAAAAACAAGTACCTATTATTAAAAAGTCCAGTAGTAATTGCAAGTACTGGATCAATAAAAACAAGTGTGAACGAGGTGATCAGTGTTCGTTCCAGCATCCGACAGGAGAAGCGTTTGAAAAGGCACGCCTTGAATGGGTGAAAGAGGTAATTGTCATCCAATATGCTCTATGGATTTAACGGGAGGACAATGGAGCTAACATGTAAATTATTCTGATTAGAGAGTAGAAAAACGCAGATTAGCAACGCACGATCCAGATGACCCACATACATCCAAAAAACCCCATGGATTACGCGCTATTATATTTGCAGATTGGATTCGCAAGACATTTGCTTCGGAATTACAAAATGGTGGTAGTGTACTGGATGTTGCAGGCGGCAAAGGCGAGATTTCCATGGTACTCAGTCGAGGATTCGGTATTCCCTCCACAGTGGTAGAACCTAATCGACGCAAACTTCCCAATTACTGGTACACACGACTGCGTCGATTAATGTATCGTTTTGAGCAAGGTGATCTATCACAACCTGATTGGAAGAGCAAAGAGATCCAAATTGATCTACAGTCATGGCCTAGCGATGTGACACCGCACTACATGCATACACTATTGGACGACGCGTTTTTAAAAGAAAACAAGGAACTAGTGGACAATACCGCTGTCTTTATCGGTCTTCATTCAGATCAAGCTACCATACCTATTGTTGATGCAGCCTTGAAAGCAGGTAAACCATTTGCTGTGGTGCCTTGCTGCGTATTTAGTCACGATAACCGCTCACGACAGCTCAAATCAGGTGAATTAGTAACCACGACCGAGCAGCAGATTCAATATATTTGCGAGAAGGATACCCAAGGACGAGGTACCATCAAAACTGCTTATTTGGACTTTGAAGGCAAAAATATTGTAGTTTATTGGAAACCTACTACTGCTGTTTGAATTAAAGTTGACTTTTTAAATATGGCCATCCTTTAACCTTTTGCATAATGGATTGACTCAGGTCATTGACTTTGCTTTGGTCCCTGCCAGACACGGTAACAATGACTTTGGTTTGATCAGAACTGCTCCAGACAGGATAGCTACCAATCTTGATTTGATACGGGTTCGCCTCTAGCTGCGCCTTAGATAGGATGTCAGCAATAGCTACCTCTGGTTCTGCAGTAGCTAGTTCTGTCCTGTAAAATTGACTGGATGATTTCGAGAACCTTGGCTGTAATGAATCGAGCAGTAATTTGAATAAGCTAGGAATTCCAGGCAAGATATAAATATTCTCGTTCACTACAACGATGGGTATTCTGATGTGCTTTATCTCTCTTAATAACAATGCTGGTGAAGGAAATATGGCCATACGCGCATGATGCTTGGTCATCATGGTATCTGGATTGCGTTTTTTGAGCTGCTGTTCAATATAATCATAGGTTTCTTTATCTACTTTCATTTCTAAGCCATAAGCTGCTGCAATTGATTCATATGTAATATCATCATGCGTTGGGCCTTTTTTTTTCACATAGGTTCGTTTGAGATTCAATCATCTTTTGTTTCCCCTTCTCTTTTTTTTTCAGTTACCTATGCCACCGCTTGTGAATACAATGTCATAATTACTTGATAATTCCTTGACCGATTTCGCAATAGCTTGAGCATTATCACCTACTACTTGAATATGTTGCAACTCGATGCCGAGATTAAATAGAGTCTTTGCTAAAAGCATGGTATATAAGAATGTAAATTAATATTTATAAAAACTTCTTCTTACCCAAGTAATGTGAATTAGTGTCTTTTGTCTTTCCAGATAAAATTTCGTCGCCGATAATACAACAAGCTGCTGTCTTGATTGCGTTCATAGGCATGATCCTAATGTACAATGAAGAGATAGTGCCAAAAGATGTACAGGCTGCATTTTGCTAGGAGACGTACTTTAAAATTTGGACATAAGGAAAGATATTATTGGTGGCGGCCAAATATTTAATTTCAAATAAATTTACTTTTTTTTTTGTAAAATAAAAAAATATACGAATTAATACCACTCGCATCAGTAAAATATGGAACTAATTGTATTATACGATGGATGGTTTTGTTAAACTAAGATTAAAAGAAATAAAACTTTGTTTAACCCTTTTATTATTCCATCTTTACATATATCCACCAATACCCTTGGTGAAATCAAGCGTATTTTCAATTCATACCAATAATGTGTAGCTTTACTACTTGAATTTGAACCATCTTTATAACATACCCTCATGGCATGTATGATGCATAAGAGTATAGAGATAAGTGAGGCGTTTTATGTTATAACGCATAGTGGACAAAGATTGATGCATACGGCACTATAGGAGGAAATACGCTATATTGTATTGCGCATGAACAGTATAAAAAAGAATGTTACACTGATTATGTATCAGTAGTTGGCGCATCTTGAAGAGAGACATTTAGGGATAGCTCCGCCTTTTTTTTTTTTTTTTTTTTTGCCCAGCAGCTGTATCTATAGCCAATGGCTGCTTCACTGTTATATGAACCATCAATGTCACTGGCTCATAAGTGATATTCATGCTCAGAACATCTAAAAATCTATCGAGTCATGTTGGCATTTCATAACTGATATGTATATACATATATGTTTCAATGTTCTTTTTATTATTACGCGCTATATAGTATAAGAACAGGTTTGCTTTGGGGAAAGAAAGGGATTGATATCTGTATATATGTACGTTTTTTTTTTTAAAAAAAAGAGAAGAGTCGCGTCATATAGAGGTAATATACTAAAGAAAACGAGGGAGGGGGGGGGGGGAATAGTGATAAATGTCATGTTAATCTTGCTGAGGCTGCAGCTGTTGCGACTCATAATCGCGTCCTCTTCCTTTACCACGCCCCCTACCAGGTAAACCACTTCCTCTTCCTCTACCCCTGCCCCTAAACTTTCCTCCTCTCGAGCCGCTACTACGACCAACGCCTCGGCCACTTCTACTGCGTCTCCAATCATCATTTGAATCAAAATCAGCTCTTGGCCTTGATTCTTCGGTAGATTCATTGGGTTCTTGCTGCTTTGGTGATGCTGGAGGTGTTGTCACTTGAACACTGTCTACTACAATGATCTGCTCTTCAACTACTGGTTCTATTGCCCAATTATGATCATTGTCGGTAATGGATGCTATACAGAAGTTAAGTATGTATGCACCCATGCAAAGCATTGTCAGCTTATGTTACCTATATTCTCCCAACCATCGCCCTTGATAGTATTATCAATGGTATCCCACCCATGCTCTTCAGCTGATAAAGGTGTATCCCATGATGGTGTAGTCGTGTTTCGGTCATTTGTTGGTGTATGACCTTTGTTGGGCCATCGTTTATTTCTTTTACCAAGATTGCTACTATTGGGTTTTTCATTACCAAGATTGCTACCATTACCTCCCCAAGGAGCCGCACGACTATCCCAACTGGCGTCCTTTTTCCATGAATCCATTTGTTGGTTTTTGTCTGGCGCTGCACCCCAACCTTGACTTGATTCAGAAACAGTGACTTCATTGTCATTCTCATTGTCTTTTGTCGTTGGTTCATCCTTTGTTAGATCATCAACTACTACTGCTGCATCTTCAGGCTGTGATGACTGTTCCACCACTGTTTCTTTTGATTGTGATGGTATCTCTTCAGGTGGTGTGGGTTGTTCCACCACAACAGTTTCTTCTGTTGGTAGCCCCACAGCAACTGCTTGTGAGGGTACGGGTTGAACAGGATCCATCATGTTATTAAACTGGAGCACAGCCCAAGCAGACGACGCAGCATTACCTCCTTCATTGGCAAGCTGACTTTCCTCTACGGTATGCTCCCAAATATGCTGAATAAATTGTTTCACATCTTTGAACGAGGCCTCTTCTGTAATCAAATCTTCTGCACCTCTGTCAAACTGTCTTAATAACTGTAAGGCTCTGGTTTTGTTTTCTGATCTGGCCCTGGGTGATTTATTAGTTGCATAATAAACAGAAGCACCGACCATTTGATCGCATATCTCATTGATGGCCTTTGATATATTCTTAGAGATTGCTGCGGGAGGTTGGATATAATCAAAGAGACCTAGTTGGCCCAAGCGCATCATATAGAACAGTTGCAATAAGGAAAGGATCAACAGTTCATCTTTTTCTCTGGTATCTCTAGCTGTGATATCTTGATGCGAACGTAATTTGTTCAGCATACTGGGCTCAGTCTATAAGAGCAAAAGTTAATCTATTTTGTGTATTCAAAGTTATGCAGGTACTATACAAGTTTTGTTAAGATGGACTGTGTTTGAACAAGGTTTCTTTCAGTAACTTCTCTATCTACTTGTTCTTCAGACGTCAACTCTCTCGATTTTTCAAGCTCTTCAAGGGTATTCTAAGCTTGATGGTTTAGCATAATTTTTTGTATAACCTTTATTTGTTTCGTTTTTTACCAGTTTCTCTTCAAGTGCAGTTATTTCTGCTTGAATACACTCGATATGAGGGTGTACTGTATTCGTCTTTTTAGTTTTGTGAATAGTCTTTCTAGTTGCTTTGGGTTTGGCCATAATTGAGGGGTTTTTCGATTAAAGAAATCGTCAAAAGTAAAAAGTATCAACGTACGAGTTAACGCGTACTTTTTTTTTATCTCGGTTTGAAAGTGTGTGTACTAGTGTGAAACAAGCCACCAGCGTAAACTGGGCCAAGTTGCCCTCTGCCTGAGTGTTTTGGTAAACCAGAGTGTAACCTTGGGTCATTTAAGCATTCAATTTCCGAATATAAAGTGTACGACCTGGAACGAACTGTAATCTTTTAGGATTCTTTGTTTTCTCTTTTTCTCTTTCTCTTTTTTGTATTTAAATATATATATATATATAGGCATATTTTCAAAAGCACGGCCTATAAAAAATGACTTTGAAGATAATGGATCAAAAGAAAGGCTTTCTTTTAGTCATAGTCTGTATACTTGTCTTGTCTTCTTTTACATACCTCGGCCATCTTTATTCATTACACTCAAACAGAACGTCATCCAACGTAGTTGATTCAAGCTACTTGACCAATGAACAGACATTTTTTGATGTGATGGATACAAATACAACCCTACCCTGTCAATGTAAACAACCACCGCAAGATCAATTCACAATTGAACCTGAGGCTGACAAGCAGCAGGAGATCGAAATACCAGATTCACTGCCACCTCCTCCTAAAGAATTGATGAAAAAGATCAATGCCAATTTATTAGAGAACCGCGTGCTTATTGTAGCCACAGCCAACTATGGCATGCGCAACCATGTGTATAATTGGATTGAATCCCTCAAGCGTACAGGCGAGAAAAAGTTTTTGATCTTTTGTTTTGATCAAAAACTACTGGATCATCTTACGTTGGCAGGTTATGGAGACCAAGCTTCATTGATTCCGGATGTTTGGTTTCATCAGCAAGTCGAGGCTGAATTCAAAACGTACTTTAGCGAAGAATACCGTATTATTACACACTCCAAAACATTGGTTGTACAACAACTCTTGTACCTGGATGTCACGGTGTTTTTCTCGGACGTTGATATTGTCTGGCTAAGACCGCGTATGGTAGAATATGTCAATACGCTCTTGCAAATTCGACAAGAGACACATGTATTATATCAACAAGAAGGCTTTAACCAGCAAGAAATCAACAGTGGCTTCTATTTGATGAAGCCTACCATCGAAATGAAGCGCTTATTGGCGGAAACAATTCAAATTCAAGACAGTAATGACGCTAAAACGCAGCAGGGCGCCATGAATATGGCTTTGAACCATCTGAATATGGATCTGAGAACCTCTTGCGTAGTCCTATTAGATGTATTACACTTTCCTAATGGCTTTGTGTATTATACACATGACTTGCCAAACAAACACGGTATCAAGCCCTTTATCGTCCATGCAAACTACCTGGTAATATGAGTTTATCCTCTTTTTTTTTTACATGTCTTTATATTAATCGATGATTACAGGTCGGTGATGAAAAGAAGCAGAAATTGATAGAAAGCAACCATTGGTATCTAAATGATACTTGGCTGGACCAAATGGATAACAAATTGGCTAAAGATATGAAAAAGAAGACCCAGAAAAAGACCACAACAACAAAGAGCTCAAAGAAACCCGTTGCTACATAGAATAACTTTAAAACGTACTCTGCATCTTTCTATACATATCTACACATATCTACACTTTTTCTAATACACTTCTCTTTAATCATTGTACAATACTATTTAATTAAAAAAAAAACGACACTAATGTAATGGAACATGATTCTGCTTTATAGCATAGTTACACTTTCTTTTATAAATTCTGGATTTGTTGTTTTGCCTATTATCCTATAACTACACCAAAAGAATTCAGAGAACACCCGGTTTGCGGGGTCCTGTTTAATCTTGATATGCATTTAGTCATAAGCAGGGCTACTTCGTCTCAATACCTCTTTTCAGAACATGGATATTATATCTAGACATTCACCTTTTTATTTTCAGTATACTTGATTAGATGAAAATAAAAAAAGCCTGAACAGTCTATTGAGCATGTGGATTATTTGTCATAACCTAACAGTATGTCCGTGTAACTCGTGTACAAGATGCCTTAGAACTATTATCAATTGATAATGCTTCAGCCTCTCAAAGACCCTTTTAACGCTTAAGGGCTAGTTCTATTATCAGTAACAATAAAATCACCGCATCATTATTAGAAAGAACAGCTTATTACAAGCGAAAATGACCCGATTTAGAATATCTGACTATTTACAATACACACCAAAAGGAATTGTAATTCTAAAAACTAGTGATTTTATAGTATCGCATGGATTTAAAGTTAATTAAAGATATATATATTTTTTTGATTTCCTATTATCCTTACCATTATCCTTAGCTTCGGCACAAGTAGTGGCACAAGGTAACACACACATTGTAAAGTAACTGAATAATGAGCCAAAGTATACGTTTAACCAAATACGCATCTATTCACTTAATGATGTGTCTTGAAAGATCCCTTGGCATTGTCTAATAGCCATTATCGAGTAGCACAAAAGTTAATTTATAATGAGCCAAGAGGAATTATTATCCCAGCAATACTAAGCACTATAATGTCAGTACGAGAATGCTCAAGAATTGTGATATAAAGACTGTTTGGTGTCATACTATCTTATATGTTTGAACTCTTCTTGAAATAAACTCTTTTAATCTAGATAGCACTAGCCAATGTAAGGTGCATTCATTTACTCTAGTTTAAGCCCAAAAATTATACTAGAGACTAACAAAAAAAAAAAAAAAAAAAAAAAAAAAAATACAATAGTATGCTTGAGGTACAAAACATATAGCTGCGTTAGAAACGTTCATTCCATTTTTTTCTATTATTAAATTTTTAGAGACCACGCATCGCAAAGAGATGAGAATAACAGTATACTGTAACTAAGGCACTAAATGCCATAGTAATTCTAAAATGTCATTTTCGCTATCAAAGAAAAAACTATGACTACTACTATGTTAATTTCTTGAATATCATTGGCTGTCTATGATTTAAACAATATGCCACCACTATCAGGGCCATTAACTCCGGGCGAGGCACTATCACCAGACAGAATCTGACATGGATTTTGATCTACTTTTTTCACACCAAGTAATTGCGGATAGATACAATATAGATGGATAAAATATATACACATTTTTATACCGTATTTAACCCTGCAAATGCAAGTAGAGATTATCTTCAATTGACCAAATGATTAGTGACAAAGAATCGATCGTTTGTACTTTTTAGAAATACCACATGGTTCAGATATTGAACACAATATGAACATACGTACATTTCTATATATAGAATCTACATTATTAATAGTCGGTGCTTCCAAAACATGATACACACTTTAAACTGCCATTTTAAAGTTTAGGCTTAGGATTTCTTTTTTTTTTAACACTGTTGTATTTCTCGACCAGATTCTAGTTTAATGTTGGATTTGTAGGCTATGGTATGTTTAGAATAAATCACTGCACCTATTATAAATGATATTTGACTATAAAACAAAAAATATATGATACATTAATAATAGAAAGTAAGCTACATGTGCTTCATGTAATCTAGGTATAATGACCTATAGGTTCCCCTGTCGTTTTTGATTTAATGCCACGTTAGGTGACTAGTAAGCGCTCATAATAATCCCCTTAACTATTTCTATAGCTTGAACATATATCATCTTAAAGCAAAGACAAAAAAAAAACGATGTTTATTATAACAGAATTAAGCAGAAGTATTGAGCTAATTAGGTAGATAACTTCTATCTATGTGGTTATACCCATCTCATAACTATCATTGAAAAAAAGTAGACTTTTTCACGGTTCTCGTTTCTTTTGCCTTTACCGTCCTTCACATTTATCATCATCAGGATCTTCCTCTTTCTTATGATAGTTACCGTCGTGTTTTCTGTGCTTATCTAGCTTATGTTCTGGTATGATAATAACATCAGCCGTGATGGTGTCATCTTCAACGATTGTTTGAGTTTGAGTTACATCGCTGGATATGGTGGTAGTGGAAACAGTTGTGAATTCAGGAAAGTAATTATCTACCGCATTACAGCCATCAAAGCACTCTCAATTTTCATCTAGGGCTTTGAAGCCACGAACTCGAGTATTAGTTACATATGCTGCTTCGTACCTGTTGATAAAGTCAGTATCCGCAATGGCACCCTGGCCAATAATCCTAACACCACCTAGAATAGATATATTATTAGCGCACAATACTGATAAGCTACAATGAAAGGCGCACCTTATGGCATGATAATGAAACCGCCCAATGGTTTTTGAATAATAAGCTGGGCATATATGTTATCAGAAGCATAAGTTTCCTGACTATCGGAAGGATAGAAATTCCAAATTATGCTGCAAATGTTCATACTAATACTGGGATGAACAGTATTGATATAAATGGTAGTATCGATATTGATAGGGGCCTATGGTGAGCAGCAAGTTGTTAGCTTACAGATTGTTTTCGTGTAGCATATAAACAAGTCAAAAGCATCCACATACATTTATGATCAGTTTTGAAGGCTATTCCCCTGTTACTGGTCCATCCCAAGCGCTTCTACTAAACAAGAAAGTCAAAGGATCAACCATATTTTCAGGATATAAAGGACAGTTTTCTTCGCTAAGTATTAATGGCGGTAACATTATAGATATCGGTATTATTACCAATACACACCAAGTTATTGCCTTCGTTATAAAGACTGGGCAGATATATTGATAATTCCTTTGAGACTTTAATAGCTTCACTCTTGACTTTTCAAAATCTAAAAAATCTAAAAGATTTGTAGTACTTGTTTTTATCTGACAAATGAGGATTAATTTAGTAAATGTAGCGTCATAGTTGTTGAGCAAGAACATTTCACCACGCACTGAGGTAGACCCAGTAGTTACGCCGTCTATTACGAGACCCTAATCATTAAAGCTGTGCTCTACGGTAGAGTAGTTGCAAGTACTGCCCAGAATATTGATGGATATATTGTCATTTAGATCGTAAACCAGTGCAGCCGTTATTGGTCTGTCAGTAATTAAACAATTCATAGCGGAAAAGTAACTGAAAGCAATAAAATTGAATCGAAGAGCCTTTTTATATATATAGTTTCAGCATTGATGTTTGAATATTAAAAAAAAGGAGAGATTCACCGCTTTAGTGCTTGTGTTTCTGCCACATGTAGTTCCATCATTCAACAAGACATTGGTTACACTTCTTTTGGATAGTAAATGATTACTTGATTTGGATTCAGGGAATAGTGTTGCAAAGATCTGCGGGATGGAAACAAACAAAATGAGTTGAAATATCAACCTGGCCTTCATAGCTGTGATTACAAGAAAGAAAGAATACATGACAAAGCAGTAATGATATGTATGAATTTTATTTATTTCTTTTATGAAGCGTTACTTTACTATTATCACGTATATAACTTATACGACAATAGTCGTGTCTTTCAAGAAATCTAGCAAGGGTTATTTTTGAATCACGGCTATATAAACATGCAATCGTACTAGTCGCATAATTTCTGTCTAGACTACTGTTAAATATAAATATGAGCTCAGTAATTGAAACAAAATCTATGGTTAAAAGCCTAGACAAGTGTATCGATTCATCCAGTAGATTTATACCAAAATTTTTGCAACAAAATAAAACCATACTAATGTGCATTAAACTAACTATCTGATTTCACTTAAATGATGGGAATTAGTTCAATATACAAAGATCTTTCAATATAATAAATTTGACCTTATTGATGAATTGGACTATATACACATATTAGGACTGTTTTCTAGAAATCCTTTTTTCATCACTCTAGAAGCAAGATTTCATATATGGTTTAACAGTAGAAACAAAAACCTTGCACAGTTTTTTGTTGGATATAAAGTGCTCCATTCTCCAGCTGTCTGTATAACTATCATATTCTTAGCCTACTTTCATTTACATGATCAACCTTCCATACTATTATGATATTGTTACCTCACTATAGACGAAGGCCATGCTGTTAATTCATTATTATCGTTGAATAAAGAGAATATAAAGTACAGCATGCTTGCTTATTTCATTATTACATACTAATAACCCCTCCCCTCGCTTTTCTATTAGCAAAGAGCCTCTATCGCACTCTGTATAATTTCTAATCTTGGTTATATCTATGAATATACTTCAGCTTCTTTTCAGATTTTCCCTAGCATTCAAACGTTTTTTCAGTCAACTTCAATAACACTTTTAATTGAAAAGAACCATCAATACTTACAACAAGTTTAACGAGATTTGTGTAGAATTAATATCTGTTCCTCTGGTGGGAGGTAAAAACTCTTTGTGACCATTTTCAAATGATCGTGTTTTCTTACAATAAAAGTTGAGCTTGAAGGTTTTACAAATGCAAGCATAACTTGGAATACTCGATAGCCGTAAACTTTAAACTAAATATTTGCGCATATTCTCAATCTGATTGTGAAGAGATTCCATCTAAATCGAGTTTAAATAATGCTGTTACTATATTGGCGAAATGTAATGCTTGTAGACGCAGAAAAAAAAGTGTCTAAGAATTCAACTTTTCTATGCAAGAAATATGCTTCAGGATTAAGAAGGTAATGCTGAGTTCTTATCTATAATTCTAAATAATAGCTATGATGCGTTCCAGTGAAGACCACTGGCCTCTTTGCCTATTTGACATTTGAATTCAATACGATTCAACCTTTTATGTCGTTCTTACTAAATGCTTATTTATCTTTATCAATTTTCTTAATAAAATTTCTTTTGTTGTCTTTTTATGTCAACTTACTGAACTCTATTTTTTTGTTTTTCAAATTAATTAAAAAAGTTGAATTCTTAAGCACTTTTTTTTATGTCTACCAACATTACATTTCGTCAAACTTGATTTAATTGGAATCTCTTCACAATCAGATTCTGCTGTCCAAATAGTACCACCATATTATATATGACCCAGACGTAACGATCAACAGATCGTCTCGACGAACTTGAATTAAATGTCACATCCTGTGAGCAGCCTATACTTAGAATGAACCATTTTGTTCAGTAGAGCTTCTATTTAATGGAAACATGGTAGATATATTTCTTCCTCCTCTATGTGCGATATATTATGTGAATATTTCAGAAAATGACTATAAACTATGTGATATAAAACTTCTTGTATTATTTATGCAGAATGAAGTGAACAAGACAAATAAAGTGCATCTTTTTGTTTATTTAATGGAATACGTTCCCGATACCGACATTGAAGTTTTGGTTGACATTCGCCAGCTTGGTCGCCAATAGGGCCTCCTAAACACATTCAAAGAACGTGATACAAGCACAATGGAAACAGGAATCAGACTTGTTGAATGTTACAGAATTAAAAATTAAAATGCTACAATGCAAAAGCTGTAGGCTTATGTAGTACAGTATCATTATGTAACAGTATCATTGTTATACTTCAAACTGTTTGTTTCAATAATCAAACAAAAATATGGTTTCTGTCAGAATTACTGCCCACTAGAGCCTCTTGTTTATATCATCAGAACTACTAGGCTTTCTTCTGAATATCATTATATAAAAAAAGTATACCTTGTAATCTTAGAAAAGTAATGGAATTTAATAATTGATTGAGGCAAGCGTTTTGATTATCGAAATCATTGCGAATCAGTTCGATGAATACTCTGTTGGATCAATCTGTTCCACACATACAAAGTGCAATCATTTTTATACTTACATGCAGAGTCCACCATTGGTATATCCTAAGAAATAAAATTCTGAGCAGATATTGCTTCCCCCCAAAAAAAAAATTCAACTAGTATCAAATCAGCCCATACATACAATTTCTTTCAATAAGGCTCATCAGATTGATCATTGTTTCCTAAAGACATAGAAACTATGTATCCTCTCTCCTTCTCCTAAGTCACCTTTTAATTAGCAATTTCCATGTGAATGTCCTTTTTGCTAGGTTTCATATCGACTCTTACTGCATTAGCTCTCAGTTCTTTATATCGATTTATTCAGTTGTCACTTTTACCCCACCATTGCAACCTTCTCCTCTATCTGTCTATTTATCAAATGTGTATTTTATATTTGTGCCGATTTTGGCTCTACATAACTTAATACTCGCGATTCTACCTGATGCAGCCACCCATTTTGAGGCTTCTCCCCCCAGTCGAATCAGATCATTCTCATCTCTGAATGCGAACTATTAGCATATTGTTTATATATAAAGTCTACTTGTTTGATTGATGATGCAGCTGTGTCAATACAGTTTCAGTTGAAGATATAGTTGCTTGATCATGATAGTCATCATCTATAATGCAGTGATACGTATCTCTTGTTCATTAATATACCTTATCCAGCTCAATTGGCAGTGATCCCCCGATCCATTCAATCTCAAAATGCAGGAGTACTCTTCTCTTCCGTCAACTTCATATTAAACACACTGGTTTTTGCGCGTTTGCGTTTTATTTATCAGTAAACAAGTAGTAAACGAATCTAAACTAGTTATCTGAATAGAAGTGAATAAAGGTTAGCTGACAGTGAAGTTTGTTTGACAGGCTGAAGAAAGACAATAGTATGGATTTGTAGGTAGGACAAGTTCCAGCTTTTGCAGCATTCCTGTTGGGGGATCATCTTCAAGTCAAAAATCATATATAAAGAAGACTTTTTTCCCTTTTCAATTATAATTCTTCATCAGATAATCAAAGTGTCCTATTTGTCCATATGAATAGTCAAAGCTCAACGCAGCTTGGCACCGCTGTATTTGTTCTTTTGTTCGCATTCACTCTCTCTCCAATCAGCCTTGCTCTTCATATTTCAGCCATCGTTCATATTCACCTTTTAATACATACGCCAATCCAATTAACGGCATCGACCAGTCTTCCATGTACATATATCACTGAAAAGGATGAACCCAACACATTTTTAGAAAAGCTCGATGTTACTGTCACACCCAGTGGAACTTTATTAATCACTGACCCGGTCGTATTGACACAAGAGCAAAAAGAAGCGGCTTTTCCTTTTCTTACACAAGAACCCCCTCAATCCAAATCCTCTCCATCCTCCAAGGTGAAGGTAAACAAATAGTAATGTAGTGTGACAAATATAATAACAAATCATCTAGGCTCTTGGACGATTCATCAAACAACTTGCTAAAGCTACGCCTACCAAAGCCTGTATTAAATCATCATCTAACAACAAGGCGCAAAAAAACATCAAAAAGACGGAAATGGACCGGTGCGCCCCTAATGAGTGCACAGAAGAAGTAGCCCCAGCCATGAACGGTCACACAGCTGCTCTTGAAATTAATTCATCTGCTGCTTCGTCTGCCAAGAGTGACTCTCTTTCAATGTCTTCTTCTTCTTCCCTCTTCGAAATTGATAATTCTGCTGTTGAATACGCCCAACGCATCTGGGATCAAGATGGTACCGTATACAACAACAATTTGGATCATGTCGTTGAATGGATTGGTAACGGCAAAGACTCCAGTAACGCTATCCTTAAAGCCTACCTGGAACACTTTGACTTTAAAGGTCTTAAACTAGAACAAGCCTTTCGCAACTTGTGTTCCAAACTTCACCTAAAAGGTGAAACACAACAGATTGATCGCATCTTGTCTGAATTCGCTGGTCGTTACTTTCAATGCAATCCCAAGTGTATCTTTGGCTCAACTGGTAAAGTGTTATCTTTTTTCTTTCTTGGGGTTGTAGCTCCCTAATAATTTCTTATCATTACAATCTTTTTTCTTTTCTTTCTTTCTTTATTAACTTCTTTGTCATTGATAGATGTTGTACATGCTATCGTTTACTCTCTTTTACTGTTAAATACTGATCTTCACGTAGCCCAGGGTGATTATAAAAAGATGTCTCGGTCCGCTTTTGTAAAGAACACCATGAGTGCAATTCATGCTCAGTTGAATACTCCTGCATTGGGTGACGAGGATATGCTTTCTGATGATCATAGGGCAAGTGGTCTTTCATTTCAATCACTTGATTGGATACCCCTCCAACGCACACCAAGTAACCAAAGCGCTTTCAGCTCGAGATCATCTACGTATGCTCAATCAATTGACTCTTCTATGCCTCGTAACGTATCTACCGCTACCGCCTGCACATTTGGTTCCAAAGCATGGCAACTCGAGATCAAAAACTTGCTCAAGCAAATTTATACCAATATCCGCCACAGTCAGATCGCAAACCCATCTTCTTCTCCTCCAACTTCGATCCAAAACAACCGAGTCAGTGCCGCCTTTAAACGCAGTATGGGTACTATCATTTGGAAAGGTGCTCGCGACTCAATCATGCATCATGATGAAGATATGACGTGTAGCCCTCCTTCTGCCTCTATTGCGTCTGCCCAATCAGCCAGTTCCATCATGCAATACCAAACCGTTGCCTCTCATCTTCAAACCGATCTTCCAGTGTCCTATACCAGTAATGCACCCTATTATAAAGAAGGCATGGTCGTTCGCAAGCACTTATTAGAAAAGGCACATCAAAAAGCTAAACACCGCGACTGGAAAGATTGCTTCATGGTCATTGAACGCAGTCAACTTCGTATGTACAAGCTGGATCAATCTAGCGAGCACCGCAAACGCAATATCATCCGCAATACAATATTGACCAAAAGCGCCAGTTTATCTGATAGCGCTTCTCAGAACTCTGAATCTTCTGTGTCTGAGGTGGTAGGTGGTGGTGATTGGATGGCCAGTGCTCAATTAATTGGATCCATTGATCTCAAACACACGCTTGCCAATGCCCTTCCTTCAGGATACAGCCGTCAACGTCTACATGCGTTTGCTCTACAACAGTCGAACGGTGCTGTGTTCTTGTTCCAAGTAGGGTCTGCTGAACAAGTGCAAGAATGGGTTTCTACGTGTAATTACTGGGCGGCTCGTGAAAGCAAGGAACCGTTGGCTGGCGCAGTGAGTTCCATGGAGTACGGCTGGGGGTCATTGTCTAGAGGAGACAGGTGCAGAAGTAACGATTCACGAATGGCAAGCACCCGTGCAGCCAACGATGAGCAGTCTTTTAGAAGAATCAGCCCAACTCAATGCACTTCATAAACACGTTCAGGAGCTATCAAATGAGTTGGATCAGCATCGTGATATCAAGCCCAAGATGGAACTAAGATTTGCTTCTCTCAAGTCAGGAGCGAAAGCTATGGCCAACTGGGAAACCAAGTCTCATTACCTATTACACGAAATTATAAAGTATCAAAACTATTGCGATTCTATTGAAAAATCACTAGCCTTTCAAGACAAGATCATGTCTGCTTGTACTATTTAATTGTATTTCTTTGTAAATAGATCTTATGTTGTATATATATATCATTGTAACTTTAATAATAATAAAAAATATCTTCTATGGCTCCTATTATTGGTACCACAGCTAACTTTTTCTAGTTAAAGGGAGGATATAGTATTATTACTGAGAGTGAATTGGGATAGTAAGATGATGACATGCTCATTCTGCTTATTAGAAATAGACTCTTCAGTCTTGTGTTCCCTTTCTATTATATATCATTCTATCCGTTCATTATCCTTTTCTCTTTCTCTCTCTCCCTCTCCCTCTCTCTTTATTACTTTTTATACTCTCATTCATTCAAGATGGTTTTACATAGAAGGACTCTTAGAGTCTTTCATAGTGCCGTATTTCTGTTATTTCTAATCTATTTCGCCGGTAGCACAGGCATATCTGTCAATGCAGAATTTAAACATGAGCAGCAGCCTATTGGCGCCCAAAACAACGAATATATCCTCGAAATCGCTTCGCCTCTGTCTACATTTATTCAAGATAATCTCGAAAATCGCAATATTGCCCATGTTCGTTATACATATGATACTGATATCCTGACCGGTGCAGCAGTAGAGTTCAAAAACTACAAAATAGCTAGACAACTGATTGATCATCCTGACGTTTTGAATGCTTGGCCTATTCATCACCGTGTTGGATTACATGCACCCGTGCCTGAATTTTCCAATGTTCACAAAGACAAAGACACCTCTTCTACCTATTTCTTTGTCCCACAGGATAAGGTTTGAAAATTAATTTTAACATCATCGCATTCCAAAACAGTAGACTTAGACCGAAACATATGTTAGGATACGCTACGAGTCTTGACAAGCAAAAATTATGTCTACGAAAACCTCAAGTCAAACGGCTCAGGCATCAAGGTCGGTATCATCGATACAGGTATGTACACTTTTTTTTTGCGCGCTTTCTTTCAAGTCACTAACTGATAATATATAGGTATTGATTATACGCATCCCGCATTAGGCGGCTGCTTTGGTAACGGTTGCAAAGTCGCCTATGGCTATGATCTGGTTGGCAATGATTTTGATGGCTCACTCAGCTCGATCAAAGAAAGTTCTGATCCTATTGATAACTGTCCGACTAACTCAAGTAAGAAACAAACAAAAATTTATTTTTGGTAGTGTCATTATAAGCTCATTCATCCCATCCTTATCTCAGCTTCAGCTACTGGTCATGGCACTTTTGTTGCTGGTATTATTGCTGCAGAAGACAAAGAATATGTAAGTTGGTACTGAAAACCTTTTGTTTTTTTTCTTTCTGATATTAACATTTGTAACAGAACTGGACTGGTATTGCTCCCGGCGTTACATTAGGCATGTGGAAGTAAGTACACTACAGAGCATCAAATATATGAAATGGTCACTAATCCACTCTAAGGGTATACGGATGCAATAATCCAGGTTCACCCAATGATATTATGTTGAAAGCTATGGAGATGGCCTATAAGGTATTTAAAAATAGACATTTATCTAATATAATGTATTAATAAACTATATGAATTGAATAGGCAGGTATGGACGTGATCAGCATCTCTCTCGGTGTACGCGGAGGCTGGGAAGAGGATGTTTTGTCAGTAATGGCTGATAGATTAGTCGCAAAAGGTGTTCATGGTAAGAATAACTAGCCTTATTATAGAAACCATATTCATGCTTTTAAATATAGTCGCTACTGCTTCTGGAAATAGCGGCACAAAGGGTATCTTTTTAACTTCTTCACCAGCCAGTGGTAAAAACGTCATTGCTGCTGGAGCCACGCTTAACAGCCATGTACCCGGCTATGTCTTAAAATTAGATGATACTGATCTATGTAAAGCACTTACTAAATATTGGCATTTGTTCTGTATTCTAACTTTCGGTTTTATCACTATATATAGCTTATCGTACATTTGTCAATACTCCGCTGGTTTCGAATGATTCATTGCCTATTGTCGTATCTGGTCAATCATTCAATCAAGAAAACGACGCGTGTCAGACATTAAAGGGTCGTAAGTACAATGGCAGTATTGTACTAATTCATCAGGGTGGTTGTCACTCTTCGATCAAGGTGAAACATGCTCAAGAAGCTGGCGCTAAAATAGTGATTATTTACACTGATACACGCGCAGCTACCACCATTGAAGTGCTGAACAATGCCGCCTTGCCCGTAGCCTTTATTAATTCCAACGACGCTAAACTGATCTATAGCGCTGTCTCTTCCAAGAAAAAGCCAAAGGCCCGCTTTACCAACATATTATTAGCTATGGAAGCACCAGAAAGTGAGATCGATAGCATTGGCAGTTTTTCAACACTTGGTCCTACCAATGAACTTCAACTAAAACCAGAGTTGGTTGCTATTGGTGGTAATGTATTCTCTACACTGCCCAAATACCAAAAATCCTATGGTTTGAGATCAGGCACTAGCTTTTCTTGCCCTTATATTGCTGGTAGTATCGCCTTGTTCTTATCCAATTTGAAAGCCAAACAGAGTCCAGACATCGTCAAGAACGCGTTAATGAACTTTGCTAGCCCAGGTAAAAACACGAGAATTTAATATTGTATATTTAATTAACCTTGCGGTATGGATACTATAGTAAGGCCACCTATCTCCGCTGTACATTATGGTGATTCCCCTATTCGGCAAGGTGCTGGGGTGGTCGATGTCGCACAGGCCATACAGGGATTTCAACAGTTCCACGTATCACCTGCCAAACTCAGTTTGAACGATACAGCAAACTCAAATGAAGAATATGAGATAACACTTTATAATCATCAAGAGAATGAGTTGGCATTAAACCTTGAGCACAACCCTTCTTTGACGGTAACAGGTTACTCTATTCATGGCAATCAAACGTACACACCTTCAGAGCCTATTGGCATGTACGCTCGTAATAATTCAGTAGCTAAATTGCAGTTTTCAGAGACAACACTGGTGGTACCTGCCCGCCAATCACTCAAGGTCCGTGTCCGTGTCCAGCCTCCGGTCGATACTTTTAAGCCTGAATGGCATGCACTCTATGGTGGCTATATCACTGTCTCCTCAAAAACCAATAAGGCTCAAATACCTTACGTTGGTATGATTGGTAATATGAAAGATTTGCCTATCCTGGATCGATCTTTTAAACCTACATCATCTGTCAATTTTACGTTCCCCTCTATCGCTTCAGCGGGCGGTACTACAATCAAATCAAACAAAGAAAATCATTTCCGTATTCAATACGACCAAGCACGCCGTGTTTCCATGGGTGGACCTTACGTATTGGTGAGATTACTGACAGGTACTGCTCTATTGCAATTCCAAATCATAGATACTCATGGAAAGGTCATTGGTGATGTGCCTATCGATAGCACGCGTACTTATATGATGCGGAACACGCTTGAAGTCACCGAATACTCTCAAGTCTACTATACTTGGTACTGGTCTGGAGAATATGTCGATAAAGATAGTACATTGTATGGAGAGACTGGTGAACAGCCCAAGATCCTCGAATCAGGCGAATATAGACTAAAAGTAAGAGGCTTACGCGTCTATGGCGATAGAACAAAATCAAAGGACTGGGATGAATGGACTTCACCAAAATTCGTCCTTGATATTAACAATAGTAGTAATGATAATAAAGATTAATTTGTACACTAGCAGTGTATTTTTACCATTAAACAATTCATAAACGATTCAAGTTGACTTTAGATGACATGTGGTTGATTGGCTTTTTATACTTGAACAGAGTGAACAAAAAAAAAAAAAAAAAAAATTCTGGAAACCTGGTTTTTCGATTGTGATTTTAACGCAATAGTCACACAGTAAAATAATTGATATACTATTTATTAACAAGGTTTATAAAGAATGTTATTGTGCATCTAATGATGTATAAAACTGGTAGTATTAATTAAATCAACTTTGAATCAATAGCGATTCAAGCTCAAATTATAGCTAATTTGATATCTATGCTCATATATTCAACTTTTGGTAAAATAAAAACAAATTAAGGAACATAATCATATACTTTAATATATATATATATATATATAACATGTATAAGTCCTAGAGAATAAGTGTCTTATGTTTTATCTGTCCATAAAAAAATTTCTAATTTGGATTCTAAGGAGAAGCCCTTCGCATTTTCAAAAATAGACCCAAAAATTCAGCCAAATGGCTGGTATTCTTCTAATCAGTTGCAGATTTGTAATTGGCAGCGGTTATTGAAACCCGTTGATCAAATTTGAGGGTTCTCTTTCTCGTTCTGGATTCCGCGGAATATGGTAGTGAAGCACAAGATCTATTTTTGTTTATTATCAAACAAGTGGGCTTACACGAAAACACATCTTCGTGTTTGACACCCCGCAATGAAATGTTATGTACTTTATTTATAACCTTTGCCGGATATATTATAAATAGGGCAAAGGTCAATTAGGTGCCTTTTTTCTTTTCCTCATCTCTTTCATCTCTAAAACTTTTTCAAAATGACCGTCTCATCGCTTCTTCCTGTTACAGAAACTGAACTCCAATCCTTAAAGAATCTTTATCAAAATGCTGGTCAAGGTCACGTCTTCCGTTTCTATGACAACCTCGAAATTGAACAACAAGCTAAACTTTTACATCAATTGTTGGAACTTGACGTTGAACGCTTGAATCAAATCTACCGTAAAGCCATTGAAGGTGCTGAAGCCGCTGTATTGAACAAAGATACTACTTTTGAACCATTGCCCGAAACTGTATTTGATTCTGTTATGAAGGCTTCCCCTAATCAACTCCGTGAATGGGAAACAATTGGTCTCACTCAAATCGCCCAAGGTAAGGTTGCTGTTATTCTTATGGCTGGTGGTCAAGGTACTCGCTTAGGCTCTGCGGACCCCAAGGGTTGTTATAACATCAACTTGCCATCCAAAAAGTCCCTTTTCCAACTCCAAGCTGAACGCATCTTGCGTCTCCAAGACATTGCTCGTCAATACCAAAAGCCTGGTCAAGGCAACTGTGTCATTCCTTGGTATATTATGACTTCTGGCCCTACTCATGGCCCTACTGTCGAGTTCTTTGAACAACACAACTATTTTGGTCTCGAGAAGCGCAATGTCATCTTTTTTGAACAAGGTAAAGTTAGCTATAAAAAAAGCAGGAGCGTACAATTGTGCCTGTTTGTTTATTATTTGTATTTTAACAAATTCTTCTTGAAACCCATTAGGTACTCTTCCTTGTTTAACAATGGATGGTAAGATCATTTTGGAGGGAAAGGATAAGGTAATTATAAGCGTGGTTTCAATCGAGAACTATTTTTAATCTCGTGGTTTCAATTCAATAGGTGGCTATGGCTCCAGATGGTAACGGTGGTATTTATGCTGCTGTACAGAATAAGGGTGTCATTGCTTCGTTAAAGGAACGTGGTATTCTTTATTCTCACTGTTACTGTGTTGACAACTGTCTTGCTCGTGTTGCCGACCCTGTCTTCATCGGTTACTCTGTTTCTAAGAATACCGACTGTGGTGTCAAGGTTGTTAGCAAGGCTGCTCCTGAAGAGCCTGTTGGTGTCGTCTGTGTCCGTGATGGCAAATACGGTGTAGTTGAATACTCTGAAATCTCCCAAGAAGTATCGGAAAAGCGTCAAGCTGACGGATCCCTTCAACTTTGTGCTGCAAATATTGCCAACCATTTCTTCTCTACTGAATTTTTGGAACGCGTGCCATCTTTTGCCTCTCAACTCGAATACCACATCGCCAAGAAGAAGATCAAGTACGTTGATCACGTCACTGGTGAAGTGATTACTCCCAAGTCTAACAGTGGAATGAAGCTCGAATGCTTTGTCTTTGATGTCTTCCCCTATGCCCAAAACTTTTCTGTACTCGAAGTTGACCGTAAGGACGAGTTCTCTCCTCTCAAGAACGCTCCTGGATCAGGTGCTGATTGTCCCGAAACATCCAGAAGAGATATTGTAGCACAACACGTGCGCTTTATCGAAGCAGCAGGTGGTAAAGTCGTTGGTGAACACGAGGGTGATTATGAAAAATTAGATTTCGAATTATCTTCATGGGTTTCTTATGCCGGTGAAGGTCTTTCTGAATTTGTTTGTGGAAAGACTATTACCACACCTGCCATCATTGAAACAAAGGAAGACTTGATCCGTTTCGCCCTCTAAAAATACACTTTCAAAAAACAAAATAGACACACTCGCATCCTTATATCACTTTCTTTTGTACAGAAAAAAGAAACTCGTTTGTTCTTTTGGATTCTCGTATCCCCTCACCTCTCCTATCTTTTCTTTTTCTTTATACCTGCTTTTCTAAATCTATTCATATCTCGAATGAAACAAAAATAAATAATATCATTTTTCTTTTTGTTTGATAAATTACATTTGAATCAACGTCCTTGATAGATAAAAAAACTGGCCTTATACAAATCGAGTCATTCTGTTTGAAAAATTGGGTCTGGTCAGTTTATATTGCAAGTTTGATTTTCATTGTTCAGTCAGCTCTCGATTTCAGCAGTCTCATTCTCATCTGGTTTAAATTTCAACCAAACCAAAAGGAAGGCATGCAAACTAACCAATATGAGCACCTCCAGAAATGTACGGTACAAATAGTTGGAGCTAGATTTATGTTGTATATGGTGCGACAGTTCGTTTTGAACGTGAAATACTAATCAGACACCAATTTGGGTCGAAGTCGGTAGAGAGATCTATAGATCACCAGTTTGATGGATTACCCTAAATGCATATTTTGGTTAAATATTGACCATTTACAACATGTCTTTCATTTTATTGAAATCAAGTAATGATTCTAATGAAATTCAACAGCTCATTCAGGTCATGGAGTATACTAATTATACATCATTTTAATAAAGATCGATCAAAAGATCTATAAATGATTCAATCTATACAAAATGCTTTATTTTACTGATTGACCATTGATGAATAAAATATATTAGTCAGTCTACAGTCAAACAGTAGTTTCAACCGATACAACAGATTGTTCTGGACATGTACTGGTAATTAAACACAACATTAAAGCAAGATCGATAGAAAGATCTATTGTAATTGTTCATTATTACGTTTAGATTACATCCAATGTTTATATATTTTACTATTTGCTTTTGATGTATATAGTACACTGTATTCTATTAAAATAATGTTTATTATTATGAACATGTACCAGCAATCAAATGCAACATTAAACTAGGATTGGTCTAGAAATGTTGAGACAATGAAAATATTACGATTTCTCAAAAATTTGAGGAGCATCCCCTTTGCCCAAATTTTCCCACGCTTATTTTTTCTTGTGCGAGCGCGTTTTGAAGTATCATTATTTACTGATGTAATAATGTCTGAAAGTATGCAAATGTATTTTTATTGGGTTTTATTGTGCGTAAAATATTCAAGTTACAGCTGCATTACCAAAACATTCACAAAAAGCAAGTTCCTATTAAAGATATATTTATATCATCATATGAGCAATTTAATTCTACGTATACTTTGTTAACAAGTATTTTAGGTATCAACAATTTTTTCTCGTTGAAAGTTGGTACTAAAAAAAAATCATATTCCATTATCCGACAACTAAGTAGCTGTAGTGATGAAATACATCTGTAATTTGTTTCAATGAAAAAAAAAAGGATAATAATTGTATAACTACATCTACTATTCAAAGTATCATTTATATATATATATTACATATATCGATTATTTTATATTATTATTCCAAAATCGAATGAAAGAACTGTTATATGAAGCTGAAGAGCTCAGGTCGCCGACTAAATCCAAAAAAAAAAGCCTTTCAAATGGAAACGAGTGTTCATGAGCCAGATTTTTTTTATTCCAAATGTCAAGACAAACTTTTGATGGCGCTCTATCTGACACATTGAGTTAGTATATATCAGCTCCAGCTAACTTTAAATGAAAGATCGAGTGGTATAGAATGCATCGCTATTCTTGGCCTCTACCGATGTATTATATCAAGGAAAAAAGATATATATATATATATTATTTAAAAGTACATGTGTATAAAAGTTTTATTATCTACAGGCTACGATTGCCTTTCAATGAAGCATAATAGTGATCTATGTGATTTAGCTTTTTTTAGCATACATAATAAGAAATAGTGAAAGAAAGGAAAGTGCAGTGGAGTAAAAAGGATATTAGTCATTAGTACAGCGGGTATTAGTTGATAAGAGTGTAGAGATGGGAAGTATGGAATAGAGTACAGTGTAATTTTAAGTTAAAAAAAGTCTATAAAGAAATAGCAAATGCAATTAATTCTTAACACTTGTGATCAAGAGATTCATAGGAAGGAGGAGGTTTCGTTTCGTCTGAATTGATGTGGATTACATTATTAGTCTGATCTTCATCTCTGATCTTCATCCAATCTTGACGGCCACATTTGCGCTTCTTTTTATACTCGAGGTAACACGGGCAGAGGAAGAAGCCAGTAGGTTTTGATTCAGATAATTCCTTATCGTCTAGAATTGGATCAACCAAAAGAGCTTCCTCATATGTAGGCAAGGCATTATAGTCTTCTTTAAGTCGACAATCCAGAATGGTAATTGGTGTTTCCAATCGAATATGAGTTCGTGCTACATCAATGGAAGCAGGATCACTGGAGTTGTTAGTGCCTGCTGGTGAGGTTAATTCAATATGAATTTTCAATAGATGTCGAATATCAATTTCTGAAAATGTGGAGCTATGGTTCAGGTGTACGCAGTTGGGGATCTGAAAGATGAGGCGATGTTGAAATGGCCCTTCGTCCAGTGGTATATGTGCGTTTTTAACACCTAAAGCACGACGCATTTCCTTCAAGGACAGTTGGGAAATGAGACCATGCGTTGTGAGGTCTGGATCAATCATACAGGAAACTGAAGACAATGGAACCTTAAAATCGTGTAATTCAACTCGGCGTGCTTGGAACTCTGGAAGTCGATAGACTCGTTTCTCAGTGAGGATCACAGAAATCGATTCAATAAACACATGCTTGATATTAGGTGACAGTGAGATGGAAATGGGAAGCTGTGTACCAGATGAAGCGTGTGATTTCTCAATACAAATAGTAGCATCGCACACTTCCATCTTGCGGTCTGAAGTAATAGATGTAGTAGGAAGTGAATTGGCTGTAAGCGCATTATCTGACCAGGTTGGTGTACGGAGTAAGAGAATGTCTCGTCTAGATCGAAGCTTTGTGGCGCCCATGCCCACTCGGTGAATAGTTGCAGAGACATAGTAGAATACTTTAGCCATTTCATCTTCGATTGTTTCAATAAGTTGGTTTGATAAAAGAAATTGGAAAGGCCAGCGGTGGACACCAGGCGCTAAGATGCCTTCCAGTTTTGGGTTTTCGGGAAAAGATTGCAGGATGATGTTTTGTTCGTGAATGATCTTTTCGTGGTAAAGTTTCGTACCTCTAGCTCCAATACCTAGGTCAGAAAATAAGTGCTTATATGGTAAGTATGGTGCCATTGTTGTAAGAATTTACAAATTTGCTATACCTTCTGGCCATAAACTGTAAGATTTGCCTACAAATTTGACTACGACTGTTGAAGCCAGTACTGGTCTGGTTAATACAACATTGACCTCTCCTTGGAGGACGTGCGTAATCTTATCTTCAGCCGTGCCACGAAGGATAACGACTGGTTCGGCAAGATCAATTGTGAGTTGTTTTGCTCCTGTGAAGAATGGAACAACCACTGGCATTTTATTATTTAGGGTCGAATGGTGTGATTTTGATTTAGAGAAAGTGAAGAGAAATAAAAGAGAACCAAAGGTTTATAATTATGGTAAAAAATAAAATAAAATAGGCGGTATTTATAATCCACTCACAATTGTTCGGAAACAACTGTCAAGTCCTACCTTGAATTAGTCAGACACAACCCGATAAATGGTAAAACGTGGATTATGAATGGCCCGAATGAGCGGAATAATACCTTGTAGAGCCTATATATAGCAAGGATGGAAAATCTTCCAGCGGAATGGCAAATCAAAACTAGTATAATTTACACTCATCTTGAAAAAAAAAGAGACCTGATTACAATAAACGCATGCAAAAGTATGCAAAGTCGAACCATAATCTTTTTCTTTAATCTTTCCGGAAAACGCTCTAAGAAATCTATGTTGAAAACACTGCTATCATTTTCTAGTCATTGTGACAAATCTTTTAATAGGGTGAATTGATATCTTAGCATGTAATGCAAAAGAAAAATCCGCATACAAAACTTGAGAGAAAAGGTGAATCTGGACACTTGAGGATCGCTTCTACAAGCCTAACGGTGTACCTGAAACCGAGAATGATAAATTTTCAGTGGCTTAGTTGACAACTTTTAAGTTTGTGCCAGTCCTCTTGATAAAATATTTACTCCAATGTTTGGTCGACAGGCTACTAGACTATCTGTTTGTGACACCGGTCATTTCGTTACTTCATATGAAAGCTTTCAACCGTGGTAAACTAAACGCTTCAATAGAAAAGCTGGACGGTATAGCAAATCGCTTCAACAAACACAGCAATTGCGCGTTTTGTTCGGCTATCAGCGCATAGAAAGAATACTATTTAAACACGCCATCGTGTTCGAAAAGGGAACCTATTACCTATGATGCCCTTGCAGTCGAGTCCAGAGTTAATAGAGCATATTAAATCGGGAAAGGCCCGTCAGTGATCGTGTTCGTCATAATCAAATCAGCTCACGTATTTAGTAAAAGAAGAATCTAAACTTTATCACCAGGCACTCTGGTTTCTCTTCTATTCTTGATCGTAACACCTCACAATAATTAGAGTTGTAATGGCTGTATCACAGAAACAGTTTATTACACCTTTTACTTGTTAACAAGAACTGGTCTAGCTTAGAGCCCGGGGTCTATAAGTAGAATGGTTTAAGGTTTAGCATCATTCCTCATACACGTTCTCGTCTTATGACTATTGTTATTGTAATCTCTCGGTTAATAATAAGAGAAGATCGTTTTTCTTTTTATATAAAAAAAAGGGTCGTCTGCATGAGCTTCTTCAGTACTAATATTACTATGTCACGTTTTAGATAGACATCAATGTCTTTACTAGTGTAAAATAAGCATTTGATAGGCAATGATAATATTTTTATTTAATAGATCAAAAAAACGTATTGAGTTTGTCATGACGAGGAACTAAACGGATATTATAATCTGCAGGTGCCCAAATGGGTGCGCGAACGTCTTTAGGCTTACTAACATCTATAAGTTCATTAGAAATTCTTTCAATCTTGAAACTAGCAAGCAACATTGAAGTGGCCATATACAAGTTGCGTTCAGCCAAGTTGATACCAACACAAACACGACGGCCTGTCGAGAATCCCAAATGAGGACGGTCTTCAACAGATTGACTGAATATCTTTTTTTTCTGCACATCCAAGACATAGTCCATATGGCGCTCAGGCTTGAATTCAGATGGATTTTCGTAGCGGTTAGGATCATGATGGATGGCATTCATATTCATGACAATAATTGTGTCTTTAGGGATGATCCAGCCTTTATAAGTATCATCTTTACTAGTAGAGTGAGGGAGACCCAAAGGTAAAACAGTGCTAATTCTAAGCGTTTCATGAATGATACATTGCAAGTATGGCAAATTAGACTCTAAATAGTATCGATTCGAGAAATTGTTAACTGGAACTGGCCCATATTTACTCTGTATCCTTTCTACTTACCATCATTAGCACCAGGAAGTCTATCCAAGCCAACTACTCGCTTAATTTCTTCGTAAGCTTTATCCTGTATCTCAGGATGATTAGCCAAATGAGCAATCATCCATCGTAATGTTGAAGTGGTAGTATCAGATCCACCGCTAACAAAGATACCAATAAAATGCATGATTTGTAGATCTGTCAGTTCATTTTGTCTCAAAATCTCTTTGACAAAGCAATCAGGTACTTTGGAGCTATCCTTTGCCATACTCTCTTTAAACTGTGCCAATATATTTCCATAATATTCCAATAAATCACGTCGCACCACCAAGTATTGCTTACGTTTAACAGGCCAAAACTTTTTGAGAATAGGAAAGAATTCGCGAAGTTGATCTGAAGGGCTCAAGGCCTCTGCAGTACGTTCAGTGAGCTCAAATGCTTCACGTACTGCAGGGTTTCCGGGTTCAAATGAGCAAATGTCACCAAAGGCGATAGTGAGGATGCTTGACATCGTATAGTGCTCCAAAAGATAGGTAGGATTCACGCCTTTTTCTTCTGAAATCTGGTTGTACAAATGCGAGAGAAGAATGGTACGACGTTTATCGAGGATTGGTTGGTATAGATTGATTTGACTTTTAATCAACCCGTTATGTGCTACATATATAAAGCAAGAGAGGTCAAAGCTACAGCTCGTAATCATCTTAGATATACTATTTTTTTTCTTACCAACACGACGCAAGCTACGCCATCGTTCACCATAAGAAAAGAAAGCAAATCCACCACCTTCTTCTATTAGAGTTTTTATATAATTGTGAGTACGTTTCACTAATAGATATTTGCAAGCCTTAAAGTTGTTGTACCTCCTTGAAAGACGTCTTCGAGGATTGTATCAGGTAGCTTTCTTGAGGAATAAATGGTGCCTCGATTGACAATCAAATCTTTGATGGTTTCTACATCATTTAGCACTATCCAGCGCTGTGAGCCAAAGTAAAGAGTGAAGATAGGACCAGCCTCTTGACTCCACTTGGTGAATACCTCATGAATAGGTACAGGCTTTATAAGCTTTAGGATATGACCAATCACAGGTAAATACCCAGAAGCAAGAGGTGGCAAGTTACCGAATTTTGTCTTCTGCTTATAGTAGTAATAAAGAGCACTGAGCAGAACAAGCACTCCTCCTGTCGACTTTGCCAAGGTAGTTGCCATAACTAGTGTAAGAAAAAAAGTAAAAGCAGATGAAAGGCAATTTTAAGATGGATATCTATATCAGAAGCATTTGGCCATTTTGTGTTCCCTACTTTGCAACATGGAATAATGTACCACTTTGACTGAGATCTTGTTTGAAAGGTGGATTTACAAAATCCCCTTTCTGTGAGATGAATAGATCATGACTTTACCCCCAAAGAAAGGCGATCCAAATGATATCCCCAACTACAGATCTATATTATTAGTGAACGCAAATTGCAAAGTATTCACCCGTATTATCAACCAATATTTTATCAATGTGTCCAGTCAACTAATCAACAAGTCCTAACTTGGCTTCGTCCCTGGAAGATATATTACGTAAAATAGCATGATGGCTTAAATTATTATAGAACATGTTCGCCTTAAAAATGAACTTGCAAGGAATGATAAAGTCCCGGAAGACTACAATATTGGTATTCTCCACGATCAGGAAAAAGCTGATGATCAGGTCAACCTGAACTACCTATGGAAAGCACTGACGGGTTTTGGGTTCCCAGCAATTATCGTCGATTATGTAGTATAATCTACAGACATATAACACTACTAAGGTCAATGTCAATGGCTACTTTACTGATCTCGTTCGCAAGAAGTGAGGCCTTAAACAAGGTGATCCAATTTCGCCAATTCTGTATAATGATAGTATCATATACAACGACAAATGTTTTACCTCTACCAGTACTAAACTTGTTTGTTATACAGATGATGTGCTAGTACTCGCCCAGAACCCAGCTAACCTATGTTGCCTAAAAGAACAGATGGACTTGCTTTATAGTGCATCCAACGCACACTCTAACTATAACAAAACCGAAACTTTCTCACTATCTGGTTGCCCGACATGACCCTTCTGGAAAATGACTTGCAATCAATAAGCATTACACAATTACATTCTAGCGAAGACATATCTCCATTAATTTATCTTGGGTTTTCATTAATACAATCCACTGCCTAGTATTCCAATTTTGTTACATCTCTAGTTTGCAAGATCAAGACAGCTGCAGAGTCTCACTCAGCTCGTTCATTGACCATGTTTGGCCGATCCACAGCCATCAATAGCTTAATTTTCTCTAAATGCTGGTATCTCTTTTGGGTTATGTTTTTCACTCAAGCTGATTTGCTCCAAATCAGGCCTATAGGCGTGCAATTGTAAACCAGAACGTTATCCTAAAGATAGCTTGGACTATCTGCATTTTACCTCGTTCATAATGTGACCTTCAAAACATTGACCCTGCCACTCAACAGTTAGCCTTATAGTTTTGTTGGATAGAAACGCTCCTAAACTATAGTTCAGCCGATATATCCACTATAAAAAGAATGATACAAACCCATGTTTACAGTTACAACAAATGGCCCGGCTATGAAATACCGCAACATAACTCTCACATGCCAACCGATTATCACCCTGAATCTTATATATCGATCACTTGATGTATTTTACCAGGGATACACCAACACCCCACTTTCAGAAGACATATGTTTACAACTACCTTTGAAAATAAGTTACATCGCACAACCAGATGAATACTAGCTACCCAAGGAAGCTCTTCTGTTATTTGTTTCCAATTTCTTTGAACTGAAATGTACTACCCTTCTTATTCGCCTGAAAAAAAGAGTTAAACATTCCGTCTGCTCCTAAGCGTACATATCCTAGTATCTAACGTGCAGTGAACATGAAACAACTATTACCTGCTCCTTCTTTTACCGCTCACTTTGATATTCAATATGATTCATAGCAAGCCCACCTCTTTTCAGTCAGCATTTCTACTAGTGTCCCACATTCACTTTTCGATTCGATTAACTTCGGTAGAAATACCAATTACTTTGATGCCAAGGCATATTGAATAGATCGACCACAACTCATCTCAGTTCCAAAATATTTAACCAAGCTATCTGATATACGGTGGTGCTAGTTCTGGTCTGGCAATGACTTGTTCCCTTTACAATGTAGTATACCACCTTATTCCTGACAAAATTCTAAACAGACAACTATTCCATATTATTCTCGAGTAGCTTATCGCTTCACCTAAGCGCCTTTGTCCCAAATCTAACAAAGGCGTCTACCAACTACTCTTTTATCCTAGCAAGACCACCATATGAAAATAAATCATATTCGAATTCATGTGGCTCACTTTTACCATCCCAGATATTATCAACTCAATAACCACTCTCGATTTCTACAATATTCGATATTGTCAGAAACCTAGCATATCTGTACACCTTATTATTTCCATCCTGTTAACTCAAATATGGAAGGCCCACTTCCTATTCATCTTCGATGAGAAATACTTGAACACTTTACATGCTTTAACAATCATCTGTGAAGACGCCATAATATACCAAGAGAAAACTCAAATGCAGCTTGAACAATAATTTCTACCCTTTGTTTTAGTTTAATATCTTTACTGATATAGCCTTTTCCTCCCATTGAACAATTCTACACAACGTACTAATAAAAACATTAAAAAAATCTCTTTTCTCTTCTGGTAAAATTTACACAATTGATTCGACTAAGCCCATCTTGTTCATTCACAAAGATCACGTAAACCTGTAATAAAGTAAATGTATCAATACGAATTTGCATTAAAATTGCCTGTAAACAAAATAGAAATCGATAGATAACGATAGTGTCTTTATTTAAAGGGTCAGAAGAATGTGTTGAGTTTGTCATGACGAGGAACTAAACGGATGTTATAATCTACAGGTGCCCAAATGGGTGTACGAACGTCTTTAGGCTTACTAACATCTATAAGTTCATCAGAAATTCTTTCAATCTTGAAACTAGCAAGCAACATTGAAGTGGCCATATACAAGTTGCGTTCAGCCAAGTTGATACCAACACAAACACGACGGCCTGTCGAGAATCCCAAATGAGGACGGTCTTCAACAGATTGACTGAATATCTTTTTTTTCTGCACATCCAAGACATAGTCCATATGGCGCTCAGGCTTGAATTCAGATGGATTTTCGTAGCGGTTAGGATCATGATGGATGGCATTCATATTCATGACAATAATTGTGTCTTTAGGAATGAGCCAGCCTTTATAAGTATCGTCTTTACTAGTAGAGTGAGGGAGACCCAAAGGTAAAACAGTGCTAATTCTAAGCGTTTCATGAATGATACATTGCAAGTATGGCAAATTGGACTCTAAATAGTATCGATTTGAGAAATTGTTAACTGGAACTGGCCCATATTTACTCTGTATCCTTTCTACTTACCATCATTAGCACCAGGAAGTCTATCCAAGCCAACTACTCGCTTAATTTCTTCGTAAGCTTTATCCTGTATCTCAGGATGATTTGCCAAATAAGCAATCATCCATCGTAATGTTGAAGTGGTAGTTTCGGATCCACCGTTAACAAAAAGACTAACAAAATGGGCAATTTGCAGATCAGTTAGTTCCTTCTGTGCCATTATCACTTTGACAAAACAGTCTGGGGCATTTGAGCTATCCTTTGCCATGATCTCTTTGAATTGCTCCAGTAGGCCTCCATAAAACTTCAATAAGTCACGTCGCAGAATCAAATAGCGGGTGCGCTTAACGGGCCAAAACTTTTTGAGGATAGGAAAGAATTCGCGAAGTTGATCTGAAGGACTCAAAGCTTGTGCAGCTCGCTCGGTGATCTTGAAAGCTTCACGTAATACAGGGTCTCCAGGTTCAAACGAACACATGTCACCAAAGGCGATAGTGAGAATACTTGACATCGTGTAGTGCTCCAAAAGATAGGTAGGATCCATACCTTTTTCTTCAGAAATATAGTTGTACAAATGAGAGAGGAAAGTAGTACGACCTTTGTCAAGAATTGGTTGGTAGAGATTGATTTGGTTTTTAGTTAACCCATTATGTGCTACATGTTCAAGAAAAAGAGGTTGCAATTGTAAGTTGTAGTGACTATATACGCATTATTTATTACCAATACGACGTAAGTTGCGCCAGTGTGCACCATATGAAAACAAAGCGAATCCACCACCTATCCCTTCTATTAAAAGTTTACAATAATATTAAGTAAATTGTCTTTAAATCTTAGAGAGTATACCTCCTTGGAAGACGTCTTCGAGGATTGTATCAGGCATCATTCTCGAGGAATAAGTGGTGCCTCGATTGACAATCAAATCTTTGATGGTTTCTACATCATTTAGCACTATCCAGCGCTGTGAGCCAAAGTAAAGAGTGAAGATAGGACCAACCTCTTGATTCCACTTGGTGAATACCTCATGAATAGGTACAGGCTTTATAAGCTTTAGGATATGACCAATCACAGGTAAATACCCAGAAGCAAGAGGTGGCAAGTTACCGAATTTTGTCTTCTGCTTATAGTAGTAATAAAGAGCACTGAGCAGAACAAGCACTCCTCCTGTCGACTTTGCCAAGGTAGTTGCCATAACTAGTGTAAGAAAAAAAGTAAAAGCAGATGAAAGACAATTTTTAAAACGGACTAACTTTCAACTGTTTTGTGTTCCCCCCTTGCGGTAAAGTAAATGTAACGCTTTGGAACATGATATATACAGCGATTGTTTTTTTTCTCTCTCTTCTGTATATACATTGTGAAACTCATGCTTTATTCGATTAGGCCCATATCGATTATTCACGGAGGTCACGTAAACTTGTATTGGAGCTTTCTCAAACAAAATGAGTGTACTACTACGATTTTATAGCGCTTTACATATTGAAATTATGCAGGATTGCCTCCAGTTATCTTTTACCGTTCTTTTTTTTTCTATCAGTGCAAAGTCAAGAATAGGCTTGCCAAAAGACTGCAACATGAAGCGCTTCACACTCAAAATAGTAATAATAATCGGATCAAAGTGTTGAAGGTCAATACAGACTCAACCTCTTTGTTGAACCCAACATTTTAAAACCTAATTAGATTAACCAGGGTCGATTCTTCTCTTTCTTTATTACAAGTATTTTGAACATCGGTTATCGTAACAAGTCAAAAGCCAACACTTAGCTTGGTACCCTCTTAGCTTGGCCTATTTTAACTATTGCTCATATTGACTTTAACAAAGTTGGGTTTGTTTTTATTATTAAAACTTATTCACGTAAATCAAATACCACACTTTTACTTGATGACGGTCATCATATATAAAAATGAGACAGTTTATTTGGATGTGAAACTTGAATGTATAGGTCATCTATAGTATGTACATCGTTAAAATCAACATAATCACTTTAAACCAGAATTTTTCAGAGTTGATGTTTTGAAATCCAAGAAATATGTGAAAGCAGAAGAGCTTATGCATCACTGTAATTTACATTTAAGTACACAAATTTTAATATACTCTAATATTTTTTTCGTTCTTTAGAGCAATATATTTGGTTTTATTTTCGCAAGTTGCGCATATTATTTGAAAGAGACTATGGTTTCAAATTTTGTACCTTATTTTTATTAGCGTGCTCGCATTTATACATATGCTACTTTGATGAATATCAGTCAATTATCGCATCTGATTAGTAGCCCATGTTCAGAATCAACTGCTGTATCAAGTAAACCTACTAATATGGTTTTAATACATTCGACATTTCTATCGCAGTGTAACCTCCCTTCTATTGTGAAGATTTAACTTAGACTGGATACTTTTATATTTTGATGTTCACGCAGGATTGGGTGCTCGAAGACAAAATTTTTAGTTTTAATGTGCAAGAATGCACTTAGAAAAGACGAAAGATATAATTGCTTTGGTATGCTTAGTTGTGAAAAAATACTCTGGAACAAAATGACAAATCAACCATAACAACGTAGTAAGTTGAACATTAAATAAATAATTAACCATGATGTACAGATAAAGAGAGGGGTTATATACAAGTACTGAGAGGTTTACAACTATTATTTCCAAAGCTTTGACCATCAGGTGTATCTCTTAGTACTACACGCAGATTTTCATAATCGCAATTTTATATAAGCCAAATGATTAGTTTTTGGCTCACACCAAAGTAAATGTTTCTGTCTAGTGATACGGTAGAAGGAGAAAAATATCACTGAGTTGAAAGCTACTGCACCAATGTACCATAGAAAAGAAATACATATCACAGGCAATTGATGAGAGCATACTATATTATCACAGAGCAAATAGGTTAGCAACCAATTAAATACCGGAAAAAATATCTTTCATATATTGCTCTCGAAATGAAATGGTTCTTGTTGGTATCATCTGTCAGTTATTAATTTGTACAGTAATTAGTATTTTTATATCTCCCTCAGCAATTAGTGCTTAATTAATTGAGGTAATGGCCGCTTAGAACTATTGATTGGATCAGCCATATATCTGACAACGCGCTGCAGTATAATGAAATATCTTTTTATTCTATAGAATCCAAAAAGAAAAAAGCGATATGCCAATTAAAACCTCTTCATAGACATTTTATCTCTCGTATCTATGTAGTTACATAACTTCCTTTATTATACTGATAAATATGATCAGAGAAAAGTACCGACTCTATTATGTCGAGGAACTAAACGAACGTTAAAAGCTACAGGTAACCATGCTGGCGCTCTTACATCTTTAAGTGTATCAACATCAATCAAAGCACCATCAGTTCTTTCAAATCTGAAGGTGGCGAGTAGCATGGAAGCAGCCATATACAAATTGCGTTCAGAAAGATGAATGTCAACACAATCACGATGACCAGTAGAGAAACTCAGATGATGGCGGTCCTCAACTGATTGGCTAGATACCTTCTTGTTCTGTGTATCGATGACATAGCTCATATGACGCTCAGGTATGAATTTTGTTGGATTTTCAAATCTCTTGGAATCATTATGAACACTGTGCAAGTTCAAGACGATAATAGTTCCTTCAAGAATCAGCCAGCCTTTATACACATCATTTTTGCTGGTAGAATGGGGGATAGCCAAAGGTCCTGGTACACGGATCCTGAGTGCCTCATGAATGATGTATTGAACATAAGGAAGCTTTGGTTCTATATTATGAGCGTAAATATCGATAATCAAAACCACAGCGCCCCCTTGATTATGCTTACCATCTTGAGCACCGGGAAGTCTTTCTAAACCAACAGAGCGTTTGATCTCTTCTAATACTTTATCCTGAACCTCTGGGTGATTTGTCAAATAGGCTATCAGCCACCGCAAAGTGATAGTAGTTGACTATGACCCAACTCCAATAAAGGTTGCTATGAAGTGCATGATTTGAAGATCTGTAAGTTCACCTAGTTCCAATATTTCCTTGGTGAAGCAATCTTGTACTTTGATATGATCTTCCTCTATTTTTGCTTTGAATTACTGTAATAAACCTCCATAAAACTTAATGAGATCTTCGCGCACTTTAAAGTACTTTTCTCCTCTCACTGACCAAAGTTTCTTTAGAATTGGGAAAAATTCGCGTAGTTGATCCGAAGGGCTCAGGGCTTTGGAAGGACGATTTACTAATTGGAAAGCTTCGTGAAGCACAAGATCACCAAGCTTAAATGAGCACATATCTCCCTAAGTAATACTTAGGATACTAGACGTGGTATGATGTTCGAAAAAATGCGAAAGATCTATACCGCTTTCTGAATGACTGGCATTTTGACTAGCCCTTATAAGTTTGATAGTAGCATGGTGCGATGAGCATCAAGTATTGGTTGGTAGCTATCAATTCTGTTCTTTGTAAACCCTCCGCATGCTATAGATGCATAAAAGAAAGATATTACAAACTGTACAGATTAGACATGCTTATTACTACAGTATTTTATTGGATATGCGTATTTACAGCTTACTAGTATGGCGCTGACGTCGCCAGTTTTCACCATATGGAAAGAAAGCGAATCCACCGACTTTCTCTACATACATTCAAGTTAGTGGATCCCAAAACATATTCACCATAGTGTATGAAGCTACTATACCTCCCTGCAAAAATTCATGAAGTGTGTCAGGAACCTTTCTCGAAGAATAGATAGCACCTCGATCCACAATTAAGTATTTGATAATATCTACAGAGTTCAGTATAACCCAGAGTTGTGAACCAAAATAGCAAGTATAGATAGGGCCTACTTCTTGGCTCCATTTGGCCAATTACAGGCAAATAGCCTGGAGTTGTATATGACAAATTGTCTTGCATTTCATAGAAATAGTATAAAGCACTACCTAAAATAGTTCCTCCTCTAACAGACGCAGCAATTGATGGTGGCATACAAAATGATATGAAAGGAAAAAAAATATTGCATTTCGATTTAAATTTTGCTTCTTGGGATCCATGCAAAGAGTGTTGGATTTTTTTATATTATAACTTGACTCATAATGTAAAGGGGTATCGCTTTTCCTTCATCTAAGTCCGTGTATATCCAACACATGAACACCATATACACTTCTATAGTTTGTTTGAAAGTGATAAACGAAGTTCAATACCTAGGTCGTATTGATAATCTCCAGTATTCAATAGTCATCATTACAATAACATCCAATGAAAAAGTATGCCACACTACTAGAATATAAAAACACTACCATTATTTTTCGTGAAAAAAAATATGAATAGGGATGCTGTATAGCTAATATCTCTACAGGGTCTATTTAATGCAAAATGTATCAGTTACTAATGTGGACAAGCTACTGAATCCAGAGAAACGAAGCATCAAGATAAAAAATTATATCTTTTGTCTATAGTGCAATCTAAAATCTCAAGAAACTTTACACACGCTTTTGAGAGTATCCAATTATGCCATTTTTAGATTCTCTATCTTAATAAGCGCATAAGTTGTAAGCTCTTTAAATAAGACCATGGAAAATCGTTTTTTATCAATGTAAACTCTAAGGATTTTCAAAAATATAAATTGGCATTTACATTATTTGATGCGCAATTAAATTCTGTACAAAAGCTATTAACACGCGATATGAGTACCTCAATATTTTTATTATTGAAACACCAGTTTAAAGGGAACGAAAAATCTTTTTTGGGGCCTTAGGCACAGCACATCACTATGGAATGAACTTCAAATTATTTGAAACCCTGTAATTCGCCGTCAACTCACCCAAGGTTCACTCCAATTGGAGCCTAGAAATTTAAGAAAAACCATAGAAATAAAGTTTTGTATGTATTAGTTTAGATTCAGGTGAAAGCACTAATTCACTCCAAAATCATTTGAATTCATTTTTTTTTTTTTTTTTTTTTCATAGTGACAGAAAATGAATTTAAGCTGTCAAACCACGTTCAAAAAAAAAAAAAAAAAAAAAGGCTCGCTTGGACTTTAGAGCTGATCAATTAGGCTGATAATTGGAGACTCATTTGGTCCAGTAAATCAAAATCCAGTCTCTCCAAAAAACAACGGCATCTAGATTGTCTACTAAGTAGGGGAAGGAATAATAAACAAAAATATTTTGCATATGCAAAGATTTGTTTTTTTTCTCTGAGGTTGTTTCTGGTGTTTTGTTTTCCAAGGAGATAAAACAGCCTGGTCATACTGGGAAGCTTGCAAGATCAATGGGCTCGGCTTTTGACCAGCCTAAAACTCAAATTTGAAATCGATAGAGGTTGCATAAAAAGCAATATATGAAGAATGTGGAACAGTTGACAAGTTGTCTGAAACAAGATGCCAATTGATCTGCTTAAAGCGCTTTCGAACAGTGCAACCTGTTATCAAAACTGTTATACCGAACTATATGCCTAGAGTGACTTAATCCAACCATATGACATTGACTTGAGATGATTGGCAAGTTTCAGTAACTTAAGTATCAGGCCATTCATTTGTTGGTAATAATGATAAAGGTCTGATATGACATGCTGATGTTCAACTACGACAGCTGTTTGGTGGAAATACTCCAGACGAAATCATTGTTTCAAAACAGTTGGAATACAGTGGAAAAAGAAATAAACTTGAACAATTTTTCTGCAGATGAGCGATATTTTCTAAATCTTTTCTGAGCACTAAAAGCCTCAAAAATGTGTTTAATTTCCAAGCTGTTGTCCGATCTTTTTCAAATAGAACTCTACCATGTTTTACAACCATGTCTTCTTTTTTGTTCTATTGATCCAACCTTTTTCTTAATGACAATAAATCCCACCCTTAAGCCTATAATTCCTTATTATATTTTTTAAATTTTTACTATTGGCTTTATTTAACAACATAATTCTAGGCCACTGAATGTTTCATCGGTTTAGTTCACGCATATTATTATCCTTGTTTCATTGTATAATGACTGGTAATAGTCGATCAGTTACTTTTAAAATTCGCAGCCAAAATCTGAAACCTTGAGCCTGTAAAAGATGAACGCGCTTTTGTTGTTTGTATAATTAATACAGCTAATAAAACTGGAATGCTGTTTCAAGTGGTATACGTTTTTTTAACAAAGTAAAAGGAAAAACAATGTATTAGCAGAAAACGAAAAGTGTTGCATCTTTTTAAGGATTCTAACATTTGATTATTTTCACTAAAAAAAGCTCATTTGATATTATAGATCGATCGATGTGAACGCGTGTATCATGGATCCAGCATTGAATTTATATTTGACTTTGGATGTACCAAACAATAATTCAATGTTCTACCAACCAATCATATAGGCGTATTCTTAAATCGTCAATGGAAAAAAAATAGCCACAACCAAAGACCATTTCCTTTTGTCATCACATGAGGCACTTGTCTAACTCACAGATCACACACATCAAGGATGTTCTCATTGAGCGGTCTAGATCAAGTTTGATTATATGAAACCAAGTGGCTCCTTGCCCAAGTAGCGTGATATTGTAATCTAAAGTACGACTAGATTAGCAGCTTATATGCATCTGTTTTTATCAAAAAAAAATCTTTGGCAAATACTTCTGATTTGACAGTTCTATTTAATCTGTGTGTCTGCAAGTATTACATCCAAAAAAAGGTGATACGTTTCGAACAGCTTGCTATGTTTCAAATGGACACGAGGTCAAAAGGCTCAGCAGTGTTTATAAGACTGAAACCTTTTCTCAAGGTCTTGCATGCAAGATCTACAAGCCGGTTACAGTCGCCGGCATTTTCTTGGTTCTCCGACTTGCCATTTGCACCACGTTTTTTTTTTATTAACATGTTTATAATTAAAGAGTAATAATAGCATTCTATATTTACGTAATATACTCAGAGTCGACCCTGTTGTTGCTGAGCCAGAATTTGCATGAAATAGAGATTTAGAAAGAAAAATTTTCTCCTTTTTTTCAATTCAACATTCGACAATGCCCGCTAAAGCAGTTGGCTACCAATTGCCAAAAGTGTTTAAGCGAATCACTAGTCAACATAATCAAGCAACTCAACATTTCATCAAATTGCGTGAAAAGAAGCTTTATCGTCGTGAGGCGCGTACTGTTTTGATACAAGGGTCTAAAACAATTCGAGAACTGTATCAGCAGGGCTTCAAGTTGAAATCCTTGGCAGTAACAGTCGATAATCAAGTCAAAGATGAGTCAGAAATCAAACAACCATCACTGGGTGTGATACAAGACCCTTCCAAATATGCAGCGGAAACATACTTTGTAGCCGATATTAACTTGGCAAGACGGATATTAGGCACAGCATCAAAACCAGGCAATCATGAATTATTTGCAGAAATACCGATACCCGATCCTTATAGGGATGATGATGTGATGAACACGGATAAAGTGCTGGTATTTGACAAAGTGAATGATCCTGGTAATGTGGGCACTTTGGTTAGAACTGCCAAGGCTTTAGGATGGCAATCCGGTTTGGTTACTTCTGGAACTTGTGACTTGTATAACGATAAAACCATTCGCGCCTCAAGGGCTTTAACGATGTCTTGGCCTCATACGTTAGTACAGAAGCCAGATTTGTTGAGTTATTTAACAAAATATGGATTTACGCCTGTAGTAGCTGACATGATGCCTTCTCATAAGGATATTTGGTCGCCAACAGAGACAAAAGTAAGACCAGGAACAGGTGTATGGTTTTGGAACTTTGGAAATAAACCAAGGGAAATACCAAGGAAAATGGCATTAATCTTGAGTTCAGAACACGGAGGAGTCAATGAGTTATTAACTAATGAAATCAGGGTTTCTGTGCCTATGGATTCTGCAGTAGAATCATTGAATGTAGCCAGTGCTGGCAGCATTATTATGAATGAATTAAACCGACTCATGAACCCAAAATGAGCCTTTGTCGGTCCTATTAATAGATCATCCAATCATAGCTAGAACGCACTATTTATAAGTTAATAAATAGAGCAATTACTTTTAATAACTTGCTTCTTTCTTTTACTTGTACATCTGTCATTTATATATATATCTTACTATGGGACGCAAAAAGATTAGAATTCAACCTATTACTGATGATCGTAATAGACAAGTTACATTCCTCAAAAGAAAGTATGGTCTTATGAAGAAAGCCTATGAACTGAGCGTGCTATGTAACTGCGAAATCGCTCTTATTATCATAAACAACTCGAATAATAAGCTTGTCCAATATGCCAGTCAAGATATTGACAAAGTGCTAATGAGATACACCGAGGTTAGTTTCTTTTATTGTATCCATACCATATGCATTAACTTTTTTTTTTTTTTTTTTTTTGATAGTACGATGAGCCTTATGAAAGCAAAAGCAACCAGGATTTTATCACTGAAAAGGATCCACATGATTTATCAGACCGTGAGGAATCATCTATCAACACAATGTATTCAGCTGATCAACCAACAATGCCCAATCAAAACTATGAAATCTATCCAATGTATAATAATGCCAGTAACATGGTAAGTTTGTCTTTTATAATCCTATCCATAAAATTAACACGCTCAATAGTATCCTCATCATCAACAAGAACAGCGCATGATCTATCCTAATTTGACCTATCCTTCTCCTCCACAGCCAATGTATTTGAATACCAAAGATCAGCCATCACCGCCCAAGCCTCCTACTCCACCTTCTACTGAAATGGATCACAACAATGCTCTTATGATAAGGCCCAATCACTTGCGAGTTCAAATACCCAATGAAGAATCACCGAAAGTTCTACCTAGAAAAGAAGATCTAACCGAAAGACAGGTAAAAAAAAAAAAAAAAAATTATGCCGAAAAGTTACTGACTGTATACCAGACTCCGTCAACCAATAACAAGTCCGGCCCACCTTCTGCTTTACCATCCCAATTCGCTCAAAACTTACCTTCGCCTTCTACCTTCTATCCAGAATTCTATCAACAAAGTGAAATACCGAGCCCACTCAATTTTTCTACATCTGCTACTCCGACTACAAGTACATTTCATTGGCCATCCAATGCAAGGGACTATCGACCATCACCTCTAAGTATTCGACCAGACAATAGTATAGGGTAAGATCCTTTTTTTTTTAAAAAAAAACAAACTGTAAACCTAATGTATCGTTATAGTGAAAAAAGATATGCAAATACATCACCATCAGACCACACAGCCAAGAAACTGCGAGTCCATAGTTGAAAATCCTCCTGTCATTATTATTCAATACATTTCTTTTTAATTGCAGTAATAAATTTTAATAAAAATTCAAAATTCAAATTAAGCTACCTTTTTTTTCATTTGCTGCCATGTCCTATACAATTCGTATTAGCGGCACGGTATTATCTTCATTGTTATTTGAGTGTGCCAATGCTGAAACGGATATAGTGAGTATTCCAAGTTACTACTAGACAAAACTAAAATTTGCTATTAGGAAGGATTCTTGTTGGGTACTTTGTCTTTCAAGACTACCTTAACAAACGATGATTCTGCAGAACACGCTTTCGAGAAAAGAGAAGACTTTATAGGTATACTATCAATGTGTCCTTTTCATTTTTTTTTGTCTAACTCCAATATAGTTATCCATGGCTATCAAATCCTTAAAGAAAAACCTTACAACGCTCAAGGTACTTTGATCAAAAGCTTGGTCAAAACACAGCAAAAAGACATCACTTTGCTTGTAGGGTACTTCAAGTTTAGACGACAAACAGATGTAGCTTTATCTGTTCGAGACTTGCTTTTTATGAAATCCTATTCCACCAACATTCCTCATGGATGTATAGCCATCTTGTCTTCCAATCTTAACTCGATGGCTGATAAATCAACTCAAACATACGAATTTGCTTTTTGGGACATGAAGAATGAAACTGATAGGTAATTGAAATGGAAATAATAAACACACCAACTCACACTTTCTTTACTTAGAAAACTGCCAATAGACATCACCAACATGACTGAAAGTACGCTACAGTACAAAAATTTCATGTCCAATGCACCTTACCAACCAACAGACACCTCTAGGTAAGCTACATTTGTGTTGAGTCTAAACTTGTATTAATTAGCCAAATTGACAATAGTAATCATTTGTTGGCTCAAGTTGTTTCGCCTCAGGCTATTACAGAGCAGTTTGACAACTTGTATAAAGGTGCTATCGACGCGTTACGAAAATCAGCCAAGACAGTGGTTGAGAAAGAAACAGAGCTTTTTGCTTTAAAAAAAGAAATTGCTGCTCTGGAGAAATCAAGGCAGATTTGTTAGTATTCAACTGCGATATCTATAATACCCGTTCTTTTCAGTATCCTACCCTTTACTAGAACTATTTATGCTTTTTGAATCGGCCTTGTTTTGTTCAAAATAAATAGATTCCATTTGATTATATGATTTAGCTTCTGGAAATGCCAAGCGATCCCGCGAGACAAGAGTTATCTCTTTTAGTTTCTCGTGTTGTCCTTTGAGTTTTATTACACTAAATTGGCTTAAAAAATCAACTGCCGTTTTTATTGGTTGGTGACAATTAAACCAGAATTTGTGAACAATGCTCTCAGCAGATCTCCGGCTAATGTTACATTTGATCATAATTTTATATACACAATGAACTATTACAGCTCGTTAAACTTTGAGTTGATCGCAATATAATAAATTCCATATTCATAATTACTACTAATAATTAGCAAAATGCCAACATTGAATTCTTATAGAACCTTTACTCAACTAATTTTTGTAAACAATACTACTTTCACTTGGTTTAAAATGTTGCATGTCAAAGTGAAGGCCAACATAAACGCTAATATGTTAGTTTATTTGACATTTCGTACATATCACTACTTCCTTGTTTGACTGTTCTCCGTCTAATGTCGTTTGTTCCTGAATGATCTAATCTTCGCTTTCCAACCATGAGTTATGTGACTGCAAATGTGACTGTATAACGAGGAAAAAAAAATGACAACTGAAAGGCTGCATTATGCACCTTTTTCTTTGACACACAACTCTCTTTCATTCAAAGTAATTAGACTATAGACACCAATGAAAAGAGTAGTTAACTTTCAAGAACAAGACCCTGCCAATGAAGCAGAATGGGAATTTAAAGATACAAAAACTGAGAATAAGAAAAGAAAGAACAATACCAAAGAAAAGTTTAATGCCAAAACCAAACGATTAGATCATGCCGAGTTTATTAAAAAGAAAGAGGAAATGCTCGCTTTTAGAAAGCAATTACCTATTTACTCGGGTAAGTACCTGCATTCATTGCGTCATTTCAATTTACTAATGTTTATGTAGGTCGTGACGCTATTATCAATACTTTAGAGAACAGCGATACAGTGATTGTTATGGGCGAGACTGGTTCCGGAAAAACAACTCGTAAGTTGGATTGATATGCCTCCTTTTCCATCAACTAACAATCTCTTCTCTCTCTCTTTTTTTTTTTTTTTTAAAAAAAAAAAAAGAAATTCCACAGTTTTTGATCGAAGCAGGTTTAGCATCCAAAGAATTAGGTGGAGTAGCTGTTACTCAACCTAGAAGAGTGGCCGCTGTCAACTTGGCCAAACGTGTAGCAGAAGAAACCATGACACGATTGGGATCCAAAGTCGGCTACACTGTACGTTTCGATGATACATCCAGTCCACAAACTATCATCAAATACCTGACCGATGGTATGTTATTACGTGAAATTCTTTCAGATGAACTCTTGTTACGATACAAAGTCGTTGTCCTTGATGAAGCACACGAACGCACATTGCGAACAGACATGCTCTTTGGTATGATCAAAAAGATCCAACAGATTCGACTACAGAAACACAAGCAAGGCGATACGGACGTCTTGCCTCTCAAGATTGTTATCATGAGTGCTACTTTGGATGCGGAAAAGTTTAGCGAATTCTTTAACAACGCCAAGATCTTGTATGTCTCTGGCCGTTTATACCCTGTCGACACCATGTTTACGTTGGAGCCTCAAGCAGATTATTTGGATGCAGCTCTTGTTTCCATCTTTCAAATTCATGTTAATAACCCCAAAGGCGATATTTTGGTGTTTTTACCTGGCCAAGACGCAATTGAAAGCTTGACGGCCTTGGTAAATGAATATACAGCGCAGTTGCGTCCACAACAGCAAAAATTGATGGCATGTCCCCTGTTTGCCGCTTTACCTCCATCACAACAACAAAAGGTGTTTGATCCTGCACCTGAAAACACCCGCAAAGTCATCTTGTCCACTAATATTGCGGAAACCAGTATCACTATTCCGGGTATCAAGTATGTTATTGACTGTGGGTTAGCTAAATTGCGTGGCTTCAATCCCAAGATCGGTGTCGAGTCGTTGTTATTGCATCCCATTTCTAAAAGCTCAGCATGGCAGCGTACAGGTCGTGCAGGCAGAGAAGCTGCTGGTGTATGTTATCGTTTGTATACTGAGAATGCATTTCGTGAATTAGAGGACGATACCGTGCCTGAAATTAGACGATGTAATTTAGCTGCTGCAGTGCTCTCATTGAAGGCGACAGGTATTGAGAATGTCTTGGAGTTTGATTATATGGATAGACCTTCGAGAGCTTCTTTAGTGCGTGCGTTGGAAGAACTCTATGCCTTGGGTGCCATTGATGATACCGGACATTTATCGGAATTGGGTAAGCAAATGGCCGAATTCCCTCTGGATCCCACTTATTCCAAGGTCTTGATTCAGTCGAAAGAATATGGATGTTCGTTGGAAGTTATTGCTATCATCTCTTTGCTTTCAGTAGATTCGATCTTTTTCACGCCTTCAGATAAACGTGAACAAGCGACAGAAGCAAGAAAAAAATTCCTTCATCCTGATGGTGATCATTTAACTCTACTGAACGTGCTAAAATCTTACTGGGAAGTGAAGGGCGATATTGAATGGTGCAAAGAAAACTTTATCAATAATAGAAATATCAAGATTGCTCTCGTAAGTTTTCTAGGGAAATTCAATAATGAATATCAAGAGATTAACATGCTTGGCCATATGTAGGAAGTGAGAGATCAATTGATTCGTTTCTGTGAACGTATTGATATGGATCCTAACAGTACCTGTGGAGCTGATACAGACAATGTCTTAAAGTGCTTTTTGACTGGTTTCTTCCAAAACACTGCATTGCTACAGCCTGATGGGTCTTACAAAAGTGTTGCAGGCAGCCAAAATGTAAAGGTTCATCCAGGATCAGCCATGTTTGGCAAACGCGTCGAAGGCATCCTTTACAATGAACTTGTATTTACCACGAAACATTATGTACGTGGTGTATCTGCTATACAGTCCGCTTGGTTACCACTAGCGGCTCCCAAATATTTTAACAACGTGAGGTCTTAATAAAGTAAAAGAGAAATCGCTTGCAGCATCCCTCCATTGATTTCGATTCTCTGTTGCATATGATTAATTGCACTTGTAAATGTTCAAAAGAGTGGCTGCATTTATTCATGGATCAATTTAATTGCATTATCTTGCTATACTCAAGGTCTTATAGTCTTTTATAAATTTCTTTAGCAACATGATTGCTTTTAGCTAATAGATAAATGATCAAAACATTTATGATGTTTAGCTTCCAATGACGGAAACATATCACGTTAACTCGAGAAGCGGGTTTATGTGGTGTAATTCACAGTGGCTTGACGCATTCCAAATAAAAATGCAGATCATTGGAACTCGTGTGTTTCTTTTCATTTCCGTGTTTTTCCTATCCAACCAAAAAAAAAAAAAAAAAAAAAAAATGCAAAATAATCAGTTCCAATATCCACCTCAGTTGGCACAACAGCCTCCACAGCAACCGCAGAGACTATTTCATCCTCAAGTTGCCTATCCAACCATGGCCAACCTTCCACCTTCTCCACACACTCAAGGTGTATTTTCCACCTATTCAGCACGACTAAAACATTCAGATGATAACGCGCTTCTACTACCAGAGTCTTATGTTACAAAAAAGACGCGTTTCAGAGGCGATGAGTCTGAGGATGAGTTTGATGAGTATATGGAAGAATCTGAGGAGGAAGACGAGGGCCAAAAGCAAGAGAAAAAGCAAAAAGACTTGACGGATGTGGACCAACAGAAAGACAAAGCAAATAAGCCTAAAGAGAATGCTGCGACATTGGCTGCTGCTGCTGTTGCACCGCCACCGATCGTGAGTTGGCCCAAGACCGTTCGCAAGAAAGGCGACATGATCTATACTTGGTTTGAGTTGAATAATATATCAAATATTGACGAAGTTTTGGTACCTGTTCGACTGGATTTGGATATCGATTCAGTTAAGCTAAGAGATCGATTCTTGTGGAATATGAATGGTATGCTTCAAGCAGTTTCGTTGATGTAATATATACTGATATACAAGATAGAGCAATACCTAACACCCGAAAAGTTTGCAGAAATGTTATGTCAGGATTTGGATCTGTCTCCCTTTCGATTTGTACAGCCTATAGCAGACTCCATTCGTTCTCAAGTCTTGGATTTCGAAAGTTTTAGTCAGGTCCAACTGCCTTCGGAACATACTCGTGTTATCATTAATGTAAACTATACAGTGTCGACTACACCTTTGCTTGGCACTAATCACTGCATTATAGTTAGACTTACAGATTGGTAAAGTAAACTATCGCGACCGATTTGAGTGGGAGCTGCAAAATGAGAAAACAAACGCACCAGAAGTATTCAGTCGACAGTTAGCTTCTGAACTGGGCGTTGGAGGTGAATATATAGCTATTATCTCTCATGCCATTCGTGAACAGCTATTCAATCACAAGAAACAATACGTAGAAGAGGTAAAACACAAACATCTCGTTGCTCCATCTCCCCGCCCTCTATCACCTAATAACAAAGTTAAATGTAGCTCTCAATCGATGCTGAAATTCGGGGTCAACTGGATACTGCGTATCGACCTATTGAAGAAGCCAAAAAATGGGCTCCCCATATGGATATGTTATCCAACGATGAGCTAGAAAAGCTGCTAATATCTCAAGAAAGAAATATAAGGTAAATAATCCAACATCTTTTTTAAGAGGAAATTGATTTGCTGACAAGATTCCATATAGACGTATGCGAAGAGAAACACGATTCAAAAGATCAAGTCGTCGACATTAAGCAAAATGATACTCGTTGTGTGGAGAATAATGCTTCTCTGTTGACATTTATTAAACATTTTTATATATATAATATAAATCGAATCGGTATTGTTCTTGAAAAAAAAAGGGCGTTGCATTTTGAAAACTGAATCTAATGGTGTTCGTCGTGGTGATCGTCGCCATGGTGATCCCAAGGATGTCTCCAACCCTAAAGTATATAATTAATATCATGTGTATACAGTGTGTAATGCAATTCAAAGTTTACCAAAAGAACAGGGCCATCTTGCTTAGCACGGTACATCATCCAAAACCACATGGAGGCACCTAATGCCTTTCCAACGAAACGGTGTGTAAAACCGGCAAAATGAGGGTGAAATCCTAAACCTCCAGCAGCACCAGCCATTGTATTATTGTAATAAGTTAAAAGAGTGGGGTGAAAGTGAGTAAGTCAAAAACTCGGTATGGGCTCTGGGTCAGAATGGCTTGTTTTTTTTTCCATCTGCAACCCAAGGGCGGTCTCGAATACGTCATCAAGAGATTAAATCATCGTGGTTTAAGCGGTGCTTACATTGAGCTTTTATGTTACTGAAAAGACTTGGTTTTGAAACCTTTTCGTCAAAGGATAATTATATATAACACCTTCAATGTAAGGGTCAACGGTTACAGCATATCCTTTTTTTTTTCCAATAAAAATATGCTTGTATATCATTTTTTCAAATGGGTGGCATATAAAAACGTCAAATAATAGGCTAGATAACATGTCTAAGAGAAACTCAGCACTAGTTACTATAGAGCTGATTGGATTATTCGCCTATATGAAGCTGATTAGATCACGTAATACAAATATGCATACAGCCCATTACTGACTATTTACAATGTCCATAGTATTAAAGTTAAATACAGGGGATCTAACGGGTATATTAGCTCATTCTGGGCTTGTGATACTCGTTAAATACAATATTTGACTGCGATCAATCGAGAACTTTATAAATCATTGGGTTTAACTAAAGCTTATAGGAGGAGACACTGGCTTACAAGTGTCCCCGCTAAAATAATTCAAAAGCGGAATTTAAAGATATTGAAAGGCTATCGGTTAGTTATCGTAACTGGCGTTACGAATCGATCTGGTTTATAGGGTACATATGGAGCTTGATATTACATATTTGATCTACGGAACTATCTCAATTCATGCAGTTTCCAAGAGTAGAGAATATGTATAATAGATCACTAACACATATTTGAAGATTTGTATTATTGGATATATCTTTCTAGAACTTACGTAAATTATGCAACAGAATGGTTGTCATGGCGCTATTGACAAAGTTTTCAAGGTTTGTACTATTTTCTCATCTAAAAAATTCATGTTTTTCGAGGTGCTGATGCAAGAATGGTTGGCCTTCAAGGCTTCGAAAGATCAAAAATATGAAAGGTGGGGCTATGGAATAACAGCACTATGTATAGCGCTTGTCTCACAGATTTGCCTCATGATATCATGCATTCTCTAGCTGGATTCCCAGTTGCAGCTGGAGCATTTTAACTGCAATGACATAACGTGGTACCGCCTGAAGAACTACAGGCCAAGGTCTTTCCAGTGTCCTAAACTTTAACTAACAGGATGTTGTATTACTTTTTATATAACTCAACTTGAAAGTGATGGTCTTTATTTAGTGACTAAAATTGATCATTTAGAATTCTCTTTGGCACTAAATAAGTTGCTTCAACTGCTTGGATATGTCGACTATTTGTACAATATCCTGAGGCTGCTGCCTATAGAGAAGGAAAGACCTGAATGTAAAAGTAGAGAAAAGATCAAGTCGCCAACATTATATCCTTTGATATAAAGTACAGCTAATCAAAGAGACACTAATATCATTAACAATAGTATTATAGTAAAAGCATATTCATTACAAAAGCTATAGGTTTTGAATAAAATCATTGAGATATTAAAAGTGAATCTAAAATCCTTTATTTGTAGTGCTTGTAGATATATAGTTATACCACAAAGAAACTTGCGTATAACTTGTATTCCATTTAGTAAAAAAAAAGAAAAAGAAAAAGAAATGTAAGGTGTTGTATACACTAAAAACCAGCTTGTGATGTGCAGTATTGTTAGAGCGATAGCAGATTATAAAAATCAATCGACACTGACCGAGGATTTTTATTTTCGATTCACAATGTTAACAGTGCTATCCGTGGCCATTCTCTCTTACCTCTTTGTAATGACATCGCATGTGCTTTTATGCTTTTGATGTATTTCGCAATTTCAGAAAATCATTTTGCATGTGTGCTGCCTATAAAAAGTTCTACCACCAAAGACCAATTAAGTTGCGGAAACAGAAAAGGTCAAATTGCGAGCCGGACGTACAACTGAAAGGTCCGGAGCTCCGACAGTTTGACAGGCAGAGATGAAAGGGCAAGTTGGTAAAATCCTATTCAAATGGCCATAGGCGTAAGATCCTCCTCTTCCAGCATCACTAAGAAGGTAATGAATTAAATATACACAAACACATCCAAAAAGACATCGATCCATCCAAAGCAACTAGCCAAATAAGACATGGATGAACAACTTTCTATCAAATGGATCTTGGATCATCATTGCTTGGATAACTCACTAGAACGTTTCTTCAAAAGTTACGGAAACATTGGATAATTGCTGAGGAGTAGATCACCATAAACAAAGTATAACAGTAACAAACTGCGTGGAACTTTTGTCAAGGCTGTTGAATTTGGATTCTCTGCTTCAATGTCTTTTTGGATGTTTCATTTTACCTATTGATTCATATTGCTTACTATTTTTTTTTATAGCTTTAAAAATGGTCACTCCTGCCGTAAAGCACACCATCGTGAAGAAGCGTACTGCTACCTTCAAGCGTCACCAATCTAACCGTTTCATGCGTGTTGGTGTAAGTATTTTCTTTTATATGTGTTTTTTTTTGGTTGAGAAAGCCATACTCAACTTGAGCGTTTTTTTTTTATGATAGGAATCTTGGAGAAAGCCCAAGGGTATCGATTGTAACATGCGTAGACGTTTCAAGGGTCAAGCTCCTATGCCCAAGATCGGTTACGGTTCTGCCAAGAAGACCCGCAACTTGTTGCCCAACGGTTTCCGCAAGTTCACTGTCTCCAACGTCCGTGAGCTCAACCTTTTGTTGATGCACAACCGTTCTTATGCTGCTGAGATCGCCCACAACGTTTCCTCCAAGAAGCGTGTTGCTCTCCTCGAACGTGCTGCTCAACTCAACGTCAAGGTTATCAACGCTGGTGCTCGTCTTAGATCCCAAGAGTAAATTTAATCTTTATTTACTATTTACCTTACATAAAATCAATCATTTTGCTTTATCTTTCTTGGGGTAAATGATACTTATACTTTGTCGTTATTGTTCAATGCTTGTTTGTAATTTTGGATGCATGTTCAGTACGAGTTACTGCCGCTCGGGAGAGTCTCGGTGCACTAGGGAGTCATTTGTATTGAAGTAGGCTTGTTGGAATTTAGGTAGTTATTATCATAGCAATGATAATATATATCATGAACTGATTGGTACAGCAGGTATCACTGGTTTCAGGAACGTCCGCGTGAATCATCGGTTTTCAGAGATAATATCTGGCTAGTATGGGAGAAGATAATGAGCTTCCAGACGTAGTTGCTCATTTCTGTAGTGATAGACCAGAGTATATAATAATATTGATAGACCTTTCTATTTTATTTGAAGGATTTATTCTGTATCTTTATTATTATATGATTACAATTCACCACAATCGACAATAGTGATTGTCTTTTGTGGTGTTTCTTTCACCTCAGGGACTTGATTAATTTCTTGTAGCACTTGCAAGCTCTCTTCAATGACTTGACCAAAGATGACATATTTGCCATTAATTTTATCAAACTGAGGATGCTTATCCCCAAGTGTTATGAAAAACTGAGATGTATTGGAGTTTTTGCCAGAGTTTGCCATCGCTACCAACCCAGACTTGTTGAACTTTTTTGCCAAACCAGGCTTTTCATCATTGAATTTACCATTGTAAATACTATCTCCACCAGAACCATCGCCTATAATACTGTGGATTAAGATGCAGAATACACCACAACTGTATTTATCACTAATTTACCTCGAGTGACATCGCCACCTTGCACCATATAATCACGCACGAGACGAAACATACGTGTATTTTTGAAATGTAAGGGCTTCTTGGAGCTCTTGCCTATCTTACCTCCAACACAAAGACTCACAAAATTCTCGCAAGTCTTGGGACAGTCTTTATCGTTCAACTCAATCACAACCCGTCCACCAGCTAACGGCTTTGGTGTATCGATGATCCATTTTTCATTGGTTGCAGTAGGGTCACTGGATAAAATATCGCGCAAAGTTTCTTTGTCTTCTGGGGAAAGTTCGTCAAGATTATCGCTCGAGAATCCATAGGTGGAGGACCACTGTTTGACCCAAGTTTTACTGCTGTTGTATCTCTTTAAAGCATCCTCATATTCAGCAATGTTTCCAATCTTGATTTCGAGATAGACTTGACGTGTCATGGTACGAGTGTATGATGAACTAGGAAAGGGAGGAATGTCAAAATTCAAGAAATAATAAATTCTATTTTCAAGCCACCAGCAACAAGATTCATGGCTTTTTATTAGACAGTACAGTGAAGACTATTATGTATAGGCGATATTTTATTGAACAGATCCTCTGCTATTTCATGTCATATATATGTATACATAGGTAGGAGCAAAGTTAACGTGTAAAGAGACAAAGGGAATATGTAATAAGGTGATAGTATTGTCCTTTGTTTGAAACAGAGCTAGATCTAGGCTTCATCCTCGAATTCAGCATTAGAGAAAGAGTATCCTCGATATGATTTGTATAAAGAAGTGTCTCTTTTACGTGTCATCCCTAATTCCTTTGCAAAGTTTGCCACACCTTCATTGATGTGGTCATGACCCAGTGCATACAAAGGTTTCTTGGTAGGTCCAGCGCTACTTGAAGCGTAAACCCATTTGGAGCGACAATAAACGCAAGTGACATTGGATCCCTTGGAGGCCTTCCACATATCAAAGCATTCTTGGTGAATATTGTTTCCACAAACCTTACAAAAGTCAATGGTATCGATTTTGTCTTGTTCAAATTCTTCAAAGCAAATAGGACAATCCGATGTATCCAAAGGTCGGCGCTGAGGTTGCTCTTGGGGTTCAGTTTGAGGAAGACCTTCATATTTCAAACTCAAGATCTTGTTTCGAATATTGAGAGGAACAAGGACAGATGGATCAACAATGCATCCAGAGCTTCTTGCCATAATTCTCTCTTCTTTTTTCGTCGATATTCTACTGAACAAAGGACTGTCGTATGGAAGGCGATACACTTTGAGCAAGACCATCAAGATGTGCTTACAATGAGTACTTCTGATACGATAATCCATGCAGCTACAACTAATTTTAGGACCAACGGTAACAGTGTAGTTCTAAAGAGTGAATTCAGCTTAGTATAGTAATGATACGTTTTGTATTATGCTTACGTTGCCAATACTGCCAAGTACTTCAAACTTCTCAACAGATTCATCTTGACCATCAAGTTCTCTTGATAATACAAACATCTTTTGCTTCATGGCTCTTATAACTCTACCACGCATAGCCTAGATACGAAATATTGATAAATAACAAATGGTCTAGATGTTAGTTTAGAGCTTACATCGTCCATGTAAATTCTTGCTTCAGGTGGAAGTTTGTACGCTTTCTTGGGTGCTTTCTTGGGCTTTGGTTCTTTCTTTGGCTTTAGTTCTTTCTTTGGTTTTAGTTCTTTCTTGGGTTTTGGTTCCTTCTTGATAGCAACTCTTTTTGGCTTAGGTTCCTTCTTGATTTGATGCATCTTTCTTGTTTTTGGTTCCGTCTTAACCTTTTTGCTCACTGTGGCGGTAGTTCCTTGGTTGACCTCTTCTGCTGTTCTTTTCATGCTGACGGGGACGGTTTCTTCTGTCTTTACAGTAGCAGGCACAGAAATAGGAACAGCTACTGCTTTATTCTTAGAAGGTCTACCTCTTTTTCTGGATACAGGCAACACCAAAGTATTAGATCCAAATTCCATGTTCGTAGTAATGTATTATATTTAAATTGGCTAATGTGCTTGCGTTTCCTTTGCACAAGGTATTGGAGAAGAAAACGTAGTTGTTATTGCTGATAGTTTAGCGTAAATAATGTTGCTTTCTTTTTGTTAGACTGTAGTTCGCAGTAAAGTTATGAATAAAGATAAAGCGACCGTTTATCTTGTTTGCAATCAACTGGATTTTTTTTCTAGCATGAAAAAAGGAATGTGACTGTGATGTATACCTGATTTTATTAGCTTGTTGGAGATGAAATTGGGAGGGGGGGGGGTTTAGTTGCATTATTCAAATTCGGAGACCTGAGAGATACCAAATATGATGATGATAGCATAATACTTACTATGCACAGGCTGTAACATTACAATAGAATAAAATACGCATGGTAAGGGACTTGGCTTTGCGAGAATTCATTATCTCTACATATAACAGACCATGGAATGATAAAGAAAACATAAACTGTATTCTTTGTGCATGCATTATCAGTTTGATTTCCAGATTTTCCTTATTTATCGAACAAAAGAACTTAATAGTACATAAAGCTGCGCCCTGAACTCTTGTATTTTGGCAAAAGTAACTAATGTCTTTTTCGCTTATTGCTTCAGCTGGAGCGCTGCTTATTGCGAGTGTTATGTACTTTTATCTTGAAAACAAAAAGCAGAAAAATTCACTCCCTCCTAGGGCTCCTGGATATCTACCACTGATTGGCCATTTGCTTCAACTTGTCAAGCCTGTACCTGTTCACGAGCTGTTCTTTCAATGGAGTCAAAAAGCGGGCCCTATTTATACATGTTACTTTGGTTCTCAATGTTGGGTTATATTGAATTCAGAAGAGACGATCAAAGATTTGATTGTAAATCGAGGCACTGTGTATTCATCAAGAAACTTGCCTGATACGCTTGTTCATGACTATTTGGAAGGAGGTTATATGGAGTTTCTCTAAAAAAAAGTTGTATCTTACAATTTGCTTTTATGTATAGATAAAGGTGGAGGATTTGCTTTCTTTCCATATGGATCTAATTGGCGTAGATTGCGTCGCATCGGTAAGCCACTAACATCTAATGCGCAAAGTGATTGGTATTGATCGCATGTAAATAGCGCATAGTGGACTAGTAAAGCATCGAATCAATGTCTATCAACCTATTCTCGATGAACGTCGTACTACACTATTATCACACTTGTATCATTTAAGCCAAACGGCAGCCAATGCTGAACAAGGTGTGAATCCTACGTCTTTGATTGAACATTATACAATGACTAGTATTTTAACTATCGCCTACGGAAATATGTGGAACTTTAACCCAGGTGACTTACATCTACACGAAGCATTTTCTCTCACAGAACGTGCTGCCAACTCTATGAGTCCATCTGATCAAATTCGTGAATTCTTTCCCTTTATCCAAAAAGTATGGCCTGTGAAGCGAGAAAAGTACATCAAGCTACGCGACGACTTTAACAAGTTCTATGGTGTCATACTACGAGAATTCAAAGACAAAATGACAACAGATATTACTAGCGTACAAGATTGCTTTGTCAAGGAAATCATTCAAACAGGTGAATTAACTGATCTCCAGATTATGCATTTTATTGGTATTTTTATTGGAGCAGGATCTGATACAACAGCTTCAGTTTTGAAATGGCTTATTGTATTTTTGGCAAACTTTCCAGGAGTACAAGATAAAGCTTTTGAAGACATCAAGAATACTGTTGGCCTTCATAGGCTTCCTAGTGCTGAAGACGGTATGTACGACAACGAACCCTGGATTAGTCACTTAATATGGTTATGCAATAGAATCTAGACTTCCATACATTCAATGTATTATTCTGGAAACGCTTAGGATGCGTCCTCCAGCTCCTATTGCTATTCCACATGCTACCAGCAAAGATGATATTTACAAAAACTGGTTCATTCCTAAGGATACCATCATTGTATTAAATCTATACGCTGTAAACAACAATTCTACACGATTTCCAAATCCAACTGTATTTGATCCAGAGCGTCATAGGAATTATGTGGAACAATCTCAAAAAAAGAGAACATTTAGTCAATCTGTAGAGGATCGCCCGCATCTAAGCTTCTCAGCAGGCCGCCGAGTTTGCGTAGGTATCCATCTGGCTGAGCGCAATTTGTTTATGGCTGCCTCCATGTTACTTTCTTGTTTCAAGTTTGAAAGGATTTCTGATGCTTTGATTGATGCTGATACGCCCAAGGATATACGTGCAACTACCTGGTGCCCTTCATCATATTCTATTCGTTTGGTTCCTAGACATAATAGTGTTGGGTCATTCTTTTAGCTGATTATTGTAATAAAAGTCCTCTCATTTCTTTTTCAACTGAAATAAGCTCTTGTTGAACAGCTTGAGATATATTACATACTACATGGTGGAATACTAGAACGGCCTAACTGATATATTGTTGTACTTACTGTAAGCATAACCAAAGCATCGTGTAAGTAGACTAATATACATTCTTTTGTTGACGCCTATATATTTGATGGTTACGTTATTGATTTACATCAACATAAACGTCATTTTTCTTTTGTCATTCAAGTGTATTATGGGTCTCTGCCACCGTGCTTGGTAAAAATCTTCCAATTAAACCACTGTTTCGAAATATTTATATATTTTCTAGCAGGATTGCTGACTGTATTAGTAGTTTGTTCTTGCTTAAATGCCACAATTACAAACCCAAATATTGCTTGTATGTATTTATACAACTTACTGCGAAGTAAACTGAATTATCAGTCATACATTAGTAAAAGCTTTGACAAATAATCATGTATCAACATAGACTTGTATTTTTTTTTCTGAACGTAATTTACCGATACAAGTCGAGAGCGTAGATTTTAAATAACGTGTGCATTCCCTAGAGGGTATCATGCGTAGCACCAATCTCCGCTAAATTCGGTTCTTAACGTGCTTGAATCTCGTTTGGCCTTTTTGCTTCTACAAGATGGATAATCGCAAGCAGTTTCCCATTGAAACAGAATGGGTAGAAACGCCAAAATTAAGGCATCGCATTGCATATTCACCGGAGCGAAAAGCAGTCTCTGTACCCAACACACCATTATTACAAAACAACCATTTCGACATACTATCACCCACTCCTTCATCCTCGTCTTCCATGCAGCACAAGAAGAAAAAGAAACGAAAAAGAACACCACAGCCTCGCTTAAACCCATTAGCGCAATCGCCTCTATGTAATGAAATACTGAACAATTGGGATGATCACTTGGTTCCTTCCAATGAAATGGAGGCTGATCTTTTAAAAGAACTTTTGCCTTCACTTCAACCGCAATTACCGTCAGAAACAATACCTGATCCACAACTCGATCAAGTTTCATACAAGGAAATAGTATCTGATCAGCAGCAGCAGCAGCAGCAGCAGCAGCAGCAGCAGCAATCACCACCACCACAACAGCAACAACCACTACCGCCGACATCACAGCAGCCCGAAGAAGTGTTGCGTCAAATATCATTCTTGGACTATTTACGAGATGAATTAACTGTAGCAGACTTTGATAGCGCTCAAGAATTAAAACGTGAGCGAGTAACCAACTTTCTTGGTGTGCCTGGAGCCATTGAAAAGGTAAACATTGTTTACAGGACATAGATAGAATGAAAATTAATCGATCATCTACCCTAGTTAATGGGTTTCGGATTCTTTGTTTGCCTAGATTCTTTTCTATATACCTTTACCATTCTACCGCTTAGATTCTGTTTGGCATTTTACCATTATATGATTTATATTATACGCAACATACAAGCACTGTTTGGACAAAGGGAGAGGTAAACTTGTATAGGATCCACTGTGGAGCGTTACCAACTTAAACATGTGTAGGTTTGTTCGTCTGAAATCATCACAGAAATGCGATTTATTGAAAGGCTTCTTGATCATTATCACATGTATCGTGATGTGGTCCTTGGATCCATCGCGTATATATCATTCTATCCGTGGACAAGCCGTATTGAAATTATATGTAGTGTTTAATGTATTGGAAATATGTGATAAACTATGCTGCTCGGTTGGTGTGGATATATTGGATGCCTTATTTTCTAAATCAACACTGGGTAATCCTGAACAAGGTATCGGTGGTGCTGCTTATGCCAAAAGACAATTAAAGCCAATCACTCTGTTTATACTTGCGGCTGGCTATATGGGTATTAAATGGTTATTAATAATCCAAGGTTTCTGTACTAACATCTATTACATAGTTGTTCATACTGCAGTCTTATTTTTTCAGATGATTACACTAAATGTAGCCATCAACTTTTACTCAAATGCTTTACTATCACTTTTGATTTCTAATCAGTTTGTTGAAATCAAACAATCCGTATTCAAAAAGTTTGAAAAAGAGAACCTGTTTCAATTGACCTGTGCAGGTATGAATGGTATGCAAAGCTAATAGCGTAAATTATTTGACGTGTATTTTATATAGATATAGTGGAACGATTCCAACAATGCGCTTTCCTGTTTATCATCACCTTGCGTAATGTAATTGAACTATCCGAGTCAGGGCCGTCCTCCATTCTTCCTTCAACCTTTGTTCCCCTATTTAAACTACCTGCTAGTACCTCCTTGAATACACTGATGACGCCTGTAGTGATGGTTATTGCTTCAGAATTGATGGTGGATTGGTTAAAACACGCATTTATTACCAAATTCAATCAAATCCGCCCCTCAATTTACGGTAAATACATTGATGTACTTTGTAAAGACCTTGTCATTGGTAGTCCTGGCAGGATCAGCGGTAGAAACCATGCCTTTGTAGACCAATCACCCGTAGTATCACGTCGTATCGGCTTTCCTGTCCTGCCCTTGGCTTGTCTGGTAAGGAAAAAAAAAATACACATACAGCATGATACATGGTCCAACCATTCAGTTGATATAGTATGTCCGCATGATGCAACAGATATTACCCATGATGTTCTTGTCACAAAGCAGCCAAACAAGCAATACCAGTGCAGCCGCTTCCATGGTCACTAACACATTGTTAAATTATATGTTGGACCATCAAGGCATGGTAAATCAAGTATTACCTGCTCGAATTCAACTTGTAGTGCTATCGATGGTCAAATGCGGCTGGTTAGAGAATGGGTTAGAAAAGCTATTTCAATTAATTACTTGGGTTCTGGTAATTGCTGTTTTGGCAGTAATGTATGTGTTGACTCCCCACAAAAAAAAACACTAAAGTTATTCACCTATTGTGTTATAGTTTATTAGCTGTCAAAGTCGTAGTTGGTATCAACTTGTTAGGATTTGCATATAAGCGATTTTCTGGCATGGAAGCAAGAGATCAACAAGAGGCCAAAAAAGACCAAGTGATGAAGGTGATTAGTAAAGATGAAACGGAATACCATAGTTCAATTCGAGACTATCTCAGCCATGAAGGTGATAATGTTATGGGAGAAAGACCAGCCAAGTATACATTAGAAAACGTAGATCGGTTTTCAATGGTGAAAAGTCGAATTCCTTGATCCCAAGTGCTTTATAAGATGATATGTATATTATATGGTATACAACTATAGATAAATATACAATGAAGAAGTACATGTGTATAAGTGTGCGTTTTGTAGGAAGAAACTGTGCTTTCAATCATAGATGATTATTTGGAAACATTGACTTTGAATGGATGGCCTTGAGCGTTTTTTGATCTTGATAATCGGATGAGGATACATCTTTGTAAGCTACAATGGATTTCAGTAAAGTGGATACAATTGAATATAACGCTTCTGAAGCATATTCGTGCAAATGATACTTTTCATCTGCTAATAATGCAACTTTGATACATTCTATGCCAATATTTTGCAGTTTTTCCATAATGTTAAACTGATGCTCCAGCCAGAGTACCAAATGCATAAAGTGAGAGAAGATGAGACGCAGCAGGCCTAGGATACAAATGATCAACAAGAGTTCAAACGTATAAAATGCAGTCTTACCTGGAATGGGTGATTGTTTGACTAGAACAACGCAGCGGACAACCATATCTGTTACAACTTGTGATAGCCTCTTGAATTTGAACAAAGAATTACGTGGTTTGCATGATCCTACGCTTTGGTCATAATCGTCACTATCATGATTTATCAGTGTCATAAGCCATGATGGGACCAGTAGTTGAGATATTTCGCTCAATGTGCTGACTAGATTGTCAAAACCACTACTATTACTTTGATTTTCATATCCTCCCGTTGAGCCTGTTTGCTTTTCTTTTTGGTAAAATTTTGATTGCATCTGAATGCCTATTCTTTCCTCCAAGCTGCATCATATCATATGTCAGTTTTTTTTACCCTGCCTGCCTAATGTTTAGTTATGTACCTGAACAGTTTTTCTTTCAGAACTTCTTTTGTTTTCGTGTTCTTTAGGTCTACCGTTTTAGAGCAATGAGTTATCACCGACTATCTCTATAAACAAACTTACTGGGTAAACACATGATGATTTTATCCAAACCCGATAGATAAACGTCCAGTGCAATTGCTTCATTTCCAGATTCAAACTCTTCCACAGCAATTTCCACCAACTTCATGCCTTGAGACAGCGATTTTCTATCTACAGTCGGTTTAGAGTAGTCTTTATAACCGAGTCTAGATGTTGTATCGCGAATTTTGTCTACAAGTTGTTGTCTGTAGGAGGGCGTACTATGGCTGGGTCTAGGTGAATTAGGCTTAAATGTATCGTAAGGCGGCGGTATCTCCATCGCTTCGATTTGATTCTCTATGCTGACAGGTTGATGAAGATACTCGTGTTGTGAACAAGAAAACCCTTGTTTCGGTAGCATGAACTCTGAGCTGCGACCGAATGAATTTGATAGCTTATTATTATTGGTAGAACTCTCCATGGTATCTTTCGACCTTGAAAAGAGCACATTTGAAACAAACCAATCCATAGTATTTGGTGTTATTATGGTGAAGTTTGTTCAATATGACAAAAGATAGAAAGAGAGAGAGAGAGAAAGAAAAAGAAAGAGAAGGAAAAAAAAAGATATATTAAACATGCATAGTAAGGTGTCAATCACTTGATTTTGTGTCAATTCATCATCTTTTAGTGAATTGACCCTAGGTTTCCTCAGTGAGATTAGCTAAGGATAGCAGTAGTTTCTTCTTATACAAGTACTCCAGTAGACTTTTACATTGAAAGAAATTTACTGATGGGTAGTAGAAGATCTTTCATGTGTATGTTACATGGAAAAACCTGTTTCGGTAGATGACGGGCTCTGTGATATATTACGAGCTTTCAGCGACAACTGTTTATTATTATTGGGTCATGTCTTTTCATATATGATAAACAAGGATGCACCTATTTGTTTGGCCACATGAAAACGGCATAGATAGTATGCACTGTTCATCTCCATCAATATTCGCGATCTTGTCCGAGCTTATATAGGATTCTAGACGAACATTGGCGGTGTAACTTTGTTAATGCACGTGCAACGCTCTAAATAGCATCTTGGTATAGCTATTGCGAGCCTTGTCAAAGTTATTAGATATAATGTTAATTATAAGAGCTAGTTGATACTGCTAACTGAATCTTGAGATTATTAAAGAATACGAATGATAAGGGAGATATGGAATGTTTACTTTACATCATCAGGTGTGGCATTGTTTAATAAGAGATTACCTACTTTGCTACTTTATGCGGCCCAACTCTGGTCGTTTGGTCCATTTGTCCTATTTGTTCTAGATTTCGCAACTGGTTATAATACGGACATATCGAAAAGAAATTTTTGGTATGAAAAGTGCGGTTTATAAAAATTCCAGCACGCGTAAAATATTTGTGAAAAGGCATTTTGTATCGATCATCAGCGCATAAGTCAGAAGAACAAAAATGAAATTAGCTCAATTATCAGAATATACCCATTATTAAAAGCTTTAGCAGATGCAGCTACTGATTTTTCAAGTATATTATATGCTAATCAGATGTGACATTTGATCAGGATCAGTCAAGAGATTTATAGATTATTAGGACAATATAGGTTAAACAAATTATTTACTATGGTTAATATGGACAGTTAATCGTTAAAACACCATATACCTATTGAGCTCAGCAGTGGCTCTGTTATATGTAGTAATTCATTTCGAACATGTATTGGTCATCAGATGCGACATTAGACTGGGGCTAGACAAGAGATCTAGAAATGGAGAAACTGAGATGATTTTTTCAAGGAAAACTCTAAGGGTGTATATATTCTTATGCCCAAATTTCCGAAATTTACTTTTTTTTTTTTATTACAAAGCATGAAGAGGACATTTTCGGATTATATAGTTGATAGACAAAGTAGTTAAAATACATTTAAATATATATATGCGTTGTATTTTTTTTTATTTTTATCTAAAAGGCACGCATGTTATGGGCGTATTTAAAAAAAAAAGGAGAGGAATCGGCCTTCATCAAACTCTATAAATGTTAGAAAACAAAGAATATCTTTAGCTCCATTTGATGCATATTGTAATTCTGTATAATTGATATCTGAGCACTCATATTAAAGTCTAGGCACAAAATTCACTTTCAGAAAATATTTATTAGCAAATAACAATAACCTGGTTATACAATCTTCATTGGCTAATGAGAGTTAAATAAATAGTTTTATGAATGCTCAGATATCAATTATACAGAATTACAATATGTCCTCTTCATGCTTTGTAATAAAAAAAAAAAGTAAATTTCGGAAATTTGGGCATAAGAATATATACACCCTTAGAGTTTTCCTTGAAAAAATCATCTCAGTTTCTCCATTTCTAGATCTCTTGTCTAGCCCCAGTCTAATGTCGCATCTGATGACCAATACATGTTCGAAATGAATTACTACATATAACAGAGCCACTGCTGAGCTCAATAGGTATATGGTGTTTTAACGATTAACTGTCCATATTAACCATAGTAAATAATTTGTTTAACCTATATTGTCCTAATAATCTATAAATCTCTTGACTGATCCTGATCAAATGTCACATCTGATTAGCATATAATATACTTGAGGAATAGGTAGTTATGTACATCGAGTAATCATAATCTATTCCAATCCTCTTATTACATTAAATGTGCTTTATACATTCGTCAATACATGACCTTGAAGTTCAGTCTCAAGTTCTATGGATCAACTTGTATTGCAGAAATATTACGTTACCACCACCAAGTTAAGAAAGGGCGTACAAAAAGCGTCGTTTGAATCAAGATCATCATTAAATCGAGAACCGACACGTATATTATCCATGCAACTTTTTTCTGTAATGTTTAATATACCAATTTAAATTACACTTGATGCTGGTCATTGCTATTATGTCAAATTGAATATGGTACGATTTTTCTTCGCATAGGATTATATTTATTTTTATATCTAAATCTATCTATATCAGACTAGATCAGCAATATAATGTGCGCGCGCTGTCCAATTGAGTTAGTTTCATTATATAAAAAAAAGACGTTTATCTTATCCTAGAAGGTATTGGTATCTTTTTTCACTGGGCTTTAAAGATATCCATTCAAAATGCCAATAAATTACTTTTTACTATAAAAAGGTACCTCATTGACCCACAGTTTCTTTGTCCTACATCATTTTGTAATACAACAGCAGCGTATTTATTTGGCTTTATGGCGATGAATGATAGGTGAACGTTAGCTAAATATCATGGAAATATGAATTAAAACTGTTATGAAAATTAAAATTGAGATTATTTTAAAGAAGCCTAGTAGCTGATACGTCTCGACAGTAACTCTGGTGCAACAGAGACTAGATGAATTCTGTAACAAACTTCCACGTGTAATAGACTCAATTATTTTCCTCTCTCTTTTTTTCTTTAGATAAATGGAATAGGAGAGTTTGTATATATATAATAAAAACTTGGATATAAGCTAAATGGGAGGAAAATCAGCAGCAAAATTGTAAAATTAGGCAGTAAAGATGATTCATTGAAGCACTTTAGACAATAACTCAAAGTATCAGTTAGTGTAACGCGTAATAAATCAGTTTTTAGGGCATACACATCTGTTAATTGCTCCTTTCTCTCTTCTTTTCATTATTCACCATGTTTAAAAGCAGAAAAAAGAGACAGCAGCAAAAAGCCGAAGCAGAGGCACAAGCAAAAGCCGCTGCAGAGGCCGCTGCTGTTACTGCTGCTGAAAGTAAATATACGCTGCTAGAAGACTTTCAATTAACTTCTGACTTTCGTTCTTCGGTAATCTTGCCTCAATTGAATAAAGATCTTGACCCGATCAAATTGTCACGCCAACAGCAGCATCTTGCTCAATTACGTGACATTCCCGAAGCAAAATCGCCTCCTCTTTCACCACCTCCACCTACTGATAGTGATGCGAAAAAGCAGTACCAAGATTTGGCTGCCTGGAGGCAACGGCGAAACCAGAACCGATATTCTAATGGATTATTTGGTGGAAAACAAAGAGGAAGGCCAAAGCCTAAACAAACCAAGTGTTTTCTCGAAAATGGTCAGGGCGACCTGGAAGAAGTCACAGAAGATGATGCTCTTGCTACTGCTAATGCAGGTGAGGATGCGTTGGCCGAAATCACAGCAACAACGACAACAATAACAACAACAGAAGCAGCGGCAGATACTGTTAAAGACGAGGAACAGGTACACCCAATTAGGTTTATTATTTGACACATGCTGATGCTTATTTCGTTGTTAGGATACAGTGCCCAACAAACCTGCAACTCAATTAAAAGATATGCTCAGGAATGAATTTATTCAGAAAGATGATTCTGAACAAGAAGAATCTGACGAAGACTTTATAGAAGAAGTTTATGAACCCAACTCTGATACAGAAGAAAATTTCTTTTTCCAAGACTTTTCAGCAAACGGTGGAGGCAACAATAAGCAAAGAAGACCTCGAGCAAATAACCGTAAACATGGATCTAACAAAGTCTTGAGTAGATTTGATCTCTCTTCCTTTGCCAAAGACTTGCATGATCATCGACTTTCAGTAATTCAACCCCGAGATAGTCGAATTATTATGACAGAAGACGATGAATTGGAGCTTGAAAAGCTATTAGAGCGTCAAAGACAAAGGATGTCTGTCATGACTTTAAATGCAAGCACTGAATCACTTAAGATAGTACCACCAATGCCCTCGTTGGACTTGATCAAACCTCACAAACCCACCAGTGCTCAACTCGATAAGGATGGGGTATCTTCATTGGATAATCCTGATAAATCTACTAGTACTCCAGTAGATACAAAAGAAGCGTCTCCTTTGAACTTGAACAGGCCTTACAAGCCAGCTAGTATTCGATCAGATACGGAAGAGGAACCCTCTTTGGACTCTGTTAAGCCTCTCAAATCAACCAGTACTCAAATAGATATAGAAGAGATGCCCAAGATGCACAGCGATCATGGCAGTACTACCACAACAAATAGTTTTGTCAGTGAAATACATAGTGCGGGTAGTCGTAGCAGCCAACAGAGCTATACAAAAGATTCGACAAAGATAGAAGTCGATCTGCCAAGAGGTACTAAAACAGACTTAAACACGTTCTTCATTTCTTTTAACATAATATAATAGAAGACGATGTCCCACAAAGTAATGTGCAACCAGATAGGGAATCGATGGTGGAGCCAGTTAAACCTGTAGCATCTGTCAGTACATCCAGTATTCGACAAGCCAACCAGAAAAAAGATATACATATTGATCGTTTGCAACGCTCAGTATCTACTACCAGTATGCGATCCAACAGATCAACCCAATTGAAATCGTCTCTGCAACCCATCCGTGATGAAGAAGAGATATTCAAGAAGAATGCTAGAAAATCTATCAGTATGGACAATATCCACATCAATCTAGATGCTAATGAACCGTCAGTGACTTCTGCTGCTTTAGATTGGATAGCCGAAGATAGTACACCAAAGAGCAAAATGAACCCTATTCAGCCTGATACATCAAAACTCTTGTATCAGCAAGCGCCAACTAAATCACGAAGCTTATTTGGCAGCCTTCGTCAAGTCAGTCGAAGCAAAACCTTTCAATCAGGCAATGTCAGTTCTATCAAGGGCCTTGTGCGTAATTTCAGCTCCAGTCATCAACACAACAGATCAAGCCAATCTTCTGCTTCTAATCGAGACTCTGGCATGTCAAGGGCTGCTATGGCAGTTATCCAGCACAATGTCACAAAACAAGAGCAAAAGAAAGCTACCTCTGTTATACCGGATGAAAAGCAAGACAAGCGTCGTTCTGATAACCAGCAAGAAATAGAACAAGAAAAGCGTCCAGCAAGAGCACGTACCAAATCTGATGCCAACACAGGCAGTCGTCTTATTTCTCAACTTATTGCTCGTGCCACAAGTCGAAGCAAAAAGAGCAATACCAAGGTGGTGAATATGGAAATGGATGCTGCAGCCAAAAAGCGCGCACAAGTTGTACGAAGAACTATTATTTATGTACAGCCTGATTCGCTTCATGACCTACTCAAGAATGGTGGTGAAGGTAGTGTCAAGATGCCCCCATTGCCTACTCCCCAGCAACAAAAGAAGTCCCGTATTGTGTCTGATGGGTCCCTTTCTCCAGATGATGAAACCGTTCGCTCCAGAGAATACGTGACAGCCACCAAAGTGAGTCGCCAAACTTCTGTTCGAAAGCGCATTGTGGATATAGATCCTTCGGATGCAGATCAAGGTTCGTCTTTAAAGGATACCGCAAACAGCCAACATGGAGATCAAGACGCGAACAAACTAAGCAGAAATGGCTCCAATAGCAGAAGACGATGGCAATTACAAAGCATGGACGAAGATGAAATGATGCCAGCACGTTCCAAAAAAACACCTTCATCTTCGAGTAGCGAAAGTTATATGGAAGGTGTAGAGCTTCGTGAAATGAGTGATGGTTCAGTCGTTTGGGGTATAGTCAAGAAGCAAGGCAATCGCAAGAGTTTTTATGCCCCTAACCAAAAGAATGAGTATGAACATGTAGAAGACGAAGTAGAAGACGCCAATGAATATTTCCAGCAAAATGTCATGAAAAAAGCTTTGTCACCTTCACCTTCTGTTTCTCGTACTGCATCCATTGGTGGTACGCCTCCACCTATTCCAAGAAGATCGCCCCGTAGACAAGTCAGTATTGGTACATCTGCAAATTATATTTCTACACACTCGTCCAAAGATGATGCTACTACTACTGATATATATTATTCTGATGAGGTGACATTGCCCAGTCTATTGAAAATGATGCAGGGGTATCCTACTACTACCGATACACCAAGTGAAGAAGAAGAGGAAGCAGTACAAATAGAAGATGTGTATGCCTTTAACGAGCGTGCCATGTCCTCAGTAGATGATCAATTGGATGAAATGATGAGGATATTGACAAGCCAACAAGAACAGCAGCAACGAGCACAGAAAATATACTAATATATCCCCACTCCACTCTTTATACATATACATATATATATCTATACTTAATACATAATAATAATCATTTTCGTTCATATATTTATTGATATTACGTCCATCTGTTCAAGGAATAAAGCGAGACATCATCTGAAATAGATTGTTCGTAAGTGAGACTAGATTAGGCAAGATGATATAGAACTCGTAGCTGCCAAAATGAGCATTTCACTCGCCAAGCTCTTAAAATAAGTATCATTAATGAACAGTGATTAAGTCATACCCAGATGTATAATGGGCCATAGAAAAATTTGACTACAACCATAGTGACAACAATACAACATGCGTATTGATTACTTTGATTTTCAAGAATATTTAACAAATAGGGTACACTTAGGTGATTTCATCTTAATAGAGATATGTTAAAGCATATTTGACTCCACCGAAAAAGGTATACCATTTGAAAGAGAGTTTAATTATCTATATTTTATTTTAATTAAACATGCTTGCTTACTTGTCATTGTTTACGTAAAGAAACCTATTTATTTAGCTTGAGACTTCAAGATTACGTACCAGCTTCTGCCTCTGCTTAATAGAGGTATTACGGGTATATAGAGTGAGCTGAGTGCTTTTGAATGAGTAAAGGTTAAAATGTTGAAAAAGGTTCTAGATCTTTTGTTAATATACAGAGATTTATATAGACATGTTTGAGCATTCGAGTAGGGCGATAGTTTCCACATTTGAAAAGTTTAATAGATTCCAATATATCGCTCTTTAAACTCTAACAATTGCAGAGTGTTCACAGACATTTGAAGGTTATTTTTGAATATTCTGAAAGAGTACAAGATATTTGTTATTCGAAAATACAAATTAATTGCATCGGTTTATAATAGACATCATTCTTCTGGTGGGATTGATGATTCGTCGTTATTGACTTCAATACTAATGTTTAGTAGAAAGGATGTGTCGTACAGTCAACTCTCGATATAACCATATACGATTTATTAAGGATATTCTCAGTTTAGTGGTCTTTGGAGTTATATCAATATTCAAAGTTAAAAATAAAATCAGTTATGAAAAAAGAGCCTCTCCAGAAGGTATAATTAGTACAAGTACGGCCAGAAAGCCTATAACCACATCCAATATGTTAGACAAAATGCACAATTAGTTTTTGGTGAAAGCTTAGCATTAATTTTGATAAAAAAAATACTTTTATTTATTGGTAAACAGCAAGATGAGTCTATTAGTCATTAGCAAACTGTTGCAATTGTTGATTCTTGTTAATTAAGCATGTTAATAATCATAGGAATTCACGACCAAATGTCTCATCAGCTTGTCAGTAACCGTATCCTGAATAGTTATTCACCCTGAAAAATGTTAATTTAGGCTCTAGATGAATGAATGTCTTTTGCACATTTGTACAATTACATACTACTAGACATTTGTCTTCTTACTCAAGCCTAAATAGAAGGCCACCATAGCACCTTGAAAGGAAAGTCCTTGGAATATGACTATATATCTAAACCTAGAGTGACAGTAATAAACGGAATAACTCCCATTATTACACTTAAACATGTACAAGTTAACCTTGTGCTGATGAAATAAAATGGCTTTCTCTACTCTTCTTTATTCATTTCTTGACCAAACGAAATGTGTTTCATAGCAAGATTATTTGTTTATTTCATAGTGTATAACCTTTAGTGGCTGGTAAATTATACATAAAGCTCTCCTTGCTTCGGTAAAAACAAATTTACAAAACTTAGAGACTAGGAAATTTTATGTTATCATGCAAAGTTAGATTTAGTTCATTCGCAAAGGCCATAAATAAGTAAAGCAAATATTTGATTGGTTGCGCTACGGTTTAGAAGTCCTTAACAATTGGATAATTCACTATAAACATAAGCTATGATGTATATAGGTTTTACTACAATAGCTTTTATTTAAAGAGCCATCGTGCTGGGTAATGTTTGCTAGTGGGTTAGGCCAAATGTAAATTTTTCAATAAAAATTTTAGGATTAACAAACAGTTATCTATCGTTTTAGGCTTCTCTGTCGACATTGTCATTATTTATTACTGCCAAACAATAGACCATCATACAAACTTACGCGAGTAAAAGAGAAAGAAGAATGCTGCGTTCTGACCCTTTACTTTGCTCTTTTACTATTTTTCACTTTCTTTGTTGGGTGGGTACATTGCCAGTTATCAAAAAAGAGCACATCTAATCTCAATTCTATTAGGAAGCAACTATATTAAACGCGTTTCCACAACAACTGAAGAATGAAGTTTGGCGAACAATTAGCATCAAAAATATACGAACCATGGCGCGCGTTTTACCTTCAATACAACCAGCTCAAGGTAGAACTGAAGCGGCGTCAACTCGAACGCGGATGGCTCGCTACTGACGAAGTCGAATTTTCTCAAAAGATCGAGTCTGAACTATCCAAAGTCTATCACTTTGTCCAGCATCAACTGCGTGAGCTCAACACACGTACAGAACAAAACCAGGTCGCTCTCGATGGCTTGATGAGCAGCGGTAACAGTGACAAGAAAAAGTACGATGCTATTGCTGATATCTTGACTGAGATTCTTTTTGATACCAATGATCTTGCCAAGTTTCATCAATTGAATGTTACCGCCTTTGAAAAGATTCTGAAAAAGCACGACCGTTATACGCACTTGAATTTAAAAGACACTTATTATAATCTCATGTCTGGTCAATGGCCCTTGGATAAACTATCGCTTCAATTTGATGTACTCATTGTTCATATTTCTAAGTTGCACGACATCTGTCACTTACATGGTAATCCTCGGTCTCAACAGCATGCGTATAGTCAAGGTGGAGATCAAACAGCGTTTGAACGTGCTACAGCAAAGTATTGGATCCATCCTGATAATATTACAGAAGTCAAGTCCATCATCTTGTTTCATTTACCTGTGCACGTCTTCAATCAAGACAAACAGTACGAGGAATCGGACATGGCAGTCTCTAGTGTCTATTTCGATAATGATCACTATGATCTTTATTCAGGTCGACTTAATCGAGAAGAAGGATCTGAATCGATCCGGTTACGTTGGTATGGTCACTTGAACGAGAAAAACGACGATGTGTATGTAGAACGAAAGACGCACAAAGCCGCTTGGTTGAATGGCAAGTCTGTCAAGGACCGTTTCAGGCTCAAGGAATCTCAAGTAAACCCCTTTTTGGCAGGCAAGTATACGGCTGATCAGGTAGCAGATGAACTGCGGAAGAAAAACCAAGGTAAACCCAACATGAAAGCCATGGTGGAAGAAAGCCACTTCATAGCCACTGGCGTTCAAGACTCTGTGAAGCATCGCCAATTAAACCCCATGTGTCGGGTCTTTTATAATCGAACTGCCTTTCAGCTTCCGGGTGACCAACGGTTACGTATCAGTTTGGATTCCAATTTGACTTTTATACGCGAGGATGGTCATGAGCGACGTCAAAGACTTCCAAAATCGAATCAGTTGAACTGGAAAAGAAATGATGTTGGTATTGATTATCCATTTCGTTCAGTGGCCGAGAAAGATATTTCACGATTCCCTTACGCCGTGTTGGAGACCAAGCTGCAGACTCATCTGGGTCAAGAATGTCCAGCATGGCTAACTGACTTGATTGATTCTCATCTGGTACATGAGGTGCCTCGGTTCTCTAAATATTTGCATGGTGCTTCGATTCTATTTGGAGACAAGGTGCCAATAAAGCCATATTGGCTGGAAGATTTTGGTCAAGATATTAGAAAAGCACCTATTGCTAATATTGGTCTCTCTCGCTCCATGAGTTTCAAGCCTCTCGTGAATGGTCATCATCGACAATCATTGTTGATGTTGTATGAAAAAGAACTTCAGGGTGCTAAAGTCAGCAAGAGTAGGAGTTTGGGTGATTTGGGTATGACGAGTATACTAAACAGTGCAAGAAAGAAGCGAGAAAACAAACCTCATTTGACTATCAACTTACTCGATACTGCACAAGACAGCAATGAAAAACCTCGTAGTTCAGTACCTAAAGACGTCCTTTCTCGTATTTGGAACTACGGTACACCTATATCAGCACAGTTTACTTCAGCCTTCAACCATTATAGCAAGAAGTCAGAATCAAAAGATGTGTTGCCTCGCACACAAAGCAATCCAGAACGATTCGCTAGAGGACAGGTCAAGAGGACCGAGCCCAAAACATTTTTCGCTAATGAGCGTACCTTTATTTCATGGTTGCAATTTTGTGCTCTGCTATTGACTGTTGCGTTAAACTTGCTAAACAATGGCGATCATATATCCCGTGTCATTGGCGCTGTTTTTATCATTATATCGTCTTTACTCTCCATGTAAGTTCAGTGTCCTTATTATATCATTTTCACAACTCACATTGCCTATATATCTAGTTATGCTCTTGCAAGATTCCAGATAAGATCGTGGCAATTAAGAACAAACAAACAGATTGTACGTTATGATGATGTGTGGGGCCCTACTGTTTTGTGTATATTACTGGTTACTGCTCTATGTGTCAACTTTTACCTTCGTGCCGATACTTTATCCGCCAACTATTATGAAACTAGTGACTTAGCTATTGCGGCTGTAGACACAGCTGCTGACGCTGTTGTAGATGCAGTTGCAGCTACTGCCGATCCACTCTAGACCAAAGAAAAAAAAATCTTTTTATAATATACATATCTAACTAATAAAAAAAACATGTCTGATTACTATCCTATCAAATAACTGGTTTCATACTCTATAGATAATATTCATATTTAAGAGGTGGAATTCATAGTACATGCATGTCTGGCCCCTGCTGTACTTTACAAAACTCGAACTAGCCCTAAAACAGTAACTACCCCCCTCTTCAATATTTTACTCCAATCACTGCTGAAAATAATAGAATGTGATTTATATTAAGGCTTAAGAGATCTGCATAGGAGATGGATCAAAATTAGTGTACATGAAAGAAAAAAGAGGAGTTGTCTTATCTATGCAACGGCTCTCTTTCTTTTCTTTCATCAATATGAAGTTTGGTCAATATCTTCAGCAACATTTATTTCCGCCTTGGAAAAATGAATATATTCAGTATGACCATATGAAATATTTTTTAAAAGAACAGCAACTCACACGAGGATGGACGCAACAAGACGAAGACTATTTTGCAGACGTTTTGATAGCCAATGAACTGGATAAAGTCAACGCGTTTATTCATCTAAAGACAAAACAGATTCGGTCCTTCAGACACCAAGAGTCCGAGCAAGACATTAGCCAAAATATTAATGACCTGATAGAGTATATTGAACTCAACGCATCAGGTTTTCAAAAGATACTAAAAAAACATGACAAATGGACAGGCATCTCATTGCAGTACTGCATACGATTCCGAAATATCCAACCACACTTTGAAGCTTCAATACAGCAGTTGAATGAAATCTTGAACAATTACAGAGCGGAAATTCCAAGAACCAACAGCGAAAAGAAGGTCAAGATAAAAACAGTAAAGTACTGGATACATCCTGATAATTTGACAGAAGTGCAAGCTATATTGCTCTTTCATTTGCCTACAGTGCAACAGTGCAATACGGCAGGAGCGAGCATAATCAATACCGTTTATTTTGATAATCCAACGCGATTTAATCTATATTCTGAATTACTGGAAAGAAACGAATCAGCACAAACGATTCGAGCAAAATGGTAAAGAATGATAACTAAATTGATTTATAGGTGCTAATGCAAAAGCATAGGTACGGATTTATATCCAACACATCTACTGTATATATTGAACGTAAAACACATTATGAATCTTGGCTACATAACAAAGGTCTTTACGTTAAAGAGCGTTTTGAACTGCCAATGTCTCAAGTCAGTGATTACGTCTCAAACGGCCCTCATTTCGGAGATCAACACTTGGCATTGGCGATAAACATTCATGACAAGATCCAAAAAGACGAGCTAAGATCCACCCTGCGTTGTTATCATCACCGTACCACCTATCAGAGTAACCCTAGTCTCCGCATATCACTTGATACCAATTTGGCTTTCATGAAAGAAATGGACCCTTTAACATGGAGAAGAAATGATATTAGCGATAACTATCCTTTTAATCATTTGCATCCCCATGAAGTATATTTATTCCCTTATGCAGTTCTTGAAACAAAGATGATTGGCAGTGATCCTGTTCCTGGGTGGCTTACTAGTTTGATAGAGAGCCAATTAGTTTATGAAGTGCCTTACTTTTCCAAGTATCTTCATGGTATTTCCCATTTCTTTCGAGCGAGCTTACCTATGTTGCCGTGGTGGTTGGGAGAACTAGAGATAGATATTCGAAGAAAAGCCGGTAGTGCAACAATGACAAACCAACAATCAGCAGATTTCGTTCAACAGAAAGGATGCATCACTATCGAGCCTCCTCTATTGCCAGACTACTTTGGTGCAGCACCCATTGAACAAAGGCTATCAAAAGGGTCTGAAGATAACGAGAAATTGTATAATAACACTTCTTCATGTACTGTCATCGAGCCTAGTCATATTGGTCTGGTCAATCACCATACAAGAACTACTGATGATACCAGATTTTCTGCCTATGATAGTTTATTCAATAGTAGTATTATGGACAAAATCAAAAGTCTCAAAGAAGCGTACTATGAAGAAACCAAATATGAAGAAGACCATGTTAGTATGGTATCATGGCTTTATGCAAAAATCACAAACAATAAGGCTCTCTTACTCAGCAGTAGCCAACAGCAAATCATACCAAAAAAGGGCAAGTTCAAGAAAAAAGTGGAACCCAAGCTCTTTTTTGCCAATGAACGTACCTTTATTTCATGGCTACAATTCAGTGCACTTTTACTGTCAGTATCACTTGGATTGGTCAATTTTGGAGACCATATCTCAAAAGCAAGTGGAGGCTTCTTCATATTAATTGCTGTAGTCTTGGCAGGTTATGCACAATTACGGTTTCAATATCGAGCTTGGCAAATTCGGTTCCGAAGCGAATCTCGGTTCGATGATACATATGGGCCTGCTTTGCTTTGTTTTGTGCTTGTTATTGCCTTAATTGTTAATCTTGCTTTACGGGTTAACCAGCCACTACCCACGAATCCTAGCCTTTTTTCTTATAATATATCTGTGTCAGATGATTTGAATGGTATTATCAGCAATACCACTCAGCAAATCATTACCAACCATCATTCGCCTAATGGAACAAAGCTGGATAAGCATGGACGCATTGTTCACGAAGAAGAAGAAGAAGAAGAAGAGGATGAAGATGAACCAGATGAAGCTTAAGAATCTATTTGATTTGTATTCTAATAATAGCCTGTGATGATCTTTTTTTTTTTTTTTTTTTACACAAAACTGCAATTGTACTATATTTAATAAAAGTGTGGCTCAGACGAACCTGGGGTTCTGTCCCTTCTGTCTATCCAATTACATGATATGACCAAATATTCTCTAAAGACTTAATGACTCAAAAAGAAGGTCCAATGGTCTATAGTACTAGTGAAGGTACGTTAGATAATCGTTGCAACAGCATATCGATCAACAACGAATATGAAGGCTGGAATACAGAGCACTATTTTCATTGGACAGCGGTACATGCACATGATTGGCCCTGGAAAACAAAACAAAATCTAATCTGTATTAACATGCAAGCGAGAACAATAAATAATTTTCGAGTATAATATAGAACTGATATTGGTTCTCCCAAGAATAAGTTTTTAAACTGATCGATTGACATAACAGTTTTTTATAAAAAGATGAACCTTGTCTTCAGGTGTGAGGTTGATGATTGGATGCGGTGGTTGAAGCTTATTACATGCGATAAAGTCGCAACACCGTGTCTAGATGAATAATGAACCGAGATTAATCAATAATTATCGGGAAAAATATGGTATGTAATATAACAATTCCATTGCACCAATACTTGCCATCATAGGTTGATAATGTGAAGCATTAAAAGATGATATACACTAGTGGCGGCGATGGAATCGTAAGTTGAATCCATGTTCAGGTTACCGGGTTATAGTCACTAAAACTCATGTTGAACAATAGAGCCGAGATATACGCGTTATTGTCGGAGTAAACATGTATTCTTTCTGATGGTACCCCTTTTATGATTGTAGATTTAAGATGCCAAGACGATATGAATAATGGAAAAGTTGCGTGTTTACTGCAATTTGAGATTTGAATTGCGCAGCTCTAAGGAATAACAAGTTTAGTATTTGTATGTAACACGCATCTTTTTTTACTTTTACTAATCTAAACATCCGCAGCGATCAGTTTTTAAGACTTTTTTTTTACCAGTAATTGCACTACATATTCTTGATATTCTTTTTAGCGGTTCTATAATTGAATAAAAACCCTTTTGTGTGCCATGATTTAGGATTGAGTTAATAGAATGAGAGGCTGTGCAATTGTTGAAATCAGCTTTGATAAATTATTTTATTCAAGGCACACTCTTGAATTTCCTTGATTAAATTACTTGGCCGAAAGCAAATAGTAAATAAGAATGATTTGAAACAGAGGGCGCAAAAAGTACTGAGCAGTTACACAATAAATCGTAAACCTTTTTTGACGGCAAGAGAGGCTCTCAAAAAAGCAAGAATCGTAATGGTTTTGAATTTGTTTAGTTCAAATTACTGCAACAAAGGGCTTAGTTAAAGAAGATGGCCTTTATTATTTATTTTTTTACACAAACTAAATTGTGTGTGTTATGAAATGAGTGGTAATTTTAGGAAGGAAGCGTGATGTCCGGTGCCCGACTGCACACAACAGCAGATGTTACACGATGCAACCCAAGAAATATAACATTGTGCAACTAAGCGATTGCTAACATCTTTGCAGGCTGTATCGTCTAGTTATAAATAGGGTTCCCCTAATCCCTTTTACGATTATTGTGTAATATCTCTTTATAACTGAAAATTTCTTCCTTCTCTGCTTTCTTTTGCTCCTTTATATTCTTTATTATACATTTTTCCTTATTATTAAGATGAAATACGGTCTTGAATTACAGGAAAATATCTTTCCGCCTTGGAGATTGTCTTATGTAGCCTACGATATCCTTAAGCAAGAGCTCAAGACAAGACAGCTAGATCATGGATGGACAAACAGAGATGAAGCTGATTTTGTTCATTTACTAGACAACGAGTTATCCAAAGTATACGACTTTGTGAATGCCAAATTGGCTGAAATAGATGCTCGAATTCTTTACTGTGAACGCACCATTCAAACACTTCAAAAGAACCCCACAATGAACTCAGACGCCAATTACAGTATCATGGATGAAGCACTGACTGATATCTTATTCGATGTGAATGATTTATCCAAGTTTACTCGTGTCAACTTCACTGCTATTCAGAAAATACTGAAAAAGCATGATCGTTGGACTGGCCTGGACTTGAAGCAAACCTATGTCGCCAAACTCAGAGAAAAGCCTTTAGATAAACAAAGATTTGATGTGGCCATTGTCTACATATCCGCCCTCCATGATATATGCCGTAACAGAGGAAAGCAGTCGCCTGGTAACAGTGCTTCTGGCGGTGATCAAAACGCATTTGAGCGTGCCACAGCAAAGTATTGGATTCACCCTGATAATATTACAGAAGTCAAGGCCATCATCATGTTACACCTTCCCGTCTTGATCTTTAACAAGGCTAAAAAGTTCGAAGCTTCTGATTCTGCTGTCTCTAGTATCTACTTTGATAATCCCAACTTTGATCTTTACACTGGTCGTCTCCAGAGAGACGAAATGGCTGAAGCAATTCGTTTTAGATGGTAAGAAATGTGACACTTGTATATAACGATGCAGGGGTTTCTTTGCAATAGGCAAAGAATCTCGGTTTTTTTCTGTTAAATTCTCTACTTTCAGTTCGTTAAACTCCTTGTTTCTCTTAATAGGTATGGCCCTTACAACTCCAAAAATGTGTTCATTGAGAGAAAAACCCACCATGCTGTTTGGCTCGATGGCGCTTCAGTCAAAGATCGATTCCGTATCAACGAAGATCAAGTCAATGACTTTGTTTCTGGTCAATACACTGCTGATCAAATCGCCAATGAATTACGTATGAAAGGTACTGACGAAAATATCATTAATGATACCCATTTCATTGGCTCTGGTGTTCAAACCTCATTCCGCGAAAAGAAGCTCGAACCCGTCCTTCGCGTCTTTTACAACCGTACTGCTTTTCAGCTTCCTGATTCTCAAAAATTGCGTATCTCTTTGGACACTGATCTTACCTTTATTCGTGAAGACCACTTGGATGGATTCCAACGTCGCCAAAACCCTGCTAATAACTGGAGACGTACGGATGTAGGTATTGATCACCCATTCCCTTACCTCAAAGATACAGAAATCCTGCGTTTCCCTTATGCAGTATTGGAAACTAAACTCCAAACTCATTTGGGTCAAGAACCTCCTGCTTGGTTGACCTCTTTGGTTGAAGGTCATCTTGTCCACGAAGTACCCCGCTTCTCCAAGTATCTACACGGTGCTTGTCATTTCTTTAGAGATCGTTTACCTCTTTTACCTTGGTGGTTATCCGAGATGAACGTTGATATTCGTAAGCCTCGTGCTGAGAATATTGGCCTTACCCGTTCACGTAGTTTCAAACCTCTCATTGATGGCCGCTATCGCCGCGCCATGATTGAAGAGAAAGAGCGTCTTAACAAGGAAGCTGTCATGAATGAAGGTGTGCCTCCACTTCCTTCAGTGAACAAGCAAGGTGCACAAGAATTGAATAGAAGAAGATCAGCGTCTATCGATGAAAAGACTGCTGCTGCTTGGAGACCTACCAATAACACCAAGCACGAAGAGTTTACATTGATCGAGTTGAACTCTTCATCCAACGTTAGTACGCCACCTAAGATTCCTCCACCACTCGCTCAAAACTCATTACCGCGCGACAAATTCCCTTCCAACAATAACAACAATACTAACCGTTTCATCAGTGCTAATGATCCATATAGCAAGGGTTTGCCTCCACCAGCACCCATTAACAAGTTTTATTCAGCTCCCGGAGAAAATATCAATGGCAGTACAGGCCGTTTAATGCCACCCAACGATATCGTATTCAAGAAGCAATTGGGTACGCCAGTTGATTCAATGGCTTTGGATGATGATCTTGAGGCTGGCAAGGGTAAAAGACAACGCGTCAAAGTTCGAGTGGAGCCCAAGACTTTCTTTGCAAATGAACGTACATTCATTGCATGGCTTCAATTCTGTGCTCTCTTATTGACAGTTGCATTGAACTTGCTCAATTTCGGTGATAGTGTTTCTAGAATAGTTGGTGGTGTTTTCATCGGTTTATCTGCCGCTATTGCCATCTATGCATTGTATCGATTCGAGAAGCGTGCCTGGTATGTGTATTTATTTTATTGTATTAGAACAACGACTAATTTGTATTACTTTAATAGGATGATTAACCGTCGTGATGAAGGTCGTTACGATGATGTCTGGGGTCCAGCAGTACTTTGTGTATTGTTGGTTACTGCTCTCATTGTGAACTTTTACTTGCGTTTCTCTAACAGTGCTCCTGTTTAAATTCGTTGTTTTATTATATTTTAATTACTCTTATACTCTCTTATTCTTTTCATATCTATCTATACAATTGCAAATCTCATCATTTCACTGGGGACAAAAAAAACAGATAGTCTTTTAAATATACTAGAACCCCTCTTTGTTTAACACTGTTTCTTATCAATGACATCCTTATATATGTTTTCTTACCTGTAAATTAAATAAACACGTATACCAAAAAAAAAAAAAAAAAAAAAAAAAATAGATATATATATATAAATATGCAAGCTATGTAACTTGAATAAGAGCTATGAAAAGGACAAAATAATTTTATTAAAAGGTTTCAAATACATCTAGTAACTCATTTGGCGTGCAAGACATTAATAAGATATGAAATTAGACCGAAATCGGTCGAGAAATCTAATAAATCATTAAAATGATTAGATTTGCTTGAAATGCATGTAATTGCAGTTGATCGCTACAAATATTATGTGCTTGATTTTTTTTTTTTTTTTTTTTTTTTTTCAATCGAGCAATAATTTTAGTGAATGTAGCAGTTTATCCTAGGCTTGGTTATTTAAACAAATGTGACAAGGGGCCGAGATCGATCATGAATTCTATAGATTAATGTAACGATCTAATTTGCTTGAAAAGCATGTAATTTATAGCCAATCGCTAAATTCGATTATAATTATAGTATTTTGATCAAATAATAGCTTTCATACGTATTGTGCTTCACTCTGAACACATCAGATATTTAAAAAATTGCAAATGTATTGCGTTTGTATCTTAGCTCTTACCAAGTATATGAACTATGGATGTATTTTTTAAATATATATACATATAGGTTTTTCATCAAAAAAAAATTCTATAAATGTTGAAAAGCAAAGAATACTTTTTGTACCATTTGATGCACGTTGTAATTCTTTACAGTTGTTGTTAATACACTATTTGTATGCCTGAACATACTTGCTATTCAAAAATGGGCTTAAAGGATATTAAGAAACTCTAAAACTCGCTAGGAAAGTCAAAAACTCATTGAATTTTCAACAGCCAATCAAAAAGCGATAATTTAAAAATTGGTTCTTCTTCATCCTGTGAAGTCGATTTTAGAGTTCATGTCAAACTTCTCGATACTCCTTTAAACCAACTTTTGAAGAATATAAATTTTCTGAAACACAAAATCTATACTAACAAAACTTGTATAAAGTTAAATGACCAATCGAATGATACAATATAGCATTTGCTGTTTACTAAAGTTTATAAAGCTTTGATAATAAGCCAGCATTTCCTTATTTCTTGAATGCTCTACAACTCGTATGTTTTTAAGGTAATAAATCCAATAACATTGTATTCAGTTAATGCTACACATAGTTTATTAAATTGTTTATAAATGATTGTCTTTATGCTTCATAAAAATAGAGAGATTTCTGGCAAGGGTAGTACTTCCTTGGAACTTTTCTGAAATCCAGCATCTGTCTATATTTTTCACTCTAATATTGCGTCCGCTGGTTAATACATGTTTAAAGCAAAACACTGAATCTATTAAAGCTAGTATTCAACCAAAGTACTATGATCTGCTTTGTTTTAGTCGTTGACTGTAAATTACATATTATGTATTTTAAGTCATAACTCTCTGACAGATCTCCGCCAAATATCAAGTCAAATTAGAAGTTAAAATGTAGAATGAATTATTGCATCTATTAGAGGCTTATGCAAATGAGTAGATACATAATTGAGCTTACTTTATTTTTATTTGGTTGACGATTGCGCTTATTAATACCTAGCATCTATCTGCAAACGTTTATACCAAAGCTTGGAGCATATCATGTTTGCTATGCTCGCAAACTGTTTTTTTGGCGACCTCTATTCAAATTGATCATGAAATCTTAGGCGAATGGGCAAAATAGACCACTGTGCTATGCAAGATTTACATGTAGTAAAAATACAATTATTCAAGGAATGAAGTTCTTTATACTCTTTATTGTAACAAAGTGAGTTGCTTCAAGATAAAAGTAAGATGGGAACGTTACACCTATTGGTTTTACTAATGGCTTAGCTTGAATGCATTGTGTTTAACACATAAAATAACTTTCTTCGAGCTATTTGTTATTCTACTTGACCTTTATAATAGGTGATAATAATAGCAAAGGGTTCCAGGCACAGAATCTATTTTATAAATAACTGTCTTATGTAGGACATATGCTCTAGAAATACTAGATGTATACAGTACTCTGCATACACAATATATATTGTGCTCGGATGTTCAGAATAGTGTGATACTAGACAGTGTTATTGGAATACAAGTGAAAAATCAAACTGTTTCAAATTCTCGGAGACGAACAAAATTGCTCAATAAGGCGGTGATGTTTCATTGATTCACATCTTTAAATTCGTTTATTTCTAACCTGGCATAACCTGCTTTTTTTTACTATTATATAAGAATAATGAGAGTACGGAAACGAAGCTCACACAAGCCACACACTACGAAAACCTACCAAAACGATAATGAATCTGATGAAGACTCTGTATTCGAATTGAACAATTACACTGATTCTGTAATAAATATAACAACTAAATTCATTCAAGGTAAATGGAATCAGACTATCATGTATAGTAATGAAAAGGCTAAATAACCGCAACAATCTTATAGGTGTTTTTATGAGAACGCTTACATCACTAAAGATTGTGGTACTGCCAATCTTATCGTACATAGCAACGTTCTTTATTCTTGCAATAACTTTCAAATATGGATACTCAATATGCAAGGATTTTGCAATGGATACACTTTGCCCTTTACCTATAGTAGGGGGCATTTCTATGTGTCAAAATTATATTGCTCATGTACCCGATTTTACACATTTGGTAAAATTGCAAGAAACGCTATATGATGGCATGTTATCTCGTTCCAGTAATTCTATATCCACACTGGAACTCAAGCGTGTTGAATTGGCGACGCGTGATTTACAAACTATGGTCAAGTACTCAAATCTGGCGAGCCACAGCCTGCTCGAAAATAAACTAGGGGATTACGTTACACGTTCCCGTCGATTTGGTAAAGATATCCAAAGCCTGCAAGCTCAAAGCAAAGGAGTCATCGATAATTTAATCACGTATAATACGTTTACTCTGCGCAAATTGTCTGAAGTCAATAATAGAAAGTCCAGTCGACAGGAGTTGAGAGTATTGTACGAGCACGCCATGATGCTGGTGGAAAAAGAAACACGTCGTTTGATATTAGCCATTGAAAAAGCTCAGGGTTCTTTGGATTCATTGGAAGAAGATCTTTATGCAATACACGAGATTTCGGTGCAAGAAAAGTCATACCAAGAGTCAGAGAAGCCTGATATTCTTGCCGATTTAGTCAACATGGCGACAGGCAAAGGCGCCCAACGGCCATTGATCAAAGAGAATCTGGATTTGTTAATCAATTTTGACGCGCAGAGAAATACAGCTAGTCACCTGTTGAAGGTCATGTTGGACAGAATGGAAAGTTTTCAAATGGACCTTGAAGAGTTACGCGCACAAGTGGCTGCTCCTATTCTTGTACCAGAGAATATACCTTTGGAAATGCATATTGAGAATGTAGGCAAATCCATTGAACGTTTGAAGCAAGGTAAAGTAATTGCTTGGGAAGATAAGCTTCAAATTGAGGCTAAACCAAGTATCCCTCTTGATTAAAATTGCTTTATATATATATATATGTACAATAAATATCTGATTTAGTTGCATTATTGTTCATGCTTCTAAAATGTCATTTATACTTTCAAAAAGAGGCCACCAAGGCATATCACTGAAACTACTATTATTATTGTATGTTATGTCAGGATTTTTATTGGTTAATAATGCTCATTAGGATACTGATTTCAACCCCACTTTTGAGTTATCTTGTATTAACAAAGCTGGCGCAGAATTTAGTTGCGAATCTAGAAATGTAAAGATTGCCTTATATTTTTTTGATTTGGCAAGTTCTTCTTGGTAACTATCTATTTGTTTTCTTTTGAAATCCCACATTTCTGGCGATAAAAATAATGCAAAAAATACATGCAGATATTCTCGATCATGATGACGCTATGTTATTTTATAAACTATGTCTCTATACTACCCGAAAAAGTGTTGAAAAATTAAGCCTAGGTGAATACCTTCTGAAATTAACATTTGATCTTTTGACAAATCTGTCAAATGGGGCATCAAACTGGTATTATGTATTCAGAATGAGCTGCTGCATCTGGCAATTTTTTTTTTTTTTTTTTTTTTTTTTTTTTTTTACATTTGTTAATACTGTGTATTAAAAAAACGGACTTCAGAAGGCTGCTAGTCCTATAGCTAAACCAAGAAACAATGATTTTCACCGGTAAATACGCAATTATAGTTTGGCTTCGGACAATGACAAAAGAAAAAGTCAATTGGCGCCGCATCACAAGCTTTAATATAGTTGACGTCAGAGTGCTGCTGCTGCAAAACTAAATAAAGGAATTGCCATTCTTTGGAAATGACCGTTTGCTGGTTCCTGTTTCATTTTTTTTTTCTAGTTTTTTTTTCTTTCTTTTCACTCAACAAGTCAAAAGAATGAGTAATATTTTATGGAGAAAGAAAGTGGCTGAACCAGAAATTCAATTATCTGAAAGAGATGCAAGAGTATTGGATATCTATACACGTCGAATGAAAAAGTTTGATGAAATGATCAAGATTTGCTGCTGCTGGGTAGGATATGATGTATTACTTGGTAAGTGTGGCTATAATTTGTAGACAGTGGCTCATATAAAGCATACATGGTAGAGTTTATTCCAATTTTCGGGAAAGTGATATCCTTATTATATGCTTTATCATTGTACCGACTGGCTTGTCAGTGTGAATTGCCCAGATCAATTAAGCGTAGAATGTTGTATCATGTCAGCATTGATTTTTTGGTATTAGTGCTCACTAGTTTATCGATTTCCATAATGACTCATTGTGTTATAGTTAGGCTTGATACCAATTCTAGGAATACTTTTAGACATGTTGTACAGAGCACATAGTAAAAATGCGCGTATTCTAAGAAGGTTTCTATACGAAAGAGCAAGACAAGGCGCCACAAAAGCAGAAACTGCTGCCTTAGATGTTGGAAAACAAGCTGGACAGTTATCTGAACCTACAAGCGTATTAATGGAAAGAGATCGACAGAATCAACTATCGAATAGTGCTACAAAATAAGCGCGGTTGTTTAAAATAAATTGTATAATGCTACCCATACTGCAATGTATACTGTACAAAACCATTCCTTTACTATTAAAAAAAAAGATAGATTCGGTCGACAAAAACAGAGGTGGTAAGACTTATAAACATAAGCAGAGTTTTAGAGTGATTTTGAATACGAAAAGGTCTTGAAAACTGAAGCGCATTTTGGCACGTTGTGTCGGAGCAAAGCCACGAAGGTCAGTTTATTTGGGTAAATTAAGATGTATAGTCTCTCTTTGTCTGTAGTTTTCTCTTTCTTTTCGTATACCTTATCAAGAAGAATATGCAAAGTAAGCCTTGTATAATATACACATAGTTGGAAACTAATAAAAACGCATTTTCATTTACTCTTTCTCGGTATAGCCACAACTCCATCAGAATCACCAACTATTACTGCCCCTCCTAACGCCGAGAATACCAAGACAGATGTCGAAATCTTGGAAACAAAACCTGTAGAAACTCAAAATACAAACAACGAAGCCGAGATTGTTTCGCCTATCACGCCCATGTCAGTGTCATCTACTGCTCCACCACCAGCACAAACCACTGCTACAGTAGTAGCGCCACCTACAGTATCAGCCACGACCGAGATTCGTAATGCCAGCTCGAACACAACATCTGCTCCCGCTGCTAACAATGGGCTTTCACCTAATTTAGCCCAGATGGTCTTGGAGATAAAACAAAAGAAAGAACTATTTCATCATCTGGATCAAGAGCTCTCCTACCTTCGCCATGTCAATACAGACCTAGCAGAAAAAACGCGTGTCTCACAGGAACGTATGATCATGCGTCAAAAAGACCAGCAACAGCTTCTGGATAATTACAATGAACATATCCGTTCTCGACGAGCCACCAACGACAACGCCTTGAGTATCCAAGCCTCGTTACAGGAATTGAAAGCGTCGATTAAAACATTAAGTATAGCTTTAACGCAAGATTGCGAGCCCGGTACAGCCACCACAGCCATCAGTAGCTTTTGGGTCAATTTGAACGAAGCTATTCGCAAACTTGGCGATCCTTTACCAAAGCCTCGTATCCAAATGTTGACCGAAAAGTTCTTGATGGATGTACTTGTGCAAAACATGAGCTATAACGCGTTTACAGGCCTCAGGATCTCACAGCCTTATACTCAGTTGCATATGTGGTTTGACCGCTATGAGCCTACGTTTTGTACACGTCTAAGACAGGAAATGGCAAAGATCGTGGTGACAGGCAACGTACCTGGATCAGATATTCAACAAGAAATTCAAAAGTTCAATAAGCGCATGTTTAATTCATTGTATACTTCACTTTTGAAAGCATATCCTGCTATGGAAAAGCATGATTTAGAAGAAAAAGATACAAAGAAGAAGTACTCAGTCATGTTGAAGAGTTTAGTTGATCGTGCTTCACAGATCGGATACGCTGTACGCGGTCAAGAAGTGGAGATTGCTGCTGCTGCTGTCGGTGAAGGTTCAGAGCTATTTGATCCAAAGACAATGATTGATGAAGACGGTCAAGAGTCGGGTATTATCCAGTTTTGTGTTTGCCCACCTTTTATCATGTATGGTGCCCGTGTAGAAATATTAGAAAAGGCTAGAGTTTTATGTTCACCTTTGCCTGAGAGCACTGCCAAGTCGCCTTAATATCCTATTGCTATAATATTTTTATTATTATTACTATCACTATTCATCATACCATTTTCAATGCAGCAATAGCAGCAGCAATAGAAAATTCAATAAATCCTTTCTATTAAACTCTGATATGTTTATAAACATTAACTTACATATTAAAAGACAGTGCCTGTGTCATAGCAATATTCCAGAAATGAGCGACCGTATTGTAATGACTCACTGATTTCGACATTATTATACTATTGAAAAAGAAATATATGAACAAATTACTATTATATCTAGTGTTGTTGAATCAATCAATCGTATTTTATACCCAGAATAAGAGACATTGCTTCTGCCGAATCGCCAACAACTAGTATATCCTTATTCATATTGATTTTTATAAAACTAAGTGGACATGATTCATACAAATGTATCTACTCTTATTACAAGTTCTAATTTTCTTTTATTCATCTCAATAATGCAATATTACTATGTACAATTAAATCTGTCATTGACTTCTATTTACGTGTTCTTTCGCCAGAGCCAAAGAACTTTCTGATAGAGCCTCTGTATTCATAAGGCAAGAAAGGAGGGTCACGCATACTAAATGCTTGATGAGGTTTCACGTCCTTGGGTAGCCAGACTCTGAACTTGGCTTGGTTAAACTCGCCAGTCAAAGAAACCCAACCCACACCAGCAAAGCTAAAATCCACTGTAGCATGCGAACGATGCATACCATTGACGCGAATGATTTCATCCATCGGTTTCAGAGAGCTCATCCTCAAGATACTTTCATCTTTAACAGGACGCAAGTTGTTGACTCTTTCTTCCAAGGCATGCGCAGGCGGTAACTTTTCTGTTCGTGTCAAGTGAGGCGCCAAGGGGCTAAACAAGGTCATCAAGACAGGGCTGCTTGATTCCAACAAATCAATACGCACCAGAGGTTTTAATAGCAAAGACTTGCCTGGCTCCAATTTAAAAGTGACTGGATTCATTTCTTTTTGATTTACGAGTTTCTTTTGCTCAGAAAAGCCAAGTTGATGAATCAATTGTTGGTCATTGATGACACCAGGTGTATCGATCAAGTAGCGATCACGGGTAACAAAACGACGCTTTTCCCAATTTTCATCTTCTTCAGAAGACATACCCAACGCATGCAAAGGCACTTTGATTGTACCCATGGTAGTACCTGGAATAGCTGAGCTGGTGATTTTATATTGAGCTTTCAATTGAGACTTGAAGCGACGTCCTTCAGCATCCAAAGTACCTCGAATCTGTGACATGAATTGGTTCACCAAAGCAGATTTACCAACATTAGTGCACCCTACTAGATAGATATCATCTGTAGGTCGCTTCTCGCGATCCATTTTACGCATTAGCGTAGGAATACCCCATCCTTTCTTGGCGCTGATCAATGTCACTGACAGGATTTGTTGTGTTGGTAGACCCAGCGATTTGACATGCTGCAAAATCCAATCACGAATACGCTGTTCATGACGTCTGGCTGAAGCAGGTAAAATGTCCATCTTGTTGGCCGCCAATAGGATACGCGCACCGGGATTCTTGCTGATCAGCTTGGGCAAATCACCCAAAGATGCAGGTAAATCGGTGACATCCAACACTGCCACAATCAAAGGGTCCTGTTTTGTTTTGAGAAACTCCAGAGAGCCATATTGTTGAGAGGCACGCAAAAAAGCAGGTGTAGAATCAGTCGTGGTATTGTTGTGGTGTTGCAAAGCATAGCATCGTTGACAGACGTTGCGCTCTTGAATTTGGTGAGTAGGTTGATCGTTTGATTCTTCTTCTGTTGGTACAGAACCGCCTTCTAAAAGTGCAAGTGTTTCGGGGTCGAGATCGGCTAACATAGCTTGATATTCTTCATTGCTTAGCGACTTGTTTTGCTTCTTTTTGTTAACACCTGATTGAGTGGCTTTTCTTTCAGCTAGGAATCCAGGTTTGCTACGATCCGCTTTTTGAAAAGGCGCACCACAGCCTGGGCAATCACCAAGTGCTGATGTTGTAGGATCAGATTCTTCAATGGGTAATGTACTATACCAGGCTTTTGATCGAAGATTCCAAGGTCCAAGCGCAACAGATCGCGTAAGCAGGTGAGATCCTTTCAATACTGGAAAAGAACAGATCTGTAATGCTAGCTTTGATTGTTGAAAGGTAGTTTTTCTACAGCTACGTTGCGCGATCGAGGGTATTCTCGAAATTAATTTGCTCATTTTTAATAGAAAGTATTAGATAGAGAGGGGGGCATACCCAATATTAAGTGCAAATGCTATGCCGCCTTGCTTGTCAGAGCGGCATCTGATTGTATAATTTCTGATTGGCTAGCGGCAATTAGAAATTACGCAGCAGCAAGCAGTAACAGCTAAGCTGCAGGAAAGAAAAAATTCATTATGAAAAAGTTGGGATAGACGCAAAGAAAATTTGCAGATAATTAAAGTTTTCATCAATAATAGATATTTATGTATGAATCATAGACATTTCTCCAAATTTCTGGTAATAATACAAAAAGTTTTTAGGAAACAAGTTGGATCTATACTTTAGTACGTACTATGTAGGCACCTTGAGACTATAGCCTATACCATTAGTGCATCATCTAAAACTTAGAGAGAGAAAAAAAGGTAGTATAAAAAATAAAATTGATTAATCTATTTAGGCTGACCATTTGAAATTAAATATATCAATAGTAAAAGCTTCTTTCGTAATATGGCTTAAACAGCTGAATAGCGGCGATCACTTACTATATATCTCTGCTATGGTTTTTATACAATGAATATTTGTAAAGACGTTTTTCAAAAAACATTTTTTTTTTTTTTTTTTTTTTTTTTTTTTTGCCCAGACTATGTGGCATTTTTGAAGTCTAGAATTTATCTTTTCAAGATTCCTTTTACATTATCTTATAGCACTATTCGTGGCAATTGATTTGATTTTCACATTTCATCCAAATCTCAAAATGATGGTATAGATAGCAGCTTTTGGATAAGCAGTCATAGAGCTTGTAAATACGGCAATTCTCGACTTTTGTATTACTTGGGCAATCTTCAACATATAAGTCTATGACATTTTTCTGCTGTTTCCTCCCTTCATTGGAACGTATAACGGACTTGGACGTCATTACAAAGCACAGTTATCTTGGATCTTCGACTAACAGATCAGATATCGATTGAAGCAACAATTGAGAGACGTTAAGGGCATTTTCAACCAAATACAAGAAATCAGTATATACTGTCTCTTAAGTCTCACGAATGAAGGAGCTGAATTTACGTCTATTATCTTGCAGGGGAGATACTTGCGTTACTGCAGAAGATGTGCAGTACCATTATACGTTGAATCATCTCATTGATATATACTCTAAGAAATTAGGAATACCGCTCCTTTAAGATAACAATGCCCTTATAATCTATCATGTGGTGATCAACTGTCAGGTTAGTGAAAAAGCTTATCTACATTGAATCCTCTTTTGAAATTGGGTTTCTCCAGGTTCACCACCACATATTGTATGAGTATTCACACTTGAGATAATAATATAGACTGATCCATAGGTATGAAAAGCAAGAAGTACTCACAGGGAAGCCTTCTCATCTAGTTACTAATATTGAAGAATATTTTTCTGACTTGTATACATTATTTTATACTAGACAATTGTAGTAATAAGCATCATTAGCGGTCTAGTTGGAAGAATTAAGAATATAGATCTCATGGCAACGTGATCCTTCTTGAGTCGTAATAACAAAATGGTCCTCGCTAGCTTCTAGGTAGATTATTGCGGTTCTCATTTAAATAGAGTTACTACTGATATTATTGATGCCTATATGGGTTTCCAAATACTTGATATTCCGCAGAGAGTAGTCAAATAGATAGCATGAATTTCACTTTTTTTTTGTTAAAGGTGCCTTAATTAACTAAAGAAAATATTCAATTATATTTGCGTTACTTTTGTCTTCCATCAAATTGCTCAAAAAATTTGTTAAAATGTACTGCATGTATCAACAATAGTTCGTTAGTATGCAGAAGGTGGGGAGTCAAAATTTATCAAGTATTTTAGAGTTGGCCCGTAGTGATGGAATTCAAAGAAGATGGCTTTCAATCACTGAAGTTACTGAAATTCAATAAAAATCAAGATAGTGCCATATGAGATATTTTTACATCACTTTTTTTTTTAAAAAAAAAAGCACAGCTTATAATGCAATTATAAGTGACCCCTTTCAGAATGCTCACCAGAATTTATGTATACTTCTTTTTAAGTATAGAAGAGTCGGTTGATTATTTTTCCATAGTAAACTTGATGTTGTTAAAAGAAAAGTAGCAGTATTAGATATTCAACAGAAGTTTGTATAAACAATGATGACGTATTTTGGTAATATCAATTATTTTCTATTATTTTAAAATTAAGTAAAAGGCTCTGATTTGATGCGATACATGTTATCGGCTTTGGCCGAACTCAAATCTGATTGGAAGTTCCTGTTTAGAATGAAAGGTAAAAAAACAACTAAATGACTGTTTCATCCCTTCAGTTAACAAGGATACTTGACTGATGTGAGGGCCTTGGAGGAAAGTAGGTAAAGTATATATCCTTCAATTAAAAACCAACTATGGTGAGATTAACTTTTCCCGCCTCTTATATCAAATGACCAAAAGAGTCCCTTCACGTACCATAACAAACAATTGTATGCAACTTGATCTCCGAATGACAAACAAAAGGGGCAACACAACTGTTACTGAATGACCATAAGAAGACGAAATACGCCTAGGCTTCAGATTCCTACTTGTTCGGATTTGACAAATCACCAGATGAAACTTTAATATATGCCGTACGGATCATTATATGCACGAGAACAGAATGTATAGACAAGAAAGCAGAAAATAAAAAGGAGGAGTGCAACCGATAGAACCACCAACTATATCCTAATCGAGTCCAATCCGTTTTATTCTCTGCTAATTCAGAATGCTATCAGTTTATCTTACACGCGCGGCAATATCGCGCTCGAGTTAACGAGGATATTCTACTAATTGAATGAATAGGAGTGTATATCACTGCTTCTTGATAACAGGAGATCTTCATTGTATCCTAAAACAAGTAAAGGTATGAATATATCCATATACAGCTGGTGATTTTCTTTTAATAATTCATTATTGATTCCAGTAAATATTATTTAAAAAGAACTTTTTCTTTCTCTCTTTTTTTCTTTTCTTCATTCAGACGTGTCAATTCTTCCGATCATGGACCCTACATTTAAAGCTATCCTTATTCATGCATCTTCTAAAGATTGTTCAAGGGATATCCTTGTTTCACCTACCATGACTCTATATCAGCTTCATGTACATTTATCGAGATCGTTTGATGTATTTTCTAATTTGGATCAGCACAACTTCACTCTGCCATTGGATAAAGAAGGATCAATAGAAACATATTATGAAGTGATAAATCAAGACCAACAACAAGAAGGTTTCCTAACGCCAGTAGCTCCCGGAGTATACATTGGTAACGCTAGAGAAAGAGAAAGATCGACATACATGTTCTATATATACTAACAAATTGCATAGAGCATTCGCATCCACATGAACCGCTACCATTATTCTCGATTCACAAAGTGGCAATGAAAGATGAAATAGACATGTCCTTTCGCCTGTTACGCGATGAACGCTATGTTTGCTTAGATGTTATGCCTCCTCGGTTGTATTATAATCTACACTATCACAATATAGAACTATCACTACAGCCTGTGAACCTTCCTATGCAATTTTATCTTGGCATCCAATCGGGTCCTAAATTAATCCATAAACAAGGTGGGTTATATAGGCATACAAGTGGCAAATCAGACGGTCAATTTGGTTTTATCCAGCAGCAAACACGTTTTTATAGTATTACAGACGAATACTGGATACTAGAAGCTTGTAAAAATGGCATTGATCTACTGAAAAAGGAACGTCTGCAGTTCTTGAAAAGCCAACACAAGCAATCCAAATGTAAATGGGTAGAACCCAATGGAGATGGATGTGTGTATTGCACTTTTTCTATGAACAAGATACATCCACTGTAAATAATATGCGATAGAACATTGACTTATTTTGTCATAGATACAATCACAAAAAAAAAAAATTATCTGAATAAAACACTTTATTACATTTACAAAAGGCCAAACCAGGGCAGCTTTTCAACTTGATGTAACCGGATCCTCTTCTCAGGTTGTCGAACTAGTATTTGATTTACAACGTCCTTTGCTTCATTGCTAATGTTATCATTGATAGGCCATTTCACCTGAGCCATGACAATACGATGGAACAAATGAGACGTCTTTTCGCCCTTGTTCGGATCATAGCTAAATGGCAGATAACCAACTAGCAGCGCATAAATAATAATGCCTATGGACCAAGTGTCCGTTAAACGTCCGTCATACCCCAGACTTTGCACAATTTCAGGAGCTGCATACTCTTCACTGCCACAGCGAGTAGTTAGGGTAGGCTCTTCTGGATTTACAACACGTGCTAAACCAAAATCCGTTACTTTGATATGAGGAACATCGCCCGTAGCATCATCAAAGTATACCAGAATGTCTATCAAATTTGAATAAGTTAGGCTATAGGACTTTCAAGGTCATTGTATTTTTTTTTTTTTTTTTTTTTTTTTTTTTTTTACTTTCTAGTTTAAGATCACGGTGAACAATATTATGTTCATGTAACCATGAAACTACTTGAATCAATTCCATAGCAAGCCGTTTAATCAATATTTCGTCAATGTTAGATTGAATCCCGACTTTATGTATATCCGTATGCATATGCTGTACGAAGTCAAACAATTCACCACCTTGAACATATTCTAATACTATACACAAGTGCTGTTCTGTTTCCATGGTTGCTTCTAGTTGAACAATACGCTCATGATCCAAGAACTATTATACAGTAACAACAACAAAAAAAAAGGGGGATTGCTATCAAATCGCACATGTTGATTTTTTGTACAAAAATTGCATACCTTCAAGACACCTATTTCTCTTTCTATACTCGATTTAACGCGAGCATCTTCCAACATGCGCTTCTTGTTAATCATCTTGACCGCAAACTTACCACCTTCTTCCAAGTTTTCTGCTAAAAAGACGCGGGAAAACGCACCTACACCCAGCAATTGTTTAATACGAAATTTCCATATATGCTTGCCAATCAATTGATCATCCATCACCAGAGTAGGTGATGGAAACATGGTATATTCATGTGTAATTACGCTGTCATCATCGTCATCATCACCAAGCATAGGTACATCTTGTAATGATGGTATCACGTTAGTTTTGTTAGGTGAGAAATTGGGTGACAGCGAAATGACAGGAATAGCCGAACTTGATGATGGTGGAGGCGATGGAGGTGGTGGTACTTCATCTACCTTTGCCTGATACATAGGCGGAGCCGGGCTAGGTAATGGAATAATTTTCTCTTCAGGAAATGGCAAGAGCATATCTTCATATTCAGTCATTGTATCGTGGATCACGATATTGGGTTCAGGAATTGGAAGCACGTTACTCAACGGTGTACACACTGCAGCGGCAATTTTTCTATTGGCCAATACAATATTTCGAATGCGATCGGCAAAGCTAGGTGGCGGCGTTGTGCTGCTATTAGGCATAGCGGCATGATGATGGCAGTGATAATAATGAGCAGAGTTCAGGCCATGACAATGATTTGTCTTGTTGATGGACTTGATCAGCGACGGAGGTGGTTTCATTTGACTATAAATGGCTGTATCAAAGAACGTATCGTTCTTACTAAAACTCTCGCGCCTCTTCTGGCGATGTTCTTTGATAAAGTTGGTGATATCGTCTGATTCAGGTGTTAGTTTTGTTACGATGCCCAAGCCAATGGATGCCTGTCTCTTATGGAGAGTGGGCAACGCACCCGTGGAGGATAATGGAGGCTGGTTTTTATCACTGGTCATCATAATATTAAGACTTGTACAAGGAAAAACAAAAGGAGAATAGTAAAACCCGACTAGAATATAAAAGGATCATTGCAGTTATTTACCACTCACGCTTGCATTTAATAAATGGCAATTTTTCGGGTATTATTGCTTGAACGCTTTTTTTCTATCCATGTAATACTTGAAGGGCGAGAGTGGTATCACTATCTATGTCTAGAAAAAGAATAGGAGGTATATGCACATTGATGGCTCTATAATGTTCAAGGGACTAATAAATAGTATATTTGACAAACGATTGCATTAAATTTCTCCGTTCTTGATAAAGTGACTGACAGAAGAAGGCACTTTGGAAAGATAATATTGCACCAAGTATACAAAACATAAAAAAAAACACTTTGTGTGATAATAAACCGTCTCTGCAATAGCATACTATTGTATGCTTGGTATTTGAAGCTTGCTCGGATAAGTGGCAGACACGCACTTTAGTGCTATCACTCTTCGTTTACAGGTGCGATGATTTCATTGGCATTATGGGATTTAATCCAACATAATCCTTTGAAATATAAAAAAATGCCTGGAACATCCTAAACACCAATATACCGTTTTCAAATGCGAAGAATAAATAACACAACATGCGCTCTTTTTTTTTGATCCAGTAATATTCATAATTGTATCTTGACTGAGACAGACATTAGTAAACCCCGATAATATATCCACTAACTTTCCTTGTAGAAAATCCAATTTTCGTTTGAATGGTATAATTTCGACAGGTGTTGTTAAGCATTCCAAGTAAAAATTTGCACTCTTCATCGTCGATGTATTTATTTTGATTTCTGAGTTTTAAATTTCCCTTTCTTCACCAATCTACCATAGTACTGAATAGATGTAATCCGCTTATTCTAAACATGTTTAACCTTTCAGATACGGTATTAAAATGAAATCAGCAAGAGGTCTATTGACTATTAGACCTAAAGTACATAAAATATATACACTTCACAGCCAATGGCTAAAATATGATATATCTACTGAATTTTAATTAAATAATGATTCTATAGATGCAATAGGCCATTACAAGTATGCGCTAGTCATCAAATACGATGCTTGACCAAAATCTACTAGGAAATGTAACAATGCTAAATACATTTTTGAATTTGAAATAATTATAAATGTTCATTAAGTGGTATAATACAGTTTTTATTAAGTACATATATACATTATTTACAGTTAATGCGAATTGTTATTTAACCGAGTCATAGAGATTTCATCTGCTGCCCTTCTTTCATTTATTTGACGCCTTTCTTCAGTCATTTCTTCTTCCACGCCATCATCATCGACATCATCATCTATATCTTCGCTGTCACTCTCGTACCTTGTTCCTCTAAAGTCTTGTTTACACAATGGACATTTGCGGTTTAATACCAGCCATTCTGTCACACAGCTTTTATGAAAGTGATGATTACACCTACAAGAGCCTATGATTAGATTCTATGATCGTACTTGCTAGAAATGTTAAGATACTCACCATAGCTTGCACACTAGATCATTGTTTTCGTATTCCGATAAGCAAATACAGCATAAAGCATCCTCAGTTGGAGTGATAAAGATATCATCGTATTGACCTAATCCTTGTTCTGCATCGATAATCGCCTGTTGATGGCGTCTAAAACGCAATAGTTTAAATACAAATCCTTTTTCTTTATGCGTCTGTGGTTGTTGGGTCGCAGTACTGGTCATGACACTAGGCTCATGGGTACTGCTACTGCTATCGTTGTCGCCAGATACTTTGAAGCGATAGATTGGAATTTTATTGATTTCTTCTTGCCTTCCACCCTGGTTCACCATACCTTCTATTTCAGAAATATTCAATGCACGCATCACCACTATAAACAAAAAGGGTTAGTACACAGTCTGCAATACAATTAACGTCACATACGTAATACACAAGGCAAACAAAAGATAGCAGATGTACATAGAATCAGTGGTACAATCACAATGAAATACCCCACCAGTACATAAGCGAGTGATGTGTAAAACAGCTTGGGTGCGTCCCGAGCGCATGTTTGTGTAGTAAAGATGAGGTAATTACCAACAATGAACCAAAGGACAGCAAATAGATCCACTAATGATCGTAGTCTACAATAGAGTATTATTAGTACACTGCAAAATAAAAATAATAAAAAAAAGAGGTTATCTATGTACCTTTCACCCCAGGAAGTCATCCAGTTTGATCGAGGCTCGATGATCGTAGTAGTTGTAGAATGGGTCGAAGCATTGGATGGCATTACTGCTTCTTGTTGAGAGGTATTGGAAGTTGTCGCACCAACTGAGCTATGCTCGGCTCTTATACGCTGCCTTCTTTGCTGGCGTCTTATTCTCACTTGATCCTCTCTTCGGCGATCTCTTTCTTGTTGCTGTTGAAATCGTAGTCTTTGTTGAGCTCTTTCAAAGTGCTCTCCTACATAAAACGGACAAGACAAAAGAACACGCACAATAAATACAATGATATATGTTTGCAATGGTTGGTCACAACTCTCATTTGTTGAAGTAACAAGTATAGTAATACCCGTCGCAACCTAAAAGCTCAAGTTGAGTAACTATGTGAATCTCGTAGCATTCACCTTACCTGTGCAATCACAAGAAGGATTGAGCAAGCGACGACTAGTTTACTCAAGGTAGAGATTCTTTTCCATGAATAAAATAGAAACTTAAGCCAGTTGACTCGAACAATACGTGTTGAGTTGGTGGTTGAAATTGTTACATTATTGCTACTGTTATTATTTATAATATCTGGTGGTTCCATAGTGTTTTTTATGTAGATAAATAATAATGAAAGAAACTTTAGGTGTAAGTTATCAGTGTGATACAGTGAGAAAAAAAATATAAAGTGAAACCGGTGTTGCTTTTTATTATAAATAAGTAAAGGCTGTCCATGCTAAAACAGCCGTAACAATAATATCGACCATTTGGGCTACGATATACAGCGTAATCAATTTGCCTAGACTACGAATATTTTGCTTTATATCACTTAGTTGTAATCCCATACCAATACTAACGAAGGATAGTGTAGAAAACCATTCTGACACATAGAAACAGAACAGGTTTACAAGGGATCTAATTTCTGCACCACCATCAATGGTAGTATTAAACAGTACAGCTGTGATAATGAAACCAATAACGAATTTAGGAAATCTTTTCCATAATAGCACATAAGCGCTTTCTTTGGGTCGAGATGGACTGTGGATGTTTCTAGGATGTTTCACAGAAGGAGTATTACTATCTTCTCCTCCACACACCGTATCATCAATCTCAGGCTGAATTACCTCAACGTTTTGATGCAGCAACTCTTCTTCACGCTTGTAAGCAGCCTGCAGCTCATATCGAGACCATGCCCAAGCCATAATGACAGAAAGAGGGCCAATTAATACGTTTTGCATCATCTTGACCACAGCAGAAGTACTGATTGCTTCATGATCGCCATAAATACTCGCAGCAGCAATAACAGCACCAGTTGAATCAACGCAACCACCAAACCAAGCACCACTTACTGTAGGGGATAATCCTAGATCTCTAGCTACATAGGGCAAAGCAATGATACTGGGAATAGTAAAAATAGAAATAATAGCGATAGGCATTTCTGTCTTGTGAGGTACACCCATACTGGAACCAAGAGCAATTGCTGCAGAGGAACCACAAATAAAAGTGGCTCCAGACATGATGATCGCTGTTTGTGTATCAATCTTGAGCACCTTCCAACCAAAATATGCTACAACGATGAACAAAGTGGGTGTATCCAGCCAGCTGACAAACAAGGCACGAGGGGCCAAGGGACGCAGTACAGTAATGTCAATACAGAGCAAGACGAGACTTGTAGCAATATACAGTTCTGTTTGTTGCGCTACTTTGAGCCAAGGCGGTAAAATATTAGACTTTGTGAAGAACGACAACACATTACGAAGGAAACATCCCAAAATGATGGCCCAGATGGAATCACCAATACTTGCACTATGTAGTGTCACTACATATAAATTAGAACACAAAGATTTTTTCAATTAGAGAAAAAAAGAAAGAGACTTACCATTACTCGCTAGCATTTTACTGATCAAGGCAATTGTAAATACACATAGATAACCCATAGGAAACTTGCGCCAATTGGGTGCCTTGATGGCTGCCATAGTAAGCCATAGCAGGAGTCCCATTGCAAAGAAGATCACAATAAGACCGTAGTTGCCCGTTGCACCGAATGTATGAAAGGGATTATTTTCCCAGGGTAAAAATTCAGGTGAAGGTATACCGTGCTGAACTGCAGAAGTTATACAGCCAAAGAAGATCAAACCGATCCAACAGGACCACCATTCTTCAGAGTTCCACCACATCAACCATGATCTGTATTTGACAAAGAATCTACTATCTTTTTTCTTTGCATGCATATCATCATCTGCGGGTTCTGGTGGAGGAGTGGATGGAGGGGTAGACAGGTGATTGGTATTTTCTGTTTTCAATTTAGCAAGATGCTTCAGCTCAACATCCGAGTCTATGTCTACTGGCGTTTTCCTAGAGTCCATCTTTTTTAACTTAAGTGTATGAAATGAAAGAGGAAAAACGGGTATGGAGCCAGGAAAGGTTTAAAAATAAATGTGACTTGGTAACGATAATGAGCGATATTTGCTGCTACCACTCAGGCTTTTTTTCTATAGGATGGCTCTATCTACAAATGTTATGAAGCGAAAAAGAATGGCGACTGGATAACGAAAGGATACTATTTAATGTCAAATATGCATCGTGTTTACTGCTGATCGACTCTTGTTTGTTGATCTTGATCAAAATACTGCTGAAAAGCGAGATTTATTAATCTGTCATTTATAAGGTTGAAAAGTAAAAAAAGGAAAAAGAAAAGTAATTAAAAAATGCAACTATTTAATATACTTTAAACGACTTGCTGAGGAAAGATGGCGACTTCAATCACGAATATTGCGTTATTCAATGACGACAAAATGGCCAGACGTTATTGATCAATATCCCATTCAAACTACGACATACAGTCGTACAAAATTGTCAAAAATGTTACACGCGATTATCTAAGCATAAGCAGTATAAAACTTCATTGAGCTTATTCCTGTCGTAGCTATAGATATGGAAAACTAATCAGATTCCACATTAGATCAAGATCGATAGAATGATCTATATTTTATTACAAGGAATCCGAGTAAATTTGACTGCTAATAAAAATCGAGAAATTTAACATTGTAAATCTATAAATGATTTTTCATTACGAGGCACGGTTTTTTGCTCTTCAAAAAAAATGATGATGTATTTGCAGCAGTTGTGGTTGCTATAGCGGTATCGGTATTGATATCAGTATCACCTATTGTCGCAATGATGTCGCATTAAAAAATGGCGGTAATTTTCTCTTGATAATTGCTACAATGAGTTTTCCGTTCTATTTTGAAAATGGCTTAAGAAACATTGTTAATGAGGATGGAAATGACTCAATAGACGTTACTGAGAATGAAAATCCTTTCAAGTTGCAGGAATTAAACTCTTACCGCAATTATGTAGCTCTAAGAACTAAGTTAGTAGACAGTGAATGATGTAAAAGTATCAAGAAGAAATACAGATTTTTGATAAGCAGCTGCTTGATTCAAAGAAAAAAATCTTACTAAAAGGAAATTACATCAATAATATTAAAGTTCTCGCTGTTCACTTGTTGATGTTCGTCCTAAAAACAATGCAAGAGATGTAGCCTTAGAATTCAAGTTGGAGCCCAGAGCTGTGCATAGATGATACAAAGATTAGAAAGAGGACTCAGACTCTCTATCCAAAACTATAGGCTGCCCAAGGATTATTGAACCTGGAAGAGGATTGGTAGTGACCAAAAGCTTAATGCCTGACTTTTTTTTAATACGACTTCATTTTGACAAAAGGTGTACTAGATTATATGGACAAAAATATAATAAAAACGGTTGAGCTTTAGTAGCTGCATGAATTTTACATGAACCTCAATGACATTTTAACATTCAAATTTCATTGTAATGACATATAATATGCATATATGCTTTCAATGGTAGAGTATTTTTCAATGAAATTTATACGTAGCTCATTAGGCAATTATTTCTGTTGATTACAAGCTAACTGTTAGCTCTTTGTATAACTTACATCGAGGCTTATAGGTTAACTGTAAGGTTAGTTGGTTAAGATGTTATGATAGCTATCACAATTATTTTTATCTTGAGTATATGTGATTTTATTCATAGGCGAGGATATCTCCAAACTATACTTTGCAGTATCATATGTATTAGTAATGTAACAGACACTGTTATTTAGTTTTAAGAATGAAATCATGAATAAAGTAGTCAAGTTCCTTTTTTTTCTCTGGTGTATGAATCAATGCGAAAAAAGCCTCCCAGATAAAACAGTTGGTGATTATATCATGCATTATGCCTACTTAAATGATCAGGCATTAACAGCACTCAGTTATATATTATGCAAAACAGTAACACAAAAAAAAAGAAGATAAATTATTGGAGAAGACAAGACGATTTTAGCAATTCAAACGTTGTGAATGGCTGTAAACTATACTTAGTAGGGCTACTTGGTGTCGAAAAGTGAACCTCATATGGGTGGTAGTTTGGTGACTATCACTGGCGATGGGGTTTACTGGAAGCCTGTAGGAGTGGCTGAGGGGAGGAGGAGGAAATGTACATGTTGCTAGCTAATAAATGCCCCTACATGACATCGAACCCTGGTTGCAAGCCTCTTCTTGGACGTAGAGTTAAAAAAAAAGGTATAGAGAGGCTCATTTGAATAGACTAGTTTCATAGTCTGGTTGATACAATAGAAAGGTGCTACATAATTCCTGAACAATTAGGGTCTCTTACTATCTACTAGATCGTGATTTTTCATAGCAATTTGTCAAGGGCTATATATTGCTTAAAGCACAAACGCGCATTGACCCCTATTTAATTGTAAAGTTTCATGCTTTAGTGAAAACTTTTCATTTAAATACTTCAAAAATTTATTAAGATTATATTCTGGAATGGCTCATAAGCCAATCTTGGCTAGTTTTAATCAATTGTCACATATGATTAATAGTTCTTACGCAAAACTAAATGTAGCATTGAACATTGAATTATAGCTCTAATTCCTTTGTGCCAATATAGAGCTTGTGTATGTATATTCAATAGTTTCTAAACTGGATTCACCAAATAATATATTCTCTGCTTATTTCGCTCTAAACTCTCAAACAAGATTGATTTATGGTAGGTAAAGTAAAAATGCGTTCTTTTCCATAGATAGATAGGAGAAAACTGGTTAATATTTGACTATGGAAACACTAGTCTTTTGTAGAGAATGTGTAGCTAACATCAAGAACAAGCTAGGAGCCAGCTACTGATGATGTTCATCAAGTTATATTCATTCAAACTGCTAGGTATTATAATAATCTATAATGCTATTTACTTAAACAAAAAAGATTAGCAAATAATAATATATTTGTTACAGATAAACGTCACCATATTCATTCTATTGGCACTGGTATATACAGATCCAACACAAAGTTGATCGATAAATTATAGAAGGGCATGTTTTAAACCCTTCATAACCATGCACGTATACTTTTCACGAAATGCACTTAATAAAGCGATAAGCTGTCATAATAAAAGAACTCTGAACGGAAAACAAAGATATACCTAACAATGTGAAAGGGCCAAGCGTCATTTCATGCATATATTAACTAAACAATGCGCTTTAGGATATATAACCGTGATGGTTTTTCTTTCACAAACAAACGGTCTGTAGACATGAAAGTATTGCGGCCTACGCGAAAAAGCTTCATATGAAAATCAAAACGTAGATTTCTGACCAAAATCTAACAACATGCACTTTCAAGGTAGATAAATAAACGTCTTTTCGGGGTAACATCATGTAATAGAACTACCTCCTATTAAACTAAACAATGTTTTAAAGACAGAGCTAGTCGAAATTTATGCGCTAGTAAAATATAAAGGTAAATCTACCCTACATGTACAACCCAGGTAGAAAAAAAAACATATAAATATCCTATAAAAAAATACCTCGAGATATTTTATCATTATCTTATTCATATAATAATGCAATTCAAATACTCAGCGTTGCTCTTTTTCGTATGTACTTTTGCCGTAGTAGCATCAATCCCTCTCGGTAGTGTATTGGATGGAGTTGGTGGTATAGTTGGTGAAATTGAAAATACGCTTGAAGTGTTACTTGATGAGTTACGTGACCGGCGTTAGGGTGAATACTACAAGGTTTATTTGGCCAGATTTCCTTTTAATCTTTGAGATAGTACCTAATATCTTACTTCTCTCATTCATCGGATTTTCTTGTAACCTTCTCATACACAGCCTATAATAGAAATTTCATTTTTTTCTGTTTATCTATCTAAACCTTAACTTAAATAAAGAACTAGTATTCTTATGCACATGCTATGGCGTACCTATGTGTTTCATATGTAGATTGATTTATTTCTAGAGCAGGAGTATATATTTGAAATTTTAGGATATGTACAACATAATCCCTTTTATATGGGCATGTATACCATCTATTACATTGACACTTTATTTGAAAATAGTAAAGCTATAGTTTTATCGCTGATATGAGCGAATAACTATATTCATTTTTTCCTTCTTTACATAAGATCTATGAGTATGTAAGAAGAAGCTCTAGTGGCTGTAACTCAGGTTGGTCATAGCATACTGATTATATGAGATATTGGAGAAAATTTCGTTTCGCGTTCTCAAATTGAATACTTAGTTGATATAAAACATATATATTACTCACGGTTGCGTAATACTGAGTGTAATATACCTATTATGCTTCATTTAAATTGATACTTCATTATATCCAACAGACGATTCTGAATATATCTATTTAGACTTTATAGCAGGCGTGACATCAGATGAGAATCGGGCCGGAGATCCAGGGGCCTTTAAATCGAGATTCGTGAAATGGACATAAATTGCTGTCAATGATTAATTTATAGTAATATACACATTGGATTTTCAGTTTAGTATTATTTTTAGTAGATCGATCTCAATTAAATGTCGTATCTGATTAGTATATCATTCTCCAAAGAAGTTACTGCATCGGGTAGATACTCATATACACTAGTATACTTTCTTTGTATCAAATAAAACATAAGCAATTGCTACGTTACAGTCTTTCTTCAGTAAGCTTAATAGCTTTGAATTTATTGCGTTTAATTAAAGCTGGTATAATTTAACTACAATCCCAGTTACACGTCTGCTATTTTATCATAAAATTTATCATACGAATATTTGAATTTGAATCAAGTAGCTTTTCTTTGTAGCGGATATAAACAATGCGCTTCCAGTTAACTTTTATCTTTTAAATCTTTAACATATCTAAGTAGATATGCTTATCTGGCGCGGGATGAAATGTCGAATATATGAATCTGTTTGGTTTTCAACTCTTCCAGTTTCATCGCAGTATGCTTAGAAGAATTCAATGCTAAGAAGATTGTATTATACATGAAGATTATAAATATAAAGAACATAGCAAAGGGATCTACTACATATCTTTAAGAAAGATTGCTACAAAATATGCGATGCACGAGCCAGTAATTGAACTAGTTGACCACAATACATATATTATTGATTAAAATATTGATCTATTAGCTATTTATTATACATTATTGAATATTATAAGATACAAGAACATGTACTACCCTTGGCTTTTCTAAAGTCATAAATAATATCCCTCAACTGATCAGCTTGAGATGGAGAAGCGACTTAGATTTTCGAGATCAATGTGAGTACTTTTTCAAGAAGCAAAATTTGAAGAGACATGCGCAATGTACAATTAATCTTCCTTGCTCAGGAGAGCAACCCAAAAGATATTTGCCAAGAAAGAAATATGTAAAACCATAAAATGAAGTCATAAAGACAAGGCAATGGCTCCTACTAAATAAGGATTGAATGAAGCAGGAAGCCAGGTCAATGAAACGATTTCGTTCAAATTGTTCATGGCGCTCAGCATTTTAATGAGAATTATTAGGGATAAACCCATGATGGTTGTCTTGAGAGAATATTCGTTGGTGAACATTTCACAGCCAATGCTAGGGAAAAGTCTGGCACGTTGCTTGTTGTGAGTCCACTCATAATGTTTTGTTGGCGGATACGCTTTTTTAGCGAGAAAAGAAAAACAGACTTACTAATTAATACCAACTAATCTGTGGACTATTTTCATAATGCATGAACAAGCACATATACTAATGATTACGTATCAAACAAAAAGCGATTTTCTAATCAAAGGATCATTTCCTCTATGAGGGGGACAATGCATGATATCAGCATCTGCCATATTGAAATCAAGGGTGGTAACAGGAGGATTACCAGCCATCAGGCCATCCCAAAACATTTGCGCAGGAGTTAAAGCTTCGGATAAACCCAAAAACGCTGTCAAAAAGACTGAAATAGCTTTGTTAATGTTAGTTGGAATCAAATAACGAACAAACTGCTTTGTGTTTTTATAAATAGAACGGCCTTCTTCCATAGCCTTTATATAGTAGTAAGACTATCATTGGCGAGTATTATATCCACAACAAGTTTAGCTACGTCTGTACTGGTATCCGTTGCAATATCAACGTCAGCCTTCTTTAATACAAGAGTTTCGTTCACTCCATCTCTGGCTATTGATACAACTTTACCGAGCAATTACAGCGCAAGTTTCATGCGAGAAAACAGACTGCTACAATGCACTGCTATCGACTTTTCATTTTGTGATAATGAAATAAACTCGTATTCTGTATAACTTTTGCCTGTAACATCTTCTATCTGCTTTTTCATACACGCCAATTTGTCTACAGATGGGTTCAATCGTGCCTTGATGATTTCTACAATAACAATCGTACGAATACCAGCACTCTGCATTTAGCGATAGCTTCCTTGGCCACTTGGTGAGGTGGGTCAATTATATCGATCAAATCCAAGAACAACAAGTTGCTTTCATATAAAGTAAGCTGGGCTTGGTTCTTTAAATTCATTGAATTTATATCAACATTTTGTATCATGGCTACAGCGAGATAGCGTAAACCCATATCTTCTCCATAGCCTTGTATCTTACGGTTAATCTTTTTGCGAATCTTGGGCGTTAATTGAATGGATTTATTGCTATCACCTATGATAGCTTTAATACATCGTTCAAAGATTGATTCAAGAGCACATATAACTAAAAGCTAATGCTGTTAAGCATTACATACATTAACAGAGATAGATTTACAGTCACGAGTGAATTCAAGGGTAGCTAAACAGGTGTATTCTCGGAGGAGTTGGCTGTTGTAGGTCATAATGCAAGCTTGAGGCAAGAGTGAATTTAGCTTGGCATTGAACACTTGATCGGCGGTGCTTAGTTTCTCGATCAAGGCTTGAAGTGCGGCTTCTGTGGGCTCATTAAATTTTTTTACAAGTTTCAGTCACCTATGGAAAGTTTCCAGTGATTTAAACTAGAGTAAATGATTATCACTTGACTGTAGGAAATACAAAATCCATTACATAAAGAACATACTAGAACCAGTTCATCGGTCGTCTTTGATTTACGGGAAGCAAAACCGTATTTTTTACCGGCCAATGTTACTTGACCTTGAAATTCATAGCCAGTATCTCCAATACAAAGCTTGTTGATATAGTGATTTCCATATTGAAATGTAGTAACCTACAATATCTAAACATTATAATGCATGGGTATGTATCAAAAAGACTAAATTTATCACCTTTGAAACGCACGTTTGGTTCATAGTTAAAATGCCTGTTTTATCAGTACAAATAATGCTGGTGTATTCTAAAACTTCTACACTAGATAAGTTTCGAACAATAGCCCCATACTTAGCCATTTTCTTTTTACTCAATACTAAACAAGCAGTAATATCAGCCGCCAAATATTTAAGGATAGCAGCTACTGCTAAATCCACAGCAATCTTGAAATAACACAAGACTCCCTGTAGCCAAGATTTGTGCGAAGGATCATTAAAGTGCTTTATATTTACCAAACAAACCAGTATACAAATAGCCTCAATGGCTTTTGTTAATGCATCTCCACAGGTGTCCAGTTTGAGCTTAAGAAGCATCATTTCGACGATCTGAGATGTGATAGATATATAAATGTTGCCAATAGCAGTATGAGAGCCTAAAGTTACAGCTTTATCTAGAACACAGGTGATGCCTTCAAAAGGATGTTAATTTGATTTTGTTTCGCTGCTTGTGTATCTGGCAAGACAGCTACTTCTTTACTGACACTGATAGATTCACCCATTAGTATAACCTGATTAATGCGAAAGGCATTGAAATTGATTGACAGTATACGTGCATCGGTAGAGGTCTTATCGTCTGTCATAACATAGATGATATCGCTTGGTATCAACGATTCCATACGGATTCTGTAGACGGTATCATTACACTACATATATTTCGTCAGATGCGTACTGACATAATATATCAATGACTCTTGGCATTGAATTCTTCTATACGCCAACAATTGCGTTGCCAATGAGAATGAGCAAGAAGACCAGTGGTTCAATAAAAGCTACAGTAGTATATAGTAATAGACAGAGTTACGTTCGACACGACGAGCACAAACGAAACGATAGTGGTTTCCAATAAAATAAGTACAAGCTGATGTTGGAACTGATCGAGGGTTAGACGTCATAATCAAATGAATTTCTGGACAGGTAGTTCCAAATAGCCATAATGAAAGAAATGATGAGCTGTGTGAAAGTAGTATCCCTTTTTTTTTTTACGATTCTTTCCATATTTCTCTTGCAAGTCTTTTTGATCGTTGTGAAAATCTTTCAAAGGATTCAAATCAAAAAAAAAAAGAACACACTTTTTTTGTTGTCTTTACAACGCGTTTTCCATTTTGCTATTATGAAAAAAAGAGACAAAAGGCCGCTCTCAATTAAACTACTGTTTGATTATAAATTAGGATCTTTCAGTTAATAGTTTATGTAAGTGGTATCACAATGAAAGCATACGCAACACCAACGAGGCGGTTAATTAAATGTTTATTAAGGTATTCATCTATGTACAAAGTATGAGTAATCATTAAATTGCCAGCATTACTGCTAAACGTTTTCTAGCTTTTGGATTTAGCGAATTAATTGCAAAATTCCAATCTTTCTGACTTGTTATATGTCGATAGCCGCACACAACCTATATCTCACAGTGAGTTAAAAAATCATGTAAATAAGCAGGATGCTTACATCATATAGTTCCACCAATAAAGATTTGGAAGGTGACTCCAATGTAGAAATAGCATCCAATAGCAAACACAGGACCTATCACGGGTGTTGGCAAAGTGAAGTCATACAAAATCCAAAACTTACATGTTGTGCGCCCTGAGGATTCAACTTTATTATAGCACACAGACCTCGAAAAGCGGAATCTTTTTCGTCCCCTTCTCGGACCGACAGAGATTCATCTAGCCATGGTCTGACAAAAAATCTCAAAAAAGGTGCGACCGACTCAGGACATGCAAGGCCCAAACGACCAAGAGTAATCACTGCATTTTCGCGAATGGAAGGCGGTGCTTGTAAATGAGTGAGTAAAGGTAAAATGACATTGAGAAGATCAACTGCATAGTGTTGAGCTTCGAGTTTCCATCGTATGACTATTTCACCGATAGCCCAAAGCGCATTATTATAGACCGAATCGGACATAATGTATTCTTGATTATTGCGCAAAACTTGCATCATTTCTCTGACCATATCATGTAAAAAGGGCGATAGAATATTGAAACTGGCAATGGCAATGTCACCTATCAAAACAAAGGTTGATTGAAGCACTTCTGACACAGGATCCTAATCAGAAAGCATTTAGTATCTGGTTTTGTGGGAATCTTGGCTGACTTTACGTGTATGCACTTTCCCAAAAGATCAAGCAAAGGTGGATTAGTCTGGGCAATGAGAGGCTCAATCTTGGGACCCAGACCTTGTACAATACCTGATAATAAATCAAGTGCGGCAATCAGAAACTCAACATTAGGTGGTGATATTTCATCTGGATATAGATCTGCCAGGTTCTGTTCGCGTAGAGTGGAAGAAATGAGATTTACACACCTTGTTAGCACTGGATCGACATACTGTATAAACCCGGGTCCCAATGCAGCTGTGATATTGGATAAGCACTAAAGAACAATGAGCATGAGTGTGTTACAAATACTAGCACTTTTTTTTTACCTCTAATAATGGGAATAGATTTGTATCATTATCCGCCAGCTTATTCCATTTGCTGATCAATGGCGGCATTAGCAAGCTAATGTATTCCGATTTATTCAAATCTGAACCTACAGCACCTGCCAGTGTACGCAAAGCATCATACAGCATGAGCCTGTTCTTGCGTTGATAGAGTTCAAATGCTTTTTTGGTGTGAGTCAAAATCGTATAGATGTAGGGTTTTAATCGGTGTTTAGCACTGTCTCCCACTTCAATGAAGGCTGTGCAGGCTAATTCTTGTACTCGCTTGTGCGAGTCTAATAGACATTTGAGAAGTCCAAAAAGCACGGGTTCAAAATAGGTTTTACGGTTTTCCTCGCTTGTGTCATACTGCTGATTGAACCAATTGGCAAACCGACTTATTGCCCAACACGATATTGAACGAACAAGAGGCTACAATGGGGGGGTTGCTTTCTTTTTTAGTTTTTTGAGTATATGCAGTTATTCTATGGTTTTGATTGTACTTGTATTCATACCTGAGGATCTTGCATTGATTTGAGCAAATAGGGTATCAGTGTAGGTAAATGCTGGCTGAAGACATTGATTCCGCCTATTTAAATATTATTAGTTCTTATATATCAGTATCACCAGCTGTATTACCTTTAGCTGCAGCTCCTAGGGCTAAAATACCACTTTCTCTTACAAGCCAATCTGTATTTATAAGCGTATGATTTTGCAGGTGGTCAATGATTACCGTGGCAATATCATCTCCGAACGACTCAGATAAAGCATCCAATGCTGCGGCACTGCATTTTCTCAATGATAGACTATCTTCAGAATAGAATTCATCGTCATCAAAATCATCATCATCATCATCTTGGACTTCTTGTTCATTATCTTTGTTGTCCTCCATGGTATCTGAATCATCTTCTTCTTCACAATCACTGAGTTCATTACTATTTCGGCCAGAACCGGCATCGTTGGTTTCTGATTGATCTTTGGGTCGATAATAACATGATCGAATAGACCGATCATCATCATCAGCAGCAGCATGGATGGTCTTTATCGGTTCAGGGAAGGGTAAAGAGGCGTGTTGAGGGTGTTTATCCATACTGACAGATAGATGACCTATATCGAACAAATCTGAATCCGAATAAACCATCAATTGAACAAGGTTCTGTACCAATAATGGTAAAAAATCAATAAGCTCAAGACGGTAAGATTCGCTGTGTGCATATTGCATCCAGAAATCACAAGCAGCTAAGCGTACTTGGTCAACTGGGTCAGTAGTTGCTTTCACCATACAATCAATAGTCAAATCAAGATAAGGGCCTAGTTTCTGAGGAAATGCTTCAAGAAAAAGAGCCAGAATACGACAGAATTCATGACGTACGCGTGGATCTGGATCTGAAACACGTTTATACAGTGCATCCAAGATGCTATCTAGTTGCAAAACAAACGATCTAGGCTTGCTTAAGACGAATTGACTAGTAGCATTGATAGCTTGTACTCGTAGTTGGGGATCGGGGTTTGAGTAGAATTGAATGAACTTGGGTATCATGAAACGTAGTAAACGGATCCCGTGTATCTCCTGGTCCAATTCGCGAGCTGCATCTTCACATATCATGACTAATGTTTCCATAGCAAACTGTGGAAAGGGAGTTAATAAAAGAGTTGGCCTATTATTAAAAAAAAATAGCTTACATTAAGTACGATTGGATTAGTATCATCTAATTTTTGTATCAAAACTAAAATCACTTGATGCCAGTTATGAACTTGACCTCTTCCAACAATAGCAGTAATGATACCAGATACAGTTTTACACAAGGGTGGTTGAGGATAATCGAGCGCTTCAATACAACATTGCTTAACATAATCGAGTACAACAAGCTGGATATTGTTAAAGTGATTCTTTAAGTTGTTTTTTAACTGTATGCCTGCCATTCGACGCGTATCAATATCTGCATTACTGGATTTTGTTACTATATAAGCTAAATAAGAATTATATTCTGGATATGCATTAAATGACACTAGTCTCTATAATATAGATATGAGTTTTTTTTTGCAGTTAAATAATAAACTGGACTGTTACTTGATTTATAAGAGCTAAATCTCGAGTGTTGTCGGGATTAGTTGCATCGCCTAGTAATAATAAGAGTTGTTGCAGTGCTTGTTCTTGTGGTTGCCAAATTGCCATTTCAAATGAAGAAAAGAAAGAAAAAAAAAGATAAAACAGAAGCCTTTTGGTTTAATTAAAGTCAGAAGAAAAAACGACCCGTGACAAAACGTTTGAGTGACACTGTAATCAGCTGCTTTTTTTTATATTTATTAGAAGACAGTAATAAAATCAAGCAGCAAGGCTGTTATGCAAATAAGCTTTTTGTACTGCAATACGACAATGATGATTTCGCGTGCAAGTGTCTCCTATTATAATGACATCGGTACAGATTTCGGATAAAGAAAGTAGAAAGGGAGTTCTATAAGTTTGTCATACCATACGTGCACACGCAAGGCCTTGGTAACACCTTTTTTTTTAAAAAAAAAACGGCCTTGACGTTGTTGAATGTACTGGAACTTACGCAACCTTTTGAAACTAGTTACACATTGAGTGATATAAGGTTTAGCACATACGTAAATCATACTTTATCTTGGTAACCGGGAAGTTTTTTTTTTTTTTATTTTGTGCGCAATGCCATTTTGGTTTTAATCCGAAGCATTTTTTTTTTGATAGATACCCATCTAGAATGTATACAAAATGTTCCCGAGGTTACACCCCCTGCACATTTTTATTTAGAAATATCTTGACTTTTTTACCCATTCTAGTATTTGCCTTGTGGTGATTAGACGAAAGAAACTCCTTTGAGTTCATGGTCATCAATGGCAAAAGTTTAAAAAGATGTTTAATCTAACAAAAATTTCTAATAGATCTATAAGATTAGTAGGAGTAACATCTCATTTTGAATATGAACTATTAACCAAACATGATATTAAACCGAGATCTATCAAGATCACTCGAGTTGCTTAGTGTATCCCACCACCACCTAAAGGTCGGGATTTAAATGTTTTTAAAAAGAATTAAGCGTTCATCGTAATACCAAAACAGCAAAGGCGAATTCATGTTCTGTAATTTCAATCTATATTGCATATCACTCAATTATATCTCGAACAGTATCATATCATAAATACCGTAAAATAAAGCACATTAATTCATTGAATAAAACCATTATATTTTCCAGACTTATCTGAACTCCTGCGGCTTAATACAATTACTAAATCCGTTGCACTATAAAGGAGATAGTTTAATCTAAATATTTTTCAGATATAAAGACTGCATTCCACTTTGATTTAAGTCTAAATGCAATTTTATGATTACAGAAAAGAAATTGTCGAGAGAATTATGGAAGTGATTATCCCATCTCTGCGGACAATGAAGTTGTCCCTTATTGAGTATATGTAATAGTAAAGGAATGACTACCGAGATGCAACAAAAACACCATAAAGTTAAGTTGAGCCTACATAAGAATACAAGCGTACTATTTAATACTCTAATCTGCATATCTAACAACATAATCAACTCTATAGAACGCCAGTAAAACCCTACATATCAAAAAATCATGAGAATATTCCCCGAAAAAAAATGCAATTGCAGGCAAAAAAAAAAAAGTTGGGACTCTGCATACATAGGACATATGACTTTAACAGAGATAAAGTTCAAAATAAGTCAAAGGATGGGCGTGCATATACAAAAGTGATAGTCCGCCCGTTCTTATTAGCAGGCAGACCGAGTGACTGGCTCTCATGCACGTGTAACGTACATAGAGAAGCATGAACAACCGTTGTTGTTTTTGTTTTGAGCTACACAACTATCCTAGATTATATATAACCGGTTTGAAGCAGCTCTATTGATAGTATTTATAGGTTGAAGAGCGAGTTTATTGATGCTTATGCATATTATTTCTAACAGCCCGATCGTTCCTTAGTTTTTATTCTAACAGGTTAGATTGTTGATTAAAGCAAAGCATGCACTTAATCATTTGTATGTATGGCGTTTCTTTTATATTCTATGATAAACAAAATTCAGTAACTGTTTCTTTATATACTATATATTTTTTATTTTATTTTATTTTCAGAATGCTATTAGTAATTGACAGTTATGCATTTTTATGTATTCAATCGATGCTAGTTTATCCTATTCTTCGTTAATCAAGTGCTGATATGTATCGCTAGAGGGGTCAGAGGTACAAAACAAATAGACTGGTATGTAACCATCAGTGCCAAGGAGTACTATCGAATTAAATAGGAAGCATAAAATAGTAGCTAAGACTTAGTGAACATTTAGCGCTTAAACCTGGCAATTTGGTGAAATGTTCCAACTTAGCCCATCTAGGTCCTTAACCGACAAACTAAGTGCCAACTATACTTTGAAATATACTAAACAAAGCTGAATTATGCACTATGTTGTAGAACGTCTCGCATACCGTTTAAAAAAAAGAACGGTGGGTATTCCATTTATGAGATTATCTTATTTATATTGATAAGCCAACATTAAATATAATTTTCGCCAGAATCACTAAAAGTTCTCCCCCCCCCCTCCTCTTTTTTTTGTACGAACTTTGGTAGCACCTATCACTGTAAAGACGTATCATGATTCGAAATATTAATTATCTGATTTTGTGTAGAATTCTACACCACATAATTTAAAGTAAAGAACATTTACTATCTCCTTTGAATTTTCGAGCTACGATGGATGAAAAGCTGATTTGCGAATGTTCAACAAATCTAGCCATAGATCAAATGCTTGATATAAAATAAAACTCGAGTAGGATACCGGCTACTTATTCTCTCACATACAACGCTTATTTTATTAAAAAGCCGAGCATTTCAAATATTACTTTCAAGTTTCAGAAAATAACTGACAGTAGAGAAAATCTTGGTCCAACAACAGGATGGTCTATAATTCAAATTCAAAAAAAAAAGCTGCAAACCTATAAGATTGTAAGGCTCTAACAATATGAACCTTTAGATAAACCCATTAGCTTTTAAAGCTGTAAAGCTCCTGTTAAGGCTGCGAGGCTACCTGGATACATGGGCTACAAGCCTTCTAGGCAGTCAAAATGCTATTTTGCTAATTTGAAATGAACCTATTGATCGGTTTAGTATATGCTACTATCTATTTTCCTTAAAGAGCAACGAATGCATTATAATTAAGCATACATTTTCTAGTTAGTTATATATGGTTAATAATTAAGAAAAAGGTTAAAAAGTAAAATGATTTAAGTTAAAATAATGTTCACATGAAAATCATGTAAATGTAAGTGAATTGAAGATTTTTTGAGTAAACCTGAAATTCCTGCAAATCAGGTCAACCCGAAATTTACTCCTTAATAGCTGCTGGGTCGTTCAGTTTAATCCCTTACAATCAATAAAATTTTAAACGTAGCATATTGGCAGTGATGATGGAAAATCTTTGTATGGCTTTTTAAGGTTATAAAAAATTATTTTAGATATGATGATTAATAATTTGTCTTTGTTTGTTACAGAGTAAAGTATATAATGGTATATATATTATCGCATAAAGGTTAGTATATTTCGAGTTAATAAGTATAAACATAGCGAAGTCATTTGAATCATAGCAATACAACTGCTAGATGCTTGACAAACCATAAACGCAAATATATGGGTCATATTCCGTTATGTTGGTTGTCGTAGCTGCTAATAGCAAGTTATTGATCGACTTTGTTCCTATTTTCCTATCATAATGAATGTCAATGCCTAATAAATGAAACAAAAATAATAGATAAGTACATAAAATGAATACTATTATAAAGTTAGCGCACTATAATAAACGAGGAACATTTGATTAAGGTATATAATATTTAATTTTATTTATATAGAGTTTTAACATTTTTGTCTGTTAAGTATTACAAATCAGTAACGTGAACAATAATTTTTGCAAAAACGTTGGCCTCAAAAGATGTCACCAAAAGAGAACTTGAGAAATATCGTTGATACCTCAGAACAATATGCCCGTTATATTTTATTTGACTACTGCTCAACAAAGGAGAGACTTTGTTGATAAACTCTGTTCAAATTATCATATACTTTTTTTTTTAAAAAAAAAAAGAAAGCGCTCCATATGAATACACTTGAAAACAATTTTAGCCAAATAGGGCATAACCGTATGTTCTGCGATCAAATCGAATCAGCACACAATAAACAGCAATGCGAGCAGGCTTATTTGCAACAATCAACACATAATCAAGCATCTTTTTCATTAACACTTTTAAAATACACATCAATTTCTTTAAGGATAATGTTTTTTTCTCAAGTCTTCTTCGATGTTTATTACTTTCTTTGTAGTTAAAGACAGCGTCGAAATTAGCGGATTTGATACAGTTTGTCTTTTGCTTTATTTTTACTACCAGATGTGACCACTACATAGAACCCTAATGACTTACCGATATGACCAGCAAATATAATAAAGCTTTTTGTTGTTAAGACTTTTTTTTTAAAAAAAAAAAAGTATTAAAAACGATTATATATATCCTGTGCAAATTAGCCAAGTCAGAGATTTTGTGAATACAGACATAACCGGTTCAAAGAAAAGTCAGTTTCCTTTGAATTTATTGCAAATGGAATAAGATTTGGCAAGCATATTCAGCAGCAAACCTTGATTTACTCGACAAAAGTGGAGTCCTCATGAGGATGCAGCCATAGATGAGATCGTTGAATTTATAAGTCAGCATTGTTTTGATCTAACCATGACAGATGGAGTTTTTGTTTCGTCATCTATGACGTTGTTTCAGAGTAATAGAAGGAGATCAGCTCTCGTCTGCGTGGCCGCTAAGTCAAGTTTCTACGTAAAGGATTCGATAGAAAGCTTTGATGTTTTGGGAATGAGTTCGCCTTTAGCAAAGTTTTAGCGTCTAACTCAATAGCTGACTCGATCGCTTGGAATATATTCTCCGGGAAAATAGTAAGTGCAGTGGAAAGCTTGGTGGAAATTACTTGTTGGAAACCACAATTTACGTTTCGATTGTTCTTTACTGTGTAAATTTTTAGAATTAAAAAAAAAAAAAAAAAAAAAAAACTGAAGCAAAATCTGCGCGGTTTGTATATACATTTTCTCTCTTCTTTTGTAAAGGCACATCAAAGTCTTGGGCATATTGATAATACCTTGATTTGATTATGATACAGTTATCTATAATTTCACAATATATGCAGTATTTTTGTAAATAGTACATTAAATATTGATCAGACATATTTTCATTATATGCGATGAACACTGGAAAAGATTCAGTAGAAAGCACTCCTTACGTTCGGCGATGGCGCTATATCTAGAATAGGTAAGTATACGCATCTTTCTGCTTGTTTATTCCACAGTGATAATCAGCCACTTTAAACTTTAAGCCAAGTGAAGTGTAAGAAGGCTTCGCCTTGGGTGTGACATACTTAAAGCTGATTTCGTCCTTCACAGACAGTAGCCCGTCGGGATGAACAAAAAAGATGACGGCGATTACCCTTTCCGTACCAACAGCTGTGAAACAAAAATAATAATTCAATACGTTCACGATCAATGTACGCCTATTATTACCGTTGACCCTGTTCCTGAGCCGCTATGTCTGACTTTGTAAATTATTCTCCTCTCGAGAAAGCGAGTATTATTGCTGATTCATGCTAACCCTGATTTAGACTGAAAATATAACCGGAGATATCATAATTCTGTGCTATAGGAACATACATTTGATCAAAGCCGATCGAGAAATATATAGTAATTTATTTTTAACTAATGCTTTTTGCAGATAATTAAAATTAAATTTTTCTTTAAAAGTATGAATAAAACTTACGAAGCATAGTTCTTAATATCAATATATTCCAAGTATTATAAAGCATGTATCTATGTAATTTATTTTTGTATACGAAAAATCTGTTGAATATAATAAAGTAAAAGCTTACTATATATCAAATTTGCTTTATAAAGAAAAAAAAATCGCCATTGTTTTAAAAGGAAACGCGACATGATTTTTACAGCATTTAATGCGGAAGTAAATTCTATATAAACAAGGTTAGTACCAGTTTCATGCATGTACCATTCCAAATATCACGTAAAAGAGATAGCTTTAATCTGATACTTCCCCCGAGCATCTGAGCAAAATCGATAAAAATAAAAAATAAAATGTATTATTTATTTATTTTTATTAATAGGACTAGCTAAAAAGATGCAATGTGATAAAGAAAAAATATTCGATATGATCAAAAAAGATATCGCTTCTTTGAAAAAGGATATTCCTTGTTGTAACTGCATAAACTACGGACAGAGGGTGGTAAGATTAGAGTAATGTTACATTCATGGCTATCGTTTTGAGGCACTTCTCTGAGGCCATATCTTTGCTCTTCCTGATAGTCAGTTGGTAACATATAGAAGGTATACCATTTTGTTTGATTGTGTTGAATGACCTTAATGATCTTGTTGTTAGGAACAGTATATTCAACACATCGTAGCACGGTATTTTTTTGGAAATCAAGAGTAAAGCGTACATCTCTACGGTAAAAAATGATAGAAAATGTCTGCAGCAGAGGGGAAGCGTAAATTAATTCTTGGATATGCTGTTGCACTTTGCTAGAATGTCTTTTGATTTCTGATAAATATAAGCATATTTCCAAGTTGAGTTGTGTAAGATGGGTAGTTTGTCTATATGTAGGGAGAAAAAAGTCGTCTTCAACGTACAGGCGCATAGCTAGTCTTTGCAGACAAGGCAGATAGTTGAGTAACTGAATGGGCATAGTTAAAGTGGGACGAAAGATGCGCCTTTTTTTTATCACCGGACGAATATCGATTGCTTTCAATTGATGGGTGCTCGTACTTAGTGATCGCAACAAGTATACTAGTTGCATTTGATCACTCCATCCCTCGAACTTGTCATATATAATAAGCTTTTTAATCGCCTTGCTCTGCTGTGAATGAGCCAAGTTAAGAAGCTGCTCCATGTCTGTTTCAAAATCGATGTATACTTTGAGTTCTTTCAAACGAATATTACAATCATCCATAGCTTGTAGAATATCAGCGCTGAGATAAACGGATCTGATATCGAATGTATGAAGCCGAGTCCAACCTGGTAATGCTTTTTGCAGATCTTTTGCAGCTGTGTCGTTGTTATGCAGTGACTTGAACATATTAATGCTGTTTAATCTGATACTGATAAGGTTGGTATATTTGCGACTTATGTACTCAATCCAAGGTGAATAGTTTACTTCGGATGTCTCGTTCATAGGGGTTCCTCGTATGTCAAAATCGACAGCGAAAGAGAGTAATTTACTGGAAACGGATGAGCAAATAGGTAGAGGAGGAATTCCTTCCAAATCGTCTGAATACACATAGGAAGAGTATATGCCTTCCAATCTCAAATGTTTCAAATTAAGGGAACATTGATGCAATAAATCCATGCAGTCAAATATGAGACGAGGAACATGTTTCAGAGCCAATTTCTCCAGTGCTGGCGCATACTTCAATTGCTTAATGAAAATCGGTAGTTGCTCTTTGGACTGCCGTCCAAAATTAATGAATATAGAAGTGAGTGACATCAAATACGTCGAACTATCAAGTAGTTTCATTGTCACCAAATAGTGTGAATTGGTTTCCTTGATTGCCTCAAGCTTTTTCCAATTTTGAGCCATAGACGCGTTTCTTTTGTCATTCCATTGATCACACGACCAGTTTACTATCTCCAGTGACTTGAGGTTGGGACAAAATCTTGACAACTCCATAGGATCTGATACGTAACTTATACGCAGATCCAAGATTTGGTATTCTACACGTTTTCTTTGTAAAGTACGAATCGCTTTTATTGTCCGAGAGTTATCTTGGCCACGTTCAAAGTGGATTTTCGAATACAAGACTGTGTTAACTATCTGGGTGTACCAGTTGCGACACGTCAAGATGCATTGAAGCTTATCTGTGAAATCTAGTGGGTCGAGTATATAAATGAATATCTCATTAGGTAATTTGTTCATTTTTTAAGAAGAAAAAAAAAAGAAAGAAAATAAAAAAAAATAAAAAAAAAAAACCACAGGTATCGAACCCTACCATTACTAACATGAAAGCTTGATATGCATATGCATTTTACACGAGGAAAATGATTATTGGTCTAAACAGTTTAGCTGGCCGTTGGCTATGTAATAATGATAATACCCCAGCTGACCAGTAGCATAACGCCAGGCTATAAGTTATTTGCCATATATTAGGGGCAGCCTTATCCGTTAAAACATATAAAAATGATACGTTTTGAAAGTTATAGATATTATGATGGATCTTTTTGCTATACAATGTTACGAATGAAATTAAGCTTCTTGGTCAATTCTGTCCAAAATAATTGCCTTTAATTAGTAGCCCATGTCCGGAATGAACTGCGGCATCCAATAAGTAAAAACTGCAAGGAGTTGGCGTGATGATAACGAACCATAGGGAATTCTCATGGTATTTTTGTTTAGTTGATTAAATTAATTATCAGAGGCCAGCCCAGTTCGTGAAGATGAATTAGCTTTGGCCATATTTAACAGATAATTGATTTGAGTGATAGAGCGACTCAAGTCAAAAATCATGGTGATACATTACAAGGTCTATTTCTGAACTTAAAGACAATCGATGGCGGATGATGCTTACTGTCCTTAGTAAATGCATTATGTTATCTATTGTTTTGCCATTAAACTAAAGTTCTACTAAATAAACAGCTTATTCTCAATATGGACTTAATATAGTCTTAGACTGAGAACGCATGAGAGGTCTAAATAGGATAAACCATTGTTGTTATATGTATTACATATCCTTTGCAGACAATTATAAACATTATATTATATTCTCTGTACTTCCAATAAAATAGAGGCTTTGATTGACACAGTAGTACAATATGTGCAAAATGTGTATATTTTTTAGATGAGATATCTAGCCAGAATCACCAGAGAACTACAGTTAAACAGACACAGCATCATAAGAAAATGCGTGGAGTAGGCAGTTATTACATAACTAAAAATACATTAACTAGTTCTGTTAAATAAAAGGATGAATAGGCTCAGTGGTTTTTCTGAGCGTGAACTATACTAATCAGCTGCGATATACAACCGAGATCTACAGATGAGCAGTTGCATGATTCATAATAGATAGAGCCAGTAAGGCTGACCTCCGATATCCAATTAAATAAAGCAATTGATTTTGAAATTATCATATGGGGGGTAACAAACAAACAGCTAAAAATCAATTTACTTGAGCGTAAAGTTGTATAAAATAGAGTTTTGTTTCAAATGGTAAGTGTTTGGTTTATAATAAAGTAAAAAGAAAAGTTCTCTCTCTTTCAGAATCAAGTATATTATACCTATTGCCTGCTTATATAGAGATACCGTAATAACTATAAAACCGTATTAAATAAAAGGTTTTTATGCATTTCCCTTATTAAACCAAAACTTGTTCTTGGGTGGACAATTGTTTGATTTGCAAAGGTATTTATCAAGCACTGTCGTATCACTCCTCCGATTCATTTACCGCCATCCAATGCAATCAATGACATTGTGATTTCATGTTGAGCAGTTGAATCGAGCGCTATTGATGCAGAAGAAGATAAACATACCGTGGGAGCTTCACACAGAAGGCGTTTATCGGTGATAGTAGATGTCTTGTTTTGCCGCCGGATTTAATAAAACAACAAATAAAAGGCTTAGTGCTTCGATTCCCTCTCTTTTTTTTCTTATATTATATATATTAAACGTGCATCACTGACGTGTTTATCCCCCCCCCCTCTCTTTCTTATCAAAGGAGGGGTAAGTGGTTTATATACCATCTAAAACATAAACAAAGAGAGAGAGAAAAAAAATGCATAACTATGTTTTATTATTTATCCCCACAAATTTCAAGTGTGAACCCCATTAGAAGACGTGAAGCTTTGTATTATATAATAGGTGGGTATGCTTTTTTGTTTATTATTACTATCATAATGAGCATATGATTTGCTTTGTAACTTGTAATAATAAGAAATGAAATGAAAGTGATGTATGTATAAGTGCACTAACTAGGTACTATGTAAGTTTTTTTTTTGTATAAGAGGTATAATATCATAAAGGCTTTAAAGAGACTCCAAGGCATCTCCAGCCAAACTGAAGAAGCAATGATCGCATACACGTGAAAATGTAGGTTTATCAGCAGAGGCATCCTTTGTAAACAAGGGCAATCGATTGCCACTGTGTGTATTACAGTAGATATGACCACAACTATAAAAATTATATTTAATCACTGGACAGTATACACAACCACATAATAAAAACTTACCCTCGGCAGTGATGCTTGCGTTGTAACCAGTTAAACTTGCTTTGACAGTGTTGATCTTGGCACTCATGTACTTGGTCATCCTTTTCCCATTCTTGTTGAGGCTTAAGTGTGAATTTATGTTGACGATCTTCGTAGGTTAAATTGAGAGCATAGCGATATTGGTAAACACCATTCTTATGATCTTGTGCTTCTTTGTTTGATAAAAGCTTTTATAAAAATAAAAAATAAAAATTAATATATGAAACAATGATATGGGGCTATATTTTTTTTTTCTTACTTGGTCAGGGATATAAGATGACTCGACTGTAGTACAAACGCCTTGTACAGAGAAAATAGTATCGGCTTCTTTTTTATCTGGTTTTTGTCGGATGACTACTTGGGTGGTCGAGGCTTTTGGAGTAGAAGAAAAGAGAGCCAAAAGGTGGCTGGGTTGCTTCTTGGGTTCGAGTTTAGGCTCACAAGGAGTTTGCTGTTCATTTTGATCATTTACCACCAATGCTTCTAATTGACTGAGCAACTGCTGTTGTTGCACAATAAGTGCCTTGCATTCTTGAATGTGTTTCTTTTCAATGGGTTGAGAAACCAAGTCTTGGATTTGATGAGAGTAATTGGTGATACCATAATTCAAGTTTTTAATGATCTCATGGTGTAACGAATTGGCTTGTAAAGAAGGTGTGGATGATAAGGATGAAGTGCTACTGTTATTACTTGACATGGATGGCATAGATTCTGTAGGTAAAACTTCCTCTTGATGGGCAATGCAGGCTGCACACTTTCTTGGATGATTGATCACTCTTTCATCCAATCGGAGCTTTGCCGACGTGTCTGTTGTGGTAAAAGTGTCCGTGTTCTTCAAATCACCATTAGACATAGTGCGTATACGTGCTGGAAGTTGCTTTTTGGGCTGTGGTTTATTGACATTGATGTTCATCATACTGTGTCTTCTTTTCAACATGACTGATTGAGTATCATTCATGATGCGCTCTTTTTGAATAAGTGCTTTCTGAGTTTTGATGATCTCTGTTACATCGTTGACTCTGATATCCTTGGAAATACTAGCAATAGTGCCTCTTCTAATTGAAGAACGCCTTTGGAATAAAGGCGAATTATTATAAGTGACGATATTCGGAGACATTGTTAAAGTAGAATAATCAGCCATTTGGAAAAAAAAAAAAAAGTTAAAGAAGGGAAAGAAAAAGACAGAAACGGTTGTATTTATATGTGATATCATGTGCGCCTAGTGCCCTTATAATAATAAATAAGGGGCCATGAACTGTTTCGAAACAATATTTAGCACATGAACAAGTTATGCTGTAATTAGTCTTTCATATTGCTTATACTGATTATTCTACATATAGATCCTTTTTTATTCTTTGTATATTAAAAATGTACAATACTTTAATATTTTCATTGTGCTGTCGTCAGGGTGAAAAGCGTGTTTCAATATAGTGCTACGGCCATTGTTACATTACACAAAAACTAAAGTTTCAGCTTTTTTTCATGGTAATCCCCTTTGGCGTTTTTTATATATATATTAACGTTTGATGTTGTATACAATAAATGCTAAGAAAAAAAAGAGCTCTCTGGACATAATAATAATAATAAAATGATATGCTTCTGGGGTCATTCCTCATATATACAGAGTGAAATGGCCCTCTCATTGTCAATTAATCTAAACGCACGAACAAGGTGTCCTAAACGCTGCGGTGCTTTTCAAGTTAGACTTGATTTCAAACCCCATCATCCCTTCACTGTAAACAACAACAATAACAAATGGAAGATTCCGTTCTTCTCAAATGATACATTATGATGTAAAGAACCTTATTCGCTTCATATTAAAAATGATTTTCACAATATTTTACTGCTTGCTTAACTTGGTCTTTGACGGTAAAAATTAGTTCATTGAAAAGAGCGCCTTTCATTCTCTCTATTTCCCGAAAACTATTCAATTACCTTTGGTGGATGAATGAGCTTGGCGCGCTTTTGTCATTTGGATGGGGAATCGCGGATCACTATTACAAGCGCCTCTTAAATTGAGCCCGCAGTCAAAATTTATATCAGCGTCGAATTATTTGGCTCAAGTAAAAGCATCATTATGCAAATCCTTTCATTGGATAGAGTGCATTGCATTCTATATTTTGCCTGGTATTCATTGAAATATCTCGGTTCATTGTTGAACTATAGACGCGTTTATGATTTGTATGGGGTCAGGGATCTCCATTTAAACCGGCGCCCCAATGACTGCATAGCAATTTACATCAACATTTGCCTCTTGCTCATATAGATGGATTACCACAAACGCTAGTTCATTAAAAAGAGCCTTTTTTTTCATACAGTAGTCTCTCCTGGGATCAAGAGCGGTGATCAAAGTAGTATTGAAATAGAATCGAATTTGTGAATTTTTCAGGGCATAAACTGCAAATCAATAAATCAAAAGGTCAATGATCATTGCAAATCAATGTCTCTTGATGATCCATAAGTCTATCAAGCGATTGTTTTCGATAACAAACTACTGATTAAGTAAACGATCATCAGTGATAAAGATGCGACACGTTATATAATATCATACGTTTAATTGTATATCTATTTAATGACCAAATCGGACCGATCTTTCCAAGTGCACTACACTTTGGCTGATCAAATAACATGATTAAAGCGCATATATCACGATATTAACTGAATTTCTATGTATATTCATATAATAAAAATGGATCATAACATTTTCTATCTTCAGCAATCAAAAACGTCGGTTGGTTTAGCTAAAATTCTTTTAGTTATTTCAATATAGTATATATATAAAATATTTAATAATATAAGTCACCTGTGTTTAAGTAACTTTCTTCCTCTTTTGCCCGCGTAATAAATGCGCACCACATGATTTACGTTATACAGTAACTGTACCAAGTAATTACCTTCGTCCAACGGTTAGAATGCACATTTTGCAAAACCAAAGATCATCTTCTAGGCCCTGTGCAATATCTATACTGCGGACACTCTCAATAGGGGACTTCCGTCTATTCCGAGAGCAGCTGCGCCAGAAGGGTCAGGGACCAAACAATTAAAAGTATTTCATTGATAAAGAAAAACATATAGGTATTGCAATTGTAGCTGTGAGCTGACAATACCTTTACCCACTCCTTTCAAAATGAAAACAAGAAATAATAGCCCGGATAGTCAGTGCTGAGAACAAACAAGAAAGAGACTTTTAACTTTCCCATCTTTCTACAGAATGAATACAATGAACATATTTCGAAACGAGCCAAGGGGCGAAAAAAAAAATTGCATTCGCTTAAAACTCTGGTTATAGTTTAAAAGTTCTTTTTTTATTGCATAAACGGTGTTTTAGACAAGTAGTCTATAATGTCTTCAATATTCGCGTATAGTATAGTATGCAAAACTAATTTTGATTGTATTTTTTTTTTTCCATATTGAAAACTCCAGTTATAATCATGAAACTAAAAACCAATAAAGTACTACATAATTCAGAACACTCGAATTTCTAAGCAAAAACAAACATGTTTCTAGAACCACTCAATTCCCAATGGAATTCTGTGCAAGTGTTATCGAAACGTCTAGCATATAACTAACTACCTTGCTTGTTCAACATTTAAAATGAAATTTCGAAAGAGCTAAAATGGAATCATCCAGTCATGCCACTACCATCATGAAATTATTCTGATGCCGACAACCAATTACAATCGTTTATAACATTACGACGAGGAGGAATGGTTTTTGACAAAAGCCGAACACAGTGCATCGAACGGCGAAAATTGCATGTTAAAGACCTAATTTATAATAGAGTTGCATTCGCAATCCAAGGGAGTATTTATTGGTATTTTGCTATTTTTTTTTCTATTTCAAAAACGTGTCTGTTCCTCATAAAGACTAAAAGGAGCAAATATTATTATGCATTTGAGGCATAATATATACACCATTCAATGCATAATAAAGGTGTGCATACACTTTCCAGAAAAGGCTGTAGCCATTTTATTACACGAAAAATGTATTAAAAAGATTACAAGGACATCCCCTTTGGCGAAAGATTCCCAATTTTACTCTGTTTGTACTACATAAAAACAGTACTTTCAACGCATGATTGACATAAATTATAGGTGCACGTTTTATTTGAAAGTACGGCTGTGTATTTTTGCTGTGTACTTTTTTTTTTTTTTTTTTTTTTGATCATCACCTAAAGAAACGTACTTTGATGCAATTATTGAGCCGACGCTTCATTTCATTCCTTTCAACATGACTCGGTCAATTTCTAAAACTTGCGTTGCATTAATCAATTAAGAAGGGGTGGCCATATCAAACTCAGTGTTGCATATTTTGGCATCTTCTTTTTTTTTTGGTTTCAATCGGATATTGCATGCTCTTTTATATACGCCTTATAGGTCTGCGATAAACGCTTTTATTTTGTTCCACTTCATTTTGCATTATTTTCCGCAGTTACAAGGCATTCCTATAGCTTTTGATGGGCCAAGCACGACTAATCGTTATTTAGTCCAATTACTTATGCGAAAGTTGCCGATAGCTAGTTGTTTCAAAGCAGTTGATTTGGTGATATCAGCGCTGATTTCATTAGTTGCTCCTTTAATTTCTTCTTTAATCGACGCACCATTGTCAGGGCCCGCATGCTAAGCTTTTAGTAGCTCAATTAAATCAAAGTTTTTTTTTTCTATGTAATGTTCCGCAAGATATTGCTTCACTGTCTCTGGTGTAGTGGGTATGAACTTTAATAATATTGCTATCTTGATTAATCAACGGTTACAAAGAGCGTTCTTTGATCTCCAGTTTTAGACTAGTATATAAACTATCCCATTAAGGCACTAGACAAGGAACAATTATCCGTAGCTTGTCATAAGCTCCCAACGCTTAAATAGAAAGAACAAGACCATTAGCCAATTATACCCCAAGTAACCCCTCCATTAAGATAAATTCGCTATTACAAATAACCTAAGCTAGAAAACATATAAACACAGAGTCAGATTCATAATTAGAAAGCTATCCTGTTATTAATGAATTAAAAGCTTAATTGGCTTATCAGAAACCTGCACTAGATATACATTTCACATCTTATAAACATTAGAACTGGTCTAATAATATGCCATTGTAATCGATTTTTTTTTATGTATATGCCCTTCATGGCGCTTATCATATGTTACTAGGCAGAGACAATAAGTAAAAAGTATGGCTATAGATTTTTTTATTTAATAATACAAGTTAAAAGCTATTGAAGGTTAAAAAAAAGTGAAAAGATAAGAAAGTTGACCTTAAATCAGATATTTCAACTATCAATAGTCAGTAAATATATCAGCTATTCTTTCTGACATCACATAACTATGTGATATCCAATGTATCACAAGCTGTACAATAGAGTTTTTGGTATTTCTTCTTAATTTGTACAGTAAAATATAACCCTTAAGTTCTGTGCGATTCTATACACATTAAAGCTTTATTATTGCTTTAGGCATCCAAAGCACTCACAGCATTTCCTTCTGTTTCATTTGAGATTGATTAAACTTACTCATTCGTCCTAATATATGCATATGAGGGTAAATAAGAACGATAGTACACAGCAGATGCATTGAAAGTTATATATATATATAAAATAAAGCTATAGGATACAAAGGACTAACGAAGATATACCTTTTTTATAGAGAGCATCTTTGGTTTTATATATACGTCCGCAAGATGTTGCACTAAGAGAACAAGGACATAAACTTTCATATTATTAACTAGTACATATTCATATAACATTATGCCTCATACTGTAATAATTGAGATACTACTTCTTTATTACAAAAAAAGTTCCTGAGAGTCAATCTGCTTTTCGACCTGGCTGTATGATTATCACCTCCAATGGAGTTGAAATTGGTACTGTAGAAATTAAGCTTCTCAACGCAACAATGAGCTCATCAATGTAGATAAATTCAAAATTGCTGATATTTGCAAGTGCTAATTGCATTTACGAATAAAAGCCAAAATAATTTCAGATCTTTAATATACCCATTGCTGGTAGAAGGTATATTCTGCTTGTGTCCTGTATCTTTTTTAAAATGTAGAAATACCACCCATTGCGTATCAAGAAATGTTGTATCGGAATCATCTTTTTTTTTGGGGGGGTTCAATAACCAACAGTAACACCATTACTATTTTTTAATTATATATATCATTCAAAGCCTCCCAACAAGATAGTCGCCACTATTCTTAAAGTCGAGCTCAAAAGATCTTTTTTTAATTTATTACATAAAATATTAAACTTGTATGATAATCTCTGGACACAGGTATCATTCTACCAACTAGTAAACCTTCAACTGTATAGAGTGTCGGAATAGATGATCGAGAAGAGGGCGTTAAGAGTTTCACAATTGTACTCAATCCCATTACAAATTTTTCAGGAACTCAAAAATAAGTATCAAGTTTAATTTCCGTTGGTCATTGCAAGTAATATATGCGACAATCAATCTTTAGTTGGAAAAGTTGATCTTATCCTGAGCAGTGTACCGAATATACGCATACTTTTCAGTTACTTTCCTCAAATGAAAATCCTCATCTTTTTGTTCTCCTTTACTATCTAACTACATAGCATTGGTTCACAATTACTTGGAAAAGCCGCATTCTTCAAATGTTCAATGTGCAAAGTAAGTGATTCGAGAGTAGATTGTTCTTGATTGACACTGTCATTCATAAGCTCAGATATGCCATGCTCAACAGCATTTCTCCAGTTTATTATATAAGGTACCATTAAATAGTAATGGTGAAAAAAAAAAAAAAAAAAAAAAAAAAAAACTACACCTCACCCACATATAATACACAGGAGTCTCCTGTGACATTAACTACTTAGCATGCGATCACCTATTTTGGAAAATGCGATATCTACTTCGAAAAGTACGACAAGATTTCTAAGCAAGCGATATTGATTTTCATTCGTCGCGACACTAGTTTTTGGAGTTACTGTAGATTACTTTTCTGAATGACACTCAATGCTTTTGTAGATAGTTTGTAAGTAAACTATAAAGATCATTTAAGCCGAAAAACTTTATAATTTTTGTGTGTCAAGAAAGTAACTAATTCAGTCTCTTTATTTTGGGGGAAATCATTTTTAGAAATTGGTGAAAGGTTTCCGAAAAAAAAAAAAAAAAAAAGTGTACAAGTCTCGGTCAATGCTTGGTTGAGCATTTTTCCCGCGTATTTCTTTTTCTTTTATTATTATACTTCTTCCATTTCGTTTGTCCTTTGCAAGCTTTTGACAAAATGGATACATCACGAAATACACATTACTCTTCTTATCCTTATCAACCACCACCACCACAACAACGGACACAAGATACAGTGCAACCGCCTACAAAAGAAATATACCAATACGACGCACCATGGTTAACTTATGCTCTCGACTGGTGCAAAACACCTATTGAGCAAAAGAGTTTTCGACTTGCTGTTGGTAGTTTTATTGAAGATAGTAATAATAAGGTAAATCAGAGTTCATCTGATTCTTTTTTTGTTTTTTTGTTCATTCCCCATTAACACTGTTTCATCTTGTAGCTTCAAATTATTTCGCGTACAGATTTATTAGAAAACAGTATGGGTGTAGATCAAAGAAATGATTTTACACCTATTGCTGAAGCAGACTCTTATTATCCTATAACAAAAGTGTTGTGGGAGCCTCGAAAGGTATAAATGCTTTAACCATCCACTAAAGGGGGAGTTTTAATTGATTGTTATTAAAGAACGACGCAAGAAGTAGTGATCTTTTGGCTACTACAGGCGATATTCTAAGAATCTGGGAATTGGTTGATGATCCAAGATATGGACAAAGCAATTCAATCAATAGTTCCAGTCGAAGCAATACCAACAATAATCGCCATATGCAACAGCTTGTCAAGAAAGCAGAGCTAGTGAATGTAAAGTTTTTGATAAACATAAAGAAAGCAAATGAACTAAAGACTTTTTTTGGGCTTAGATGAAACAATCTGATTTCTGTGCTCCATTAACTTCGTTTGATTGGAATGAAACAGATCCTAGTCTAGTAGTGACATCTAGTATCGATACCACTTGTACAGTTTGGAACGTAGAAACAAACCAAGCCAAAACTCAGTTGATTGCTCATGATAGTGACGTATATGATGTAGCATTTATGCACGGTTCTGCAGATACATTTGCCAGTGTTGGTGCAGATGGATCCGTTCGTTTGTTTGATTTGCGCTCTTTGGAACATTCCACCATCTTGTATGAAGCGCAGCCTACGCCTCAACAGCAAACAAATCATACGCGTACAATGGGTTCAGGCACAGTGCCCTTGCTAAGACTTCAATTCAACCGAATGAACTCGAATCTGTTGGCTACATTTCACATGGATTCAGCCATTGTGCAGATTTTGGATATTCGTTACCCAAGTGCACCTATTGCAGAATTAAGCAAAAGTCACAGTGGTAGTATCAATTGTCTAAGTTGGTCGCCTACGGATGCCGGTCAAATTGCGACTGGTGGTGATGATTCTCAAGTGCTTGTGTGGAACATTAATAACAATACTGGCGATAATAATAGAAGTTATTATCAACAAAACGCGCCAAGTCAACAACAAAGATACAGTCATCAGCCACCACGTTCGGTTCAAGATCCATTGCTGGCCTATGTAGCTGACGCTGAAGTCAATTCATTAACATGGAGTAAATCTGCTGCTGATTGGATTGGTGTAGGTTTTGGAAAGACGATTCAAGCCTTAAGGGTATAATTATATCTTTTTTTTTTTTATTATTATTATTATTACGTTTGCCATGCTACAAAGAAACCAATGACTATTAAAAGTAAAGCCACTATATAAAAGTGAATATGGTTATTCATAACGTTGTATGCATGTGAGTTTTACCTGATGGAAGACCTAGATCTCTGATCCCAGACCATATTTCATCTCTTCTTAAAGCAGCTTTGATCTTTTTCTCCAGTTCCAATAATCGTGTCTCAATACTAATGGCTCTACGGTATCTTTCAAATCGATGTTTTTGTGCTGTGTTTTTGTTTCTGTTTTCTCGAATCTTTTGTTCGTTTTCCAAGGCTCTTTCTTTGTGCAGCCTCATTTCTGGCAGGTTTTCTTTCATGATACTTGCTAGTGAATAACGCATTGAATCAAGTTGCGTTTGCATCCATTGAAACTCTTGTTGGTATTTAGTGATCTCCTCTTGACTTGAAGTGATTCTTCGTATCTCTCTTTCAATATCATCATGTATAGATTCAATATCATTCTTGATGAACTCAACCGCTTTATCCAAAGATCTATCAAAGGCAGTTTAGTACTTAAAAAAGCCGAGTCTCATCTACAACGACTTACAGGAATCGATCAGATGGAATATCATGAATGGATTGATAATCAATGGGCTGTTGGAATTGGTTGGCGCTTTCATTGATATGGACCTTCTTTTTCTTTTTACTAGTGTCAGCTATCACAAGTTGACTGACATGATAGTCATCCGATGTCTCTTCTTCTCTTGCCCAATCACGAGAAGGATCTATGATACGTAAAGAAGCTAAGCTTCTATCGTAAGTAACAGAGCTTACATATGGATTGCATGTATTGTACCGTCATCTGGTGTTAAATATGCTGGATGACTATGCTGTTGATCTAATGCACTGGTAATTCTTTTATATTCTCGAGCAAACCGCGTTCTACTCGACTGTTGTTTCAGTCGGTTAACAAAGTTGGACAAAGTAGGTTTTCTTGTCGCCAACTGATGTGTTGACTGATTACGATTTGGAATCAAAGAATCATATGTATTGCTGTTGATAAGAATGGGTTGGTCATAGTCTAAAGTAGTGGGTACTTGTCTCGCATCGCGATAGATATAACTACTGACTTCATCAAACTCCATTAGTACAATACAGTAAAAGGAAAGAAAAGAATAAACATCATTGTTGGTTTGTCTTTCTTTTTTAAAATGTATAATAATATCTCACGTGTGTATCCAGGCTCTAGACCTGATAGTAGATATGTGTCACATAAGCAGTTCGGAATCTGATATAACATACAGCAAAGGAGATCTTTACCTATGTTACAGAATGTATCACTATTCGAGCGTACCTTTTTTTTTTTTATTTTTTGTTATTGCTTACAGAAGAATTGTCTTCTAGTTTTTTCCTTTTAAAGAACAGCAAATGCAAGATAGCTGACTCTCAATTTATTAATATCTGATCTAGTAACGTTATTCTTATGAAGGGCATTACTAAATCAGAGACTCCTTGTTTAGCTTACAAAGACTATACATTACATTAGCAAAAAGTTCAATGGTTCCACTTTAGTGGAGATCAAAACAATATTTACTGAATAAGCCAGCTCCACTAATGTGATATTTGACCGAGATTAGTCAAGAGATCTGCAAATAATTAGTCATTATTCATTTGAAATGTCTGTAATTTACATTGCAAATCTAAAATGCATTAAATCCCTCGCTTTTTGTTTATTCAAATACTTGTTTCAATAGATGTAATGCTTTATCTTAAATAGGTATAGCCATAGTTAGATGCGATATGAAGCTGAAGGAGAAAGAATGTATTTATCTGCATCCTATTTACATCACACGAAAGGCATGGTTCACATTTTACTTTGTTTTATATTGCTAAAGTATACAGCTGTGCTTGGTTAGTCTTGTGAAACTGAGGTAGCGAAATTGATTGAACTTGATACAGATATCCGATGAAGCATGGCACCAGCTAGCAAACAAATACTATTATAGAAACAACTTTAGTAAGAGTTGGCTTTTTGTGTCGAATTGATATTTTTGAATATATGGAAATGGACGAGACTTCGAGAAATTACTATCCACTTACACTTCAACTTTTTTTTTTTTTTTTTTTTTTTTTTTTTTTTTTTTTTTTCGCTTGATAGAATGATATCCATGATTTTTGTATCTTTTTTTTTATGTATATATATATATGAGAACAGATATACAAGGTGGTACTTGATTCATGCTTTAGCTGATCGTAAGTGGCAAAGAGATCTACTTTTATATATCGCTTTAAGCCTCTCTCAGCTCTTGCATTAGACTTTTCGGTTGACCATGATTGTTTATGAGCCAAAGCACTATCGGTGCGTTTTATTCGATTAGCAACGTATTGACTTATGTTGGATATCTCGCTGAAGCGAGTGCTCAATAGAAGACACTCTAATTTTTTTTCTTTCCGTGTTTCATATATATATATTTGTTGAATCTGCTAAGGACATGTTGGAATATAATAGAGTGTAAAAGAGAGGTGAAAGATGTACTGGCAATGATATATCATTGAATCGGGCACAGGATAGACACAGAGGGGGGGGAGGTGAGAAAGAAAAAAAAAGTCCTTCAATCATTGTAATAGATGAGAGATTGTTAACAAACTGTTTGCGAAAGGGTAAAGAATGGGCTTCCACTGTTCTTGTCTCAAGGGAACATGCCATACTCGAAGATTTGAACTGATATAATAAATTAGGTAGATATTTACTACTGTTGTATGAAATTGATAAATCAAAAAGATATGCTTATAACAAGCTCAACGAGCAAACAATTAATTAATACTTGTTGCGTATGATCAGGTAGTCATACTCTTATTTTTATTCATTGTTTTGCCGGTACAGATAGTTTTAGCACTCTATTTTCAATCTCCATTATAATAATATTGATGATAGATAGCGATATTATCAATGATATCTCTAGGATGACTGTAGCTATGTATCAATTGATATAGTTGGTTATCTTCTGAATAGCTTAGTGTCACGAGACACAAAGATTGCGCAATAAGATGAACAGCAGGCAAATACTGGCTTTTGAACGCACATCTCTATCATGGTAATTATAGTCTGTATAAAGCAAAGCCGAGGGCAAATGGCATATCAATTAAAATGCCGGCAATCTCATATCAATTGGAGGCTTAGAGTCTATACTACAGTTGTAGACTTTTTTTTTATTACAAGTACAGTGATCTCTTTATACATATTACAAGTGAATCAAAGAATAAACAGGGGCATCTAACTTTTCGGAACCGCTCAAGAAATCAAGTTCCATAATAAAGACATATTCAACGGTCTTGGCCTCACACTTCTTGATCAATTCACCAGCAGCGGCGGCAGAACCACCAGTAGCGATCAAATCATCAACGACAATAACACGAGCATCCTTCTTGAGAGCTGCCTTTTGAATTTCGAAAATATCCTATTCAAACACGCGTTTTCTTTTAGCTTTTTATATTCTCCCCTCAGCTTCTATCAGATACATACCTCTCCATATTCCTTAACGTAAGTAGCTTGGACACAATCGCCAGGCAACTTTCCTTGCTTACGAACAGGTACAAAAGCAGCACCCAAACGAAGAGCAATTAAAGGACCAAACAAGAAACCACGAGCATCAAGACCTAATCCACTTTATAAGTTTAACCGAAAACTTGAAGCAACCATTTTTTTTTCTTTGTTTTTTTTACCAACAACGGCATCAATCTTTTCAGGGTAAGTAGAGTTGATGTGATGAACAATGTTAGAGATAAGAGCTTCAACAGCAGTGGGGTCTTGGAAGACGGGGAACATATCCTTGAAGACAATACCCTATCATTTAGGGTTAGTAACTGATAGCAATCGTTGCTCGACTAGTAAGTACCTTTTGAGGGAAGTCTTGGTGTGTACCGAGCAAGTTCTTGATGCGTTCAATATCGTGGTTGCTCATTTGGTGAAATAGAGTAAGAAAATGGATGGAAAGAGCAATGAAAAAAAAAAAAAGGGCTTTTATACTAAATGTGACTGTTTTCTTTAGTAAAAAGACTCGCATGACTTTAAAATACAGCATATATAAAAGATGTACCTCTTGATTTTATGCCGTATCACATTAAACTGTGTATCTTGTATCATTTTATTTATCCTTTATTGCCTCTATTGCCTGCACCTCTTGGGTTGGCTTCAACAAATTCGTCCCATTCTCTCTTTTTCATCGTCTCTGCATCCAAAGCTTCATAATCATTATCATCAATAGGTGGTTTCTCGGGTTGTTCTCCACTAAATAACAAATCAGCATATACACAAACAAAGCATGCGTTATTCAATGTAACATTACCCTCCTTCAATGATATTGCCTCTTTCTTTTTCTTGTTCCAAATACTCATCAATTGACATTGTGGGCAAGTTATGGCCGTACCCAAACACTTGACTTTTCAATTGTTCCCGCTTATTCATAATCACAAAAGGCTGTAAAGGCCTTCCTTCTTTACTCAGCATGGGCTTATCTTTACCCCAATTTGCCCGACTATTACCAGCTACTGACTCTCGCTGATCCAGTTTAACGTCTCTACCCGTCTTTTCCATCATTTCACGCATCACTTCCATCTCTTTCACCATCACCATCTCTTGTTCAATTGCGTGCCAGTTTTCCAAAGCCTTTAATATCTCCAGATCGATCAAAGCCAACACCCATTCACGCTCTGTATCATCAATATCGCGATCTTCATCCTCGTTGGAACTCACTTGATCCAATTGTTGGCGCAGTTGTTGGATTTGTGCCTTGACGGCGCGCTCTCGCTTGAACCGAGCGATCTTTTGTTCGCGTTGTTGTGCTGCTGATGCCGTAGAACCGCCAGTGGTGTTATTTGTCTTGTGAGCTAACTGTTGCATAACAAGGATATCTTGTTTCTGAATAAGAGCATGATCTTGACAAGTATTGAGAAATTGTTGAATATGTTCCTAAAAAAAAAAAAGTTAATTTAGTGTTACGAGAAAGCTACGCAAAAAAAAAAGGGCGTATTCGGTTATTCTTATTTTTTACTCTGGCTTTGGTCAGGATGGCATTACGATCTTGGTCAACTCCCGAGATCTTGAGCGTCAAGTCGCCTAAGTAAGCTGGCACTAACAAAAACTTGAGATCATTGGTGTTGATTTCGTCCAACAGTTCATTATCACTGAATATATCGAGTTGAGTGACGAGATGGTTGGCTCGCGTCAGTCGCTCAATGCCAGCATTGACTTTGGATTGATAAGCAGGATCAATGCTTGAAAGCGAGGAGTCTTCTAATTCGGTCAAGATGGACTGACCCGCGCTAAAGAGCTGTCCCAAAGATAATCCGTCGAGATTGTCGGTCATGTTTTATTTTATGAAAGTAGGTATGAGTAAAGTTCAATAAAACGCGAAAAAAAAAACCTTAATGTGAAACGCCGGCGGTCTTATATGTTGGCCCTTTAAGGGGAAATCCAAATCATATCATTGGCCTGCAGATCAAAGCAGCTTGAATAATACCTTTTTTTATTTTTTATTTTCCATAGTTCCCAACCAGATGCCACACTATTCGTATTAATAGTATATTGCATACCAATATACATTAATTTTCATCATGTCACTTAACTATGGAACTAAAAGGTTAGTTTAAGCGAAAGGAAAGGGCAACCACATAGCCCATGTAATTTCAAGAGATACTTCGCATGATTCATAGCCTACAGTAGCAAAGAAAATTAAATAATATTTTGAAGGGTGAATGTTGCGTACAAAGATGAAAAGAAAGTGATTGCTTTAGTAAATATGGATACTACATAACTAGAATTTGATAAAAACTGCCACTTTGGTTTCAAGCCTACTACACAGCTTTCTTCAGAGCAACAGGCTTTTGACTTGCAATCACCAAAAGTTTGAAAGTTATATCTATGTTGGCTAATGAACTAAAGATAATTTTATGAATAATAACTTTTTTTTTTTATCAAACATAATATGGGTTTAATACAGTTTGACCAGCTATTGACAAAATGCAAAGATCAGAAATATGCAAAACGATTCTTGGAAGTAGTTGATCGCTGGAACACGGATAGCTTGATAGATCGTATCGTCTATTAGTGCTTATGAACAAATATGCTTTATTTAAATTAATTTTGTATTAAGAGTATCGTATTATAATGATCAATGCTCATTGGCTATTTACGCAAGGCGCTTGGGAAGACCATCCTCCTTCAAGAGAGATTCTGTTTGGGCCAAGACGCGTGGTCCATCATCAACCTTGGTATGTAATAAACGGCTGACAGAGCCAGCGGGTTGAACAGGAATAACATTTTCGTTGAACTTGGCATGCGATTTAGGAAGGAAATCCTCACCCAACTTTCCTTCTACGACCTTGTAAGGATCAGCAAAGAAGGCTTCAGGTTCCTTGTTGCTAGGGAAGTAATGACCGATCAATTGAATGATTTCAGCCATATTTTGCTTGGGGGCATAAATAACGGCGTTTGGTCCAGCATCGTAGGTATAAGCAGCCTTCAACTTACCATCAGGAGAAGAAGCGTTATATTCATGGATCAATTGAATGATAGCACGAGAAGTATCATTCATGTAGAAAATAGGAGGGTAGGTATCCAAACAGACAGCGTGGAATTGATTAGAATCACGCATCGTCAATTCAGCAAAGGACTCAAAGTCTTTCTCCAAGATAGCCTTCTTCATAGCTTCCATACGAGCAGGCACAACGTTGTTGATACGCTCGTTCATCAATAAACTGGTCTTGATGGTGGATTGCATACCGGCTGTAGAAGAAGTGCCCTTCTTGGCATCGGAAACAACACAGATCAAAGCTTCAAGTTCGGGCCAATGGGTTTCAGGTGCAATTTGAACAGCCAAGGAATCAGATCCATCAGCCTTTTGTCCCATTTCCCAAGCAACAAAACCGCCAAACAAGGATCTACAGGCAGAACCTGAACCTTGACGGGCAATACGGGATACTTCTGAAGTAGAAATCGTCAACTCAAAGAGTTGAGATAAAGTATAGACCAAAGCAGCTAAACCAGAAGCAGAAGAAGCAAGACCAGCAGCAGTAGGGAAGTTGTTTTCAGAACAAACATGAACAGGATAGGTAGAAAGAGGCTCAATAGGCTTTCCTTCAGCTTCGGCCTTGGCTTCCATGGCTTGACGAATAGCACGCGTTTCACGGAAACAGTTATGCATACGCTTGTTCTTGGTGATATCTTCTTCAATACCGTTCAACCAGAGACGATCATGACTGAATTCCTTGGCTGCTGAGATAGTAGTCTTACTGTGGAGAATGTCCTGTGATAAGGTAACAGACAAGGAGCTGTTGGTAGGCAAAATAAGCTCGGTATCGCGTTTACCCCAATATTTGATAACCTATGAAACGTGTTTAATATATGAAACCTATCTCGATTTACAGGACCTTACAGCAATATTGACAGGAGCAGTGCAAGTAACAGTCTTCATCTTGATGGAGTTAATGATGAATAAAGAAGATGATGAACAAACAAGTTTCGAGAAAGGGAGAAAATTTTGACTGGCGCGACCAACTGGTTTTCAAAGACTGTGTGCCTCTCATCTTACTTGTTTAAGAATTCATAACCCGCACACATTGCCCTGGAATCAGTGTAATGGAGGTGTCTCTCTGTCAAGATAGCTGCGTTCAATTGGACAAAAGACAGACACATGCTTCAATTTCTATCGGCTATTGATAGAATCACACGCTCAAGGATGCAGCACTACTGCAGCTTTTGCAGTAAAGCCAGGGAAATTCGGAATTGGGCTAATAGTGCTATCAATGTGCAGTAGCAATAGCAGTAACAAAATGCGTATATGCATTGTGGTCATCTCGCACACGTCTTTTGAATCAGCAGTTGACAGTTAAACATATTACAGACACACAGAATCACCGTTATGGGTCCTTGCGCTTTTAAACCCACTGGTGTTACATATCATAATATCATATGAAGCGTCGGTCTTTGCTATTTTCTTCAGCACTGACCTTTCTATCTTTTTAGATCAACTATGTCTATCAAGTGAGCAGACTGATTTGGGCTGATAGATCTATCTACAATCAAAATCGCCACTAAGTAACAGTTGTGATGTAAACATTCAGGAATTGGCGCGCACTGATAGTTCACCAACAGGTCAGTCAATAGCCAGCTTGCGGATAAGTCTCGGGATTGTAAGAAAACACACGTCGATCTAGCTGTTTCTATACATCGTTCAATGAAGTATATTTAGACAAGTATCATATTATCAAGCCAGTTATCATAGAAGCATAATCGAACAATTAATAGAAACACAACCAAGTAAACTGTCCATAGAAACTCATTGGTAAATACTAGCATTTCATTATATAACAGGCTCCTTTTGATACTTACTACGTCAGATCACAATTGATTAGGTACGTAGATTAACGTATAAATAAATAGCAGCAGTAATTACCACATGCGGCATGATCGCAAGATTGTGATATTCAGGAAATACTAGCTTAATCAACAACAGGCCAAGGTAATCAATGGTGCAGAAGTTTACGATCAATATGAACGGACCTGTCCTTCTATCTTGAATTTCAAAAGTCCATGTTGAAAAAAAAAAATTATCTCTGCGCTGATACCCTCCTGAATCCTGCATTGCTCTTGACTCTCAATCATACAATAATAACTCTGTTGCCATCCAAAGAGGCTAAACACTTTAATAGTACACTACGTTCTTTATTCAAGCAACATCGCTTTGAATCCAAGATTTAACCTTTTCTACCATATAATCAACATGTTTAGGTTCTATATTATCACAGTTAGTTCATGAAGGGAAACAAAACGCATCTTGGTCTTACCTAAACAAAACGCATGTGGTATATTCTCTGAACAAAGATGGATATCACCTATAAATCATAGTTTGTCAGTTCAACAGAACAATTGCTTGGTTTTAAATGCATATGATTTACCCTTTGGAAAATGCTCTGTCATATAGTCATAATGATCCTTGGGCGCCCACTTGTCATTAGCAGAGTAATACATAATAAACTTGTCCAAATGTTTGGTATAAAACTCATGGTCCAACTCTTTCACTGTGTCCATCTCAAAGCGTGCCATAGTAATGACATTCTTCAATACAGACGAATGCATCAATTGATGTGCAGTAACGTGTAACCCTTCGCCTGACTGCCCTGTAGCTGTCTTTACCAAAAATTGTCGTAAAGGAGGTGCTAGATAAGACACAAGAGAGCCTGCGACGCCAAAAGCAAATGGTGGTATAAGGTTTACCATACGCTAGGGGAATTTAATCAGTCTTTGGTTTTCTATAGAGATTGTAAAGTGGCTTACCGAGATATTGACGCCGTTGGGTGTGATAGCGATTTCTCTTAGCGTTGGAAACAATGCTATCACGCGAGAAATGCCATGACTAGGTCTCCTCTTTAACACAGCTGCACAAATATAAGACCCAATGGAGTGACCCATCAAGATAAAATTGGTATCAGGTCCATTTTCTTTTCGAAGCGTGTCGATGCAATCCACTTTATGTTGAATTTGATCTTCAAGCGAATACAATGTACTATCGTTAATACTGTTTCCATGATAATTGACCGAATGACCTTTATGAGATACTACAGAACAGTTCAATACAATAAACAAGCAGTATCATGCCATTTTCTTTTTCTTTTTCTTACCACCGATAATTTCAAATGAAGGAGATGCCAGCGATTTATGAATGCCTTGAAGAAAACTGGTATAATATTCCACTAAACCGGGATTACCAGGAATGAACAATAAAATGGTTTTGGCTTGCGTTGCAGCTGGCCAAATCAAAGTTTCTGTTTCGTAACCGGATACTTCCCAGACCGCGCGTAGAGGAGTTCGCAACAGCGAATTCTTTACAAGAGTAGCCATAGTTACAATGAGGCAAGACTGAACATGTATGATTGAAAAGCCCCGCGTTTTTTTTAAGTTTGATTATTATGATAGTGTTGATTGGCCATCGGTGATTGAGCAAATTATAATAATAATAACAATAACCTAGAATTCATCTCGTTGTACAGATTATGCTCTATCGTTTATTAACTATTACATGTGTTGGAAAAGTGGCACTAGTAGAACATTATTGACGATGGAGTTTCTTCAAATGATGAAACAGCTATTGAATCAATATAGAAAAATCTGTTTTAGTTTCTATCTCCTAGTGCAACAAAAACATCGATACATACATAGATGTAGCACAAAATACACCTTTAAAATGCTATTTACGCTATCAAACAAAAGATACAAAAGCGTACTATTACTACAATTGATTTTTGTTGGATTTTGATTAGCATATTGCATATACAATCTCTAAAATATCTCATCTTTCGATCGATCTTGGTCAAATGTCGCATTTGCAAATTAATCCATAATTCGAAAAAAAAACCTTTGCATCTATTATGACTTATTTTAGTTACTCTGAATACATTGTAATTGTTAATGAGCAGCTCCAAATTACTTCCCCAAATACCAAGCCTGATCAATAGTATTGAATCACTTTCTGTGCGGAACTTTAATCCAACTGCCCATCCACCAAGATATGCTGTAAAGCCTATTTGACATTAAGTAATTACTCCCACACTTTCTTATGCATACTGTATTCACATACAGTCTTTATTCCTTATATTTGGTGTTTCTTTCTTTCTTTCTTTCTTTTTTTTCTCTTTGCAATTAAACTCAACTTTCTAATGTCAATTACCAACTTTCCAGCTGAAATAAACTTTATCGTATTTCAGTACTTACCACGAGTGACTTTGTTTGAATGTTTATTTGTCTGTAAATCGTGGTCTTTATCGGCAGCACAGCTCTATTATTCAGAAGTGATATTGTCGAACAATGTTCATAAAGTTCTTCCCGGTATATTACAACAGCCGCACGGTAAACGCATTGGCAAATGGGTGAGAAAGCTAAGAATATACCAAATACATGGTAATCAACGACCCTTGGAGGAACAAGAGTTTATAGATCTAGTTTCGTGTATGCCACATCTAAAACAGATCGATCTCAACTGCTCTAATACTGTATCACATCTCAAGGCTTTATGGAAAATGGATTCTAATCTGCTGAGAAATATGAACGAAATTAATGTACGTAATAGCGGCTCTCATCAACTGTATACCCTGATCAACCTCAAACTCTGCGACACGATCACTCATTTAAGACTGGAAAACTTCCATACAGAATACTTCAGAGGCGATAAACAACGAGTGGTGGAATATCTTTCCAAGTTCACAAGTCTTGAATACTTGAAGATCATTAACGATAGTAGAAATGGTTTGGCTGGTCTCGATATGATATCCATTTTCAGTGCCTGTCCAAATCTCCACAGTCTCGACTTGCGCTCTTATTTGCCAACTTCAAACTATCGTAATGGCAATTATACAAATATACCTCTTACTATTATGACAAAACAAGATACTGTAGTAAAAAATACGAAACTGCATAGTCTGACATTGGGTATACCAGATCTTACAGTTGATTACTTTCAATATATAGCACATCACACGCCTACCAGCCTGAAATCTTTCAAACTATACACTTATGACGCTTCTTTCAGTGACTGGGTAGCTAACACGTATCGGTTTGAGCTACTTAAACAATTCGCCAACCATATCAAAACCTATCGCAATATGAAGATCAATATGGAATCTTCTTTGACTCGATCCATTAACCAACCTTTAGCAGGCGAGCTTTTAAAGAAATCGATAACTTGCTTATGGGACTTTTTGTACCTTATCAAAGGCAATCGAGACCTGTTTTGCAGCGTTGTGCTTGATATCGATAACTTTAGGTTGAACCATTTGAAACCTTACATTTATGTGCAAAATAATGCTACATTGAACGTCAGATCTTCTCTTTCTTATCCGCAAAACAGCTCGGATAGAAAGCAGCTCGACTGGGACTCCTACTTTTGCTTGAACCTAGCCAATGCTACCGCAGGGTTGCCTTTTATTAACTCGCTCAAGATTGATTACACGCTCTTTTATTCCATGACAACATCATGTATTGCACAATTGGTGCGCTGTTTGCTTTCTCGCTGTCACTGGCTACAAAACCTTCTTCTTGAAACAAATGTATCTTCATTGCTATTCCGTCCTCCCAGCGGTTCTCCGCGCCATGATGATGGAATTGGTAACACAGTTTCTAGGAAACCCATGAAAACCCCTTGTCCATTATCAAAAACACAAGAAAATTTGAGACTCGTCATCTTGGAAAACATCTCAGTGTCAAATCGTCTCTTAGAAATCATCACAACCGCACTGCCTTGCTTAGAAGTACTAAAAATGAGCAACTGCTCTTTCAAAAATAATAGCAAGTCCCACAATGTCACCAATATTGTATTGGACAAAATCAATCATTTACCACGACTTGAGCTTGTGTCAGCAGATTTTGACTTGATAGAAGGAAAACCTCACATTTGTATCATGTTTGAATCGACAGGAGATATAGCAATTGTATACAACTATTGTGGACACGAGTGTACTTTCCAAACAAATGTCGTGCACTCACCTTTTGTTTTTCCTCCCCAACCAGAGTACGCAACTGCAGTTCATATTCAATGCGCAAGAATTGATACAGTGTCTCTTTATAGTCCTCATGATACAGTATGCCCAGTATTGACTATGGAGCCATGGATCGATTTCTGTCTCATGTCCGATCAAAAGGAAAAATAGTTGTGTATATTCAAGCAGTAAATAATTAGGCAAAAACAGTCATTACATAATAAAAAGCATTATTTGAATTGATCAATTAGCTATCTCTTCATAGTTAGCTGGTCAATTCATTGAAAAAGAACTTGCTTAAGGAACCCTGCTTGTTATTATTAGTAAAGATGTGGTTTTTTATAGTTTGCTTAGACTCCATGGCCATGCAGTAGCGGATAATCATAAAAATGGGTACAGCGATTCATTTTGAGCATGGAATCGGATATAATGTTTGAATGGGATTTATCAGGAGATCGATCGATCATTAAAGATCTGGTTTATATGGAAATCTATGTAATTTATGAATAGACGCGTAAAACGTTACCTAGATGAAGATAATCTTTTCGAAACAGTAATGAAATAGAAACTAAACAGTGCAAAAGAGTATACATTGCTTTTCTAATTATCAAAAGTAAGTTTATGGGATTCTCCAGAGGTAATCAGGACACTGGTTTGTATGAATGAATCGTTTTTTAGTTTATAGTCTTCTGCTTTCACTATATTATCTACTCATGCTGGAGCAATTGCGTTATAGTCTAAGCAGTCTTGTATGGAGCTTTTTTTTTTTCCTGAAAATACTCTGTACATAGCAAGTAGTATTTGAGGTTTTCCACTAGTTTTTATGGCTCATTCGTTATGGTTGCCTGGATGGTATTAGTGATGATTTGATCTACAATAATATAACGGGTTTTAAAATCCGCTCATAGCTGCCGCCCTCGTATTGGATAAAATTGCAGGCTCAATGAATTTTGTTTCTCTTCTTTACATTAACCTTTAGCAAAAAATTCAAGATGACATTCGCCGAGATTATTGAATGCACTATTGTAAAAACAAAATGTTTCAATTAAATACTGTATGTGTATTCAATCATATTTTTTTTTAGGACTTTGAAGGTCAAAAACTAGCTGAACAACTCACTCATTATTTGTTAATCGCGTCTGGTGTACGGTTATTTCATTCTTTTTTGTTAAAAAAAAAAAAAAAAGAATACATCGCTCATACTTGTTTAAATAGGTTATTAGTTTTATTGTGGGTTATTCTATGCAATCCATGGAAATGTTAATGATAGTATTCGCGGTTGGTTTACTGGTCACTGCTTTGGTAAGGCACTTTTTGTTTTGAATAAAAGCGCAGTTTGCATAATAATTTAATCTTTTATAGGCAGTGATTCCAGCCTGGCCAATGTATAACAAGCACCCTCAACCATTTATTAAAGCAGATGATACCAATGAAAAGAAAGAATAAAGTGTATTTATATATAACACATTTCTTGGCCGCATTGCAATGCTCCTATTTTACACCCTTTTATTACATTAACTCCTTGAACATCTTTGATAGTGGTTTAGGTTGATACTTTTTATGTAGGATTAGAAGCAGTATAGCTAGGTGGGTCAATAGATACCATTTCATTAGTAGCTGCTTGATAGCTTGGCAATTCTTCGTTGTAGACTCCCACTTCTGGATCCAACTCCGTGATATGAATCATGAAGCAAAACCGAACTGATTGAGTAATTGGCACATCTCCTAAAGGAACCCGTTTTAAAGACCAAGTTACCTGTTGATCAGTGGCAGTGAATTCGTATAGTGTTTTTTTGACAGTGCTTTCAAACTATACATATCGAATTGGGTTATATGTCAAATTTTACATACCTATGCATATATGTATATACCTCTTTGATTTTAATTAAAAACATAGACCTTCTTTTACTTGTCCAGAAACTAAGGCCCGTGGGTACTAGAAGCAATAATAGAGGAAACCACATGGATATATGTAAAGAACGTGCAATAAACGTAAATATAGCTGAACAAACAACACATATAATAACCACCAAAAAGATATAAAAGTCAATATGATGAGAAGGACACTGATTTCGAACCAGTTTACGCAATTGATCTATCCTAGATTCGACTAAAGCGGGAGATAGCTATACAGAGTGTTATATACATGTCATTTATTTCGTGAGCCATTAGTGTATATACCATACAACAGTAGACAGGTTGGATAGAGTATTTTGTTCATCCAGAATCACTAATTTTGGTGGTCTCCACCTTAAACTCACTATGTAAAGGCTTGCAACCATGACTTTGAAGATTAAAAAAAAAGAAAAAAGAAAAAAAAAAGAAAGCCAAAGGAATCCCATAAGCTCTACTTTTTATATAAGCTAGAGGGGTAATATGAGGAGGTGCAATCGAATGTTACACCACGCATTTATGAAATCCTAATCAACGTCAAAAGCTTTAGCTCTTCTTTCTTTTTGAATGTCGATCTCCAGCAATACTCAAATAACGAATCCAGAAAGAAATGTGCCTCAATTTTTCTGTAATATGAAGACTATCTGTTTAACCGTTTTTGCATTGATAACTGGAGGCCGTGTTCAAACGTTACCATCAGGCCAAGTTCGCATTATCTTTAAATGGCATTACTTTGTCATTTCCTTATTGGTGGCATGTGTTGGCACCTTTGTAATTGCCAATACTACCAGTAGTATTTCCTTGCTTTGGAACAAGGCAGATCCCAACGACGATGAGTCTATCTTTTTACCGTTTACTTCGAGAAAAGTACCAGCGAAATGGCGCCACTCCATTACTAATCAACCTTTGAATCATCCTACTCATCATCCTAAATGTAACTAGTGTCATGTTCCTATATCTACTCAAAGTTTGCTCATTTTATTATCTTTACAGTGTACTATCCGAGAAATTGTCCTCATCAGCAGCATTCAAAGTTGTGTGCAAAACCTGTTCCTTCTTTTATATTTGCAGGCAGTGAATTTGCGGGTGCTTCTTATGTGTTTCGTATGCTGAAAGAACATCCTCAAGTAGCAGCTACTTCAGTGGATAATAGTCATCCCAATCAAGTTACACACGTCTTCGATAGTGAAGATTACGACGAAGCAAATGCATTTGATTCTTATATAGCTCAGTTTCCTTTCTTGAAAGATGATGGCTTGGCGACTACGGAAGAGAACTGGATCGTTGGAGAAAATGCACCACACTATCTTTATCAAAGCCACTTAACTGCAAAACGAATCAAAGATAATCTGCCTCATGTCAAGGCAAGAGAATGTATTGAAACATTGAGATCCTCCTGCTAATACCTATTATAGCTCGTCTTCTTTCTGAGAGATCCAATTGCAAGAGCCTATTCTCAGTACCAGAGCGAGAAGAAAGGTAATATCGTATTGTATACATGATGCAAGTTGTAATTCATTCTCTTGGGATAACAGATTCCAAGTTATCATTTGAAACATTGATTGATTTAGAGCTGCCGATTCTACGTCGATGTGGACATACGAGTACACAAACTGGCTGGGAAGGCTTCGTACGATGCCATCAAGGCAGTGAAATCAGAGGTAATCTTGATCGCGTCTACGAGAAATTCAAGCTCATTGTGTTATTTAGCTTCTTGGAAAGTGTCTAATGATACGCATACTTTCAATTCACTTGCAAAAGGCATGTACTATCCTGCTTTAGTACCTTTTCTACAGCAGTTTTCACCATCCCAGCTGTTTATTATTCGAACTGAGGATATCTTGTTGAATCCTTCAGGCTCATTTCAGCGCTTAGCCATGTTTTTAGATATTGATCCTACTTTCTTTGCTGAACGCAATTTTTATCAAAATGAACAACATTTGACAGAAGAAGAGCTGATCAATACACAGCTTGACCATCACCATCAGCAGCCTGACGAATATAGCAATAATAGCAGTATAGATCACTTTTTATCTTTCCCTCAGAAAGGTCGAAATGTGTTGTTGCAACAACGAACGCGTCATGTAAATAATCATCATAATCATCGCGGTATGGTGGCGAATGATGAGAAAGCAACGGCATTTCAAGCAGTATTTGAAGAGCCTATTTTATCGACTCGTTATAGGTTGCAAAAAGTGTATCGACATTTGAATAATCGATTAATTGATCTATTTGATCATACAAAGACTACGTTTACAGGCTGGATTTATGATGTAGATCGCGGTTGAAGGAACCCTCCACCTTTTTTTTTTATTGCTTATTACTACTACTATTACTACTACTTATATACTCTCTAATCCAGCTTGAACTAATTTTTAATACATCCATATCTTTGCCCTGAACAGACGCGTTCTCTGATGAAATCACATCAATGATGCGAAGTTCCAAAGGCGGATATCCGCGCATATCTCTTTCATTATTCACTATCATATAATAATAAATCGTCATATTCATCATCTATATGCTGTACTCCTTACCTAAATCTCCACCCTTTAATGTTTCCTTGGAAACAACTAAAGCATCAATGGTTGGGTCTGTCACAGTAGGGCCAAATGGATCCTTGATAGGTACAACCTCATAAGAGATGGTACGTTTAATCCGCTGCATATAATCCTTGACTGATTGGATACGTTCAGAAGTGGAGGCGATCAATTCGCGATGCTTCTTCTTTGTCAGCATACAATCATCCGTCACACCTACAACCATGCTCTGTCTTGCCAACAGGGCTGTCATGGTTAATAAAATTTTATGTCCAGCATGCAAGTGATCAAAGGTACCGCCGACAGCGACGCGTTCAAAGACCAACGGCTCAATAGGGCCTGTATTTTCTGTCAATGGTGTTGTATTGGACTCAGCTTTAGCTTGATCTGTCAATTGGAAGCTATCTAAAGGTGTTTCTCGGGGCTTGTTATAAACGTCTAAAAGGGCTAACAAAACATTATGAATAGAGTCAAAGCAAAATCCCTCCCCAAGGCAATTTACCTTTATCTTCAATAGGTAGTATACATATGGTCTTGATATAAGGTTCTAGCGTTACTTGATAACCGCAGATATCTTGAAACACAACGTTACAATCAAACAGTGGTTTCTCGAGTTGATAAGCTGTAGTGAGCTGTATGACATAGACAGAACCCAAGAAAGCTTGTATTTTCTCCCAAATACTGTCCAGACAATCAATGTTGGCTTTTATTTCGTCACATGAGATGGCGATAATAAGATTAGTTTGACGATTAATAGCTTCATGCACAGCTTGCTCAATATAGCTTGACTGCCTTTGGCCAATACGGACCAAAGTTTTAAAAGAGAGGGGGAGTAATAAGCTCATAGCTTGTGTATGTAAAGAACTCAAAAAAGTGATGATTTGTGCTGACTGTAGAGAATGAAACTCGAGTCACGTAATACCAGTCTGTGAGAAAAGCAGCTTAGGGACCCAAACTTTAATAGGAGTAAGCAGAAGCTTTGGGAAGTTTAACTTGTTTCATCGAGTTCAATGTTGATTAGCCTGACTAGTTTTTATCATAAACTGATTACAGTATATTGTATGTAGTTCATTTATATAGCTGATTATTGATGGAGTGATGTTTTATTTGTGTTAGATATATAATCAATTTAGCGATTCCAATAAGACAATAATCCCTAGTTTACCATTCAATGCCTACAATGTATTAATGGAATAAAAGAAATCAAGCTAAATTGAAGTTGTGTATGATGTACCTGCGTATTTTGAGCATGAATTACTGATCTGATGCAGTATTTGACCGAGATCTACCAAGATCGAACGAATCAGATCACTATGCTTATTTTCAAAGCCACTGAACTCTTGCGCCAAAATATTGAAATTATTATATAAAATATGTTACATATTTATGAACCATTTTGATTTTTGAAACACTTTGTAGAATGGTTTTATTTTCTGCCGAACCATATGCATATCCCATAGGAGTGGTAATAGATAGAGCGAAAGTGTAAAAATGACGGAGTTTTGTAGCATTTAATAGAAGCATGAAAATATGTTTAGAACCAAAAAAGAGTTTATATCGGTATGTCTGCAAAGTGGCAAAGCTATACCATCCTTAGTTGATATTCTAAAGAGACTATATAGTTATATCGAAACTCAATGTCCCTTGTAAACTGTTGAGCAATTGTATAATTTTAAGGGCTATTTTTCGAGTAATATCCATGGATAGCCCATTATTCAATTTCACTGACCAATGAAATAAATCGGCTTATCCTCGTATGATAATGTGAAGTCCACATAGATATTACAATAATGTTATTTGGGCAGCATATGAACTACAGATTTCTTGGTCCAATGGTACTGAACCACTACATAAAACTGTTAAGGTGTTACTTGATATTTTATGCTTTCCCCGCTAATTAGTGTTATTCATCATTTGGAGATCCACTGTGTACCCATGGGCCGTACCAATGCTTTTGCGCGGTCATTCAAATAGGAAAACTATATAACAGAAACTTGCAAAAAAAAAAGTGGGGGGATATTTCTCTTTTTTTCTTTTCACTTAACAAAACATGGATGCTGTATCTCGAAGACTACTAAAAGAGTTGCGTGAAATCGATAAAGAAGCCAAGGCACATCCTGAAATCATTGAACTGGCACCTGAATCAGACGATGATTTGTTACAGTGGCGAGCTGTTTTGGCTGGATTACCTGATACGCCTTATGAAGGTTTGTATCAACCATTGATATACAAATGTGATTATCTAATAGCGTATAGGTGGTAAATTCGAGCTGGCTATTCAGATACCATCAAACTATCCTATTCATCCACCAAATATCAAGTTTGTGACTACCATTTGTCACCCCAACATACATTTCAAGGTATAACTGCGTGACCAACAGCCCCAAATTTTGACTAATATGCGTTCTAGACGGGTGAAATTTGCTTGGATATACTAAAGACTGCTTGGTCACCAGCTTGGACGCTCAAATCGACCTTGCTGGCTATCTCACTTTTATTGAGTAATCCAGAACCTTCCTCACCGTTAAATTGCGACGCAGCCAATTTATTAAGGTGCAATGATCAGCTAGGATATCAAAGCTTGATCAGAATGTATACCCAATTATACGCTATTCCAGAAGACTCGCTTTAAGCTTTATTGCTTTGTCTCCAGTATTTGTACATTAAACTAAAAGAAATAAAGAACCAGTAAACGCTATACCCTGTGCTCATCCAGTTGCTAGTTTGCTTGCCCATTAATGCATTGAAAAGACGTCTATTCCAAAAAAAAAAAAAGTGAATTGATTACATAAGTATATGTTGGTTGCATATTACATGGATATACCTTAGGAAACCTGCCGACATTTGTTGCGATTGACGAATCGTATATATCAAGCTTTTCATGGTGGTTGGATTTGTGTATAACTCAATATATCCAAACAGTTTGGATAGTTCAATAGCGCCAGTGAAATAGACGACTGTACTAAAAACACATGTCTGGATCCATCTGGCGGCGTATGAAGTTGTGGAATAATACACCAAGCTAAACAATACGGCTATTAGCCCGCTTGGAGTCAAGGTAACCAGTGCGGCTATAGCTGGTAATCTCTATTTTTCAAAGGTCAATTTTTTTATATGCACCAACCAAGTTTACATACACTGGCATTGCGGATCCAATACAAGTTGATATCAAGGCCCTGATTCAAAATATAACAAAAAGGCACTAGAAATAGCGCAAGCCTCGTCATGAAACTCGCTCTTTTGGGCTGCTGATGCCTGGTCATGGCCCATCCAAGCGTTGTTGCGGATACAGTGAGTATAACCGACAACAAGGGATGTAACACTGTTTGCTTTGTCTCCAGAAACTGACTAAACATTTGAGACCAAGTAAAAGACACCAGTAGTATTTGCATAAAGATACCAAACAATGCACCTAACCATACAAGTCTTTGATTTTGCTGTGTGTATAAAACTAAACTGACAGTCAAAACACCTGTATTGAGCAATCGAGGCAATACAAAATTGAAAAACGGTTTACTAATCATTTTGTATAACAAGAAAAAAGAAAAGGAAAAAGAGAAAGAAAAAAACAGGATAATCTACCAGCCGCGTTTCATAACCAAACATCCATTTACTTTATCAGATCCTGAAAGAAGCTGACTCACCCGGGCTTTTAAAGTAAAATAGGCTTCCAAACTTTTTTTCTTTTCGCGCTTTCTTCTTCTGTTTTTTCGATAATATGAAACTGTTTCTGTTGCTTCTATTTATCGTATCCAGTGTGTTGGCTGAAAGGGTCATTTATGACTGGACTTTGACATACAAGAACGTAAATCCGGATGGCTTAAAAGAAAGAAGGGTTATCAGTATCAATGATCAATGGCCGTAAAGTAGTCGTATGATAGAAAGATAAAGCACCGTCGACTCACATACAGATAGACCTCCACCGATCAAGCTAAACATCAATGATACACTTGTGCTTCATGTTCGTAACAGATTGAATGAGCCTACTGTTATTCATGCGCATGGCCTCTTTCAAAATAATGGCACCAATGTCTATGATGGTGCTGGCATGGTAACGCAATGGTAAAGAATATACAAAGAAGATTATCCATGGTATTGATATGGTTGTTTAGCCCCATTCCTTCCAACTATGATTTTACGTATGAATATCCAGTAACACAAGCGGGAACTTTTTGGGTACACAGTCATTTCAAGGTAAGAAGTTTTAGCTGTGTTGATGAGCTTGATTCATAATCCCTTTGAAAAAAAAAAAGGTGCAATATATGGATGGTCTACGTGTGCCTTTCATTGTATATGACGCTTCAGAGCCTGTAGATTACGATGAAGATGAGATCGTAACTGTTTCAGGTATGAACGACGCTCTGTTTTCCAGTTTCATATAAATTAAATCTTAGTGAACAGACTGGTATCATCAAGATTCATATACTAACTTGGAGCAATACATGAACCAAGATAATGAAGAAGGCGTCGAGCCTATCCCTCGTAAGAAACCATCCAAGCTAGTTCTGTATTAGCTAAGCTTACTTTTCTGCTTTAGAATCGGGTTTGATCAACGATCATGTTAATAGCACCTTTTCATTTAAGCCCGGAAAGACTTACCGACTTCGACTGATCAACATGTCTGGTATCGCCGTATTTAAAGTTTATATTGATGATCATGATATGGAAGTGATTGAAGTCGATGGTGTAAAGTATTGAGGATTTTAAATATGAGTAACAAACTAACCCATTTCTATTTGAGATAGATTTTGACAGAACCCACAAAAACGAAGGGCGTCTATTTAGCTGCTGGTCAACGTATTTCAGTCTTGGTTAAAACTAAACCTACAACTGACTTGAATTATTACTTGCACGCCAATTTGAATCCTATCATGTTTGATTATATTCCTGAAGACCTTGAATTAAGCAAGTATAAAGCACAAATGACAAAACTTGAACAAGTAGACTAACTTTATCGCTTGAAAAAAAAAAAAGATATCGAAGCTCCTATTTATTATGACAGTTCTATTCAAACGTTTGCATCACGCCAAGATCCTGAAACAATTAAAAGCAACTATGATGATGCTTTTATTCCTCCTTTGGAAAAAGCACCAGCACTAAAAGCAGACCGTCATGTCAATCTAACTCTGGACTTTGTAGTGAATACAGACGGTCTAAATCATGGTGTTATGAACGGTATTCCTTATCTACCACCCTTGGTACCCAGTTTACATACTTTGTTAACCATTGGCCGAGAGTGGGTGAATAATACCGCTGTATACGGTCCTCAAAGCATTGTGTCCATCTTTGAACTTGATCAAGTTGTTGAACTTGTTATCAATAACCTGGACGATGGACCTCATCCATGTAAAAAAAAAAAAAAAAAAAAAAAAAGCTTGCATATAGTAGCTCCTATTCCGTTACTGACATTGTGTTTTTTATATTTATAGTTCACTTGCATGGCCATGTATTTCAAGTCATTGCGCGTGGTAAAGGCGTCATGGGCGCTTCACAAGAATACCCAGAACCTACAAATCCTACTTACCGCGATACCATTGGTGTGCCTTCGGAAGGCTACGTAGTCCTCCGTTTCCGAGCCAATAATCCAGGCGTTTGGTTCTTTCATTGCCATGTAGATTGGCATGTTCCTGCTGGTCTTGCTGCTACGTTCATTACAGCACCTGAATTGGCATTAGATACGATGGAGCTGCCCCAAAACTTGATTGATATCTGTGAAGCAAGTGGACAACCTGCACGGGGTAATGCTGCTGGAAAAGAAGGTCTAGATCTGGACGGTGCGCCCGATGGCATTCGTCCTTTACAGCAAAAGTTTGTGATGGGTGGTTTGATTGCTACATTGGTGGGTATTAGTACGATCATTTGGCATGTCTGGGTGGATCCTGGACATGAGGAAGATGATGAAGATGATGGTGATGATAATGAAAAAAGAGCAGCAGACAAGCAGCCGTTATTATCAAAATCAAGAGATGATTAGATTATAATAATTGGTAAAATACACAATAAAAGAGAGTCGCAATGGGTAATATGATAGGTTTATTATTATGACTATTGTGGTTTATATCCTCCTCTAGACTGACCGCCACGACCTCTAGTGCTGGTATTATTATATACGCCACCGCGTCCTCGACCATATGATCCATAGTGATGATCATAATGGGCTTCATCATATAATTGTGTATAATGAGGCTGGTGGTTGGCATAGTACGTAGGCTGTTGGTCAGACATATAGTACATGGGCTGCATGTAAGGTTGAGGCTGAGGCTGTTGTGGAGGAGGGTAACTATACATACCAGCAGGCATACCAGTATTGGGATCAATAGGGACCAACATACTGTAATCCACCATAGGCGCATAGATAGCTTGCTGTTGCTGTACAGGTGGATGATGAAGATCTTGAGGATGGTAGTAATAGTCTTGTGCTTGTTGTGGTTGAAGATGATGAGAGGGTGTATTGTAATAAGTAGTGGAGTATCTAGTGGTATCATCAGCCGGTTGAATGTCATTTGTGGGTGGTACTGGTACTTCAGATGCTGCTGTAGTATCAGTAGGAGTTGAATTGAAGGAAGATGGAAAGGTTGATGGTGTGGTAGTGGCGGTAGTGGTAGTGACAGTAGTGGCAGGGGCCACTTGTTGGCCATCTTTCTTACTCGCCTGTATAGAAGTAGATCCTTCAGTAGACTCTTCTGGTTTAGGTATGCGTTGATGGTCGTTTATTGGCTCCGAAACAGTAGTAGATGCAGATGTTTTAAGTTTCTCTTCAGCAGGAGGCTTTGACTGTCTAAGCTTTTTTTCTCGCTTTTGCTTTGGAGGCTTCTTTTCAGCAGCAGTGGATACCACTGGCTGGACTGTTGCACCGAGAGATTCATCACTAGTATTGACGCGAGAAGAACGCTTGAAAGTAGCCTTTTTAGTCTGAGATTTCTTGGTATTAGAACTAAGAGCATCTGCAGTCGCTGAAGAACCATTTGCATGTTCTTCTGCAATAGCAGTTTTGTCTTCCTTCTTCTTAGATCTATCTTTTTTCACTTTCTTTTCAGATTTACTGTTGTTGTCGATAGCTTGAAGCTTAATAGTTTGGATATCAGCCTCTGAGATATCTTTAGACCAGTCATCTACGGTGTTGAGAGACGTGGTAGGCTCTTTTTTCTTTTTGCTCGATTTCTCTTTGCGCTGGGGTTTTGCAGGCTTAACACTTGCTTCATCTAGTGGCTCAGGCGCTTGCTGTTCAGTCGCTCCTTGCTTAGACTGATGCTGCTCTGTGACATTTGCTGAGCAGCCTTCAGTAGCGTTCGATGGCCAGCCTTCGGCAGCATTCGATGGCCATCCTTCAGTAACACTCGATGTCCAGCCTTTGGCAGCGCTTGATGACCACCCTTCGGCAGCGTTCGATGTCCAGTCTTCGGTAGCGTCCAAACTTGAGGTAGGTTCCTTTTTCTTTTTGCTTGATTTCTTTTTGCGCTGAGGCTTTGCGAATCTATCATTTTGTTCGTCCGATGCTCGTGATTCAGACACTTGCTGTTCGATGATTTCTTTCTTAAGCTGATGCTGGCTACTCGACTTCTGTTCTATAGTATCAACCGAAGACGATTGAGGTTTCTTTCGATCCACATTCTTGGGCACCTTTTTCTTTCTATTACTCTTTTTTTCAGCTGCGGCATAAGAGTCCGAAGAAGGAACGGCAACATCATTAGCTTGTTCCACAGGAGTTGGCTCAGGCTCTTTGATGCCACTGCGTTCCTTTCGCTTACTTGGCCTATCTTTCTTTGTAGACACTGCACTTACTGGCGTTTCTTGCTCTTCTGCAGCGATTGGCGTAGTATCGGCAGGTTTGCTGGGTTTTTTCTTGCTGGCTCGTTCCTTGCGTTCGACAAGTTTTTTATTGGTGCTTCCAGTCATTTTCTCAGTTACTTTCTCGCTGTCGTCTTTACGCTCGGTCTTGACCTTCTTCTCTCGTTTATTTGCAGCGTTTCTTTTAGTATCCTGTTTTGACGAAGTATCGATACTGTTCTGAGGAACCTGTTGGCTATCAAGATTAGGTTCGACAACTCTTTTGTCTTCTGATTTAGGGTTTCGATCCACCGTTTTATCAATTGTTTTTTTGTTCTCTGGTTTATCAGCCCTTTTCTTCTTTGCTTTCTTTTCAGATGCCGCACTGTCCTTTTGATCTTCACGTTTTTTCGGTCTTTCAGAGGCCTTTGATTGATCAGTAACCTGATTTGGCTACCATCAAGACAATTAGTATTGATAATGTACAATTAAGATTTATAGTACCTTGACTTTAAAGGGTACAAAGGCAGGAGGTCCTTGCTCTGCACCATCTTCGCCGTCTTTTGCTACAGATTTACCACCAAATCGTTTCAGAAATTGCTAAGCAAAAATAGAATCAATCCGTTGTCCCACACTCAAGCTTTTAATATGCTTACCTTCCCAGCTCTCCAAGCTTGCACTAATTCTTGGACATGTCCTCCCAACTCCTTTAGCATACCAGGACCTAATATCAGGATTTGGTCTTTGATCCCAATGGGTTTGGTGACCAAAAACTTAGTACCAGGTGGTGTATGGAGCCTATGAAACGAAAATGCTTGTTAGTTTCATGTTTCGTTAACCAGTTTGATTACTCACTTGAGACCTTCGACTTTTCCATGCACTTCTACTGCTTTCAATTTCTTTTTGCTGCCGTCGGTAAAAAGGACACTCAATAAGCGTGGCTTTTCGACCTGGTTTACAGACGGCATGGCTGCATTGCGTACTTCCAACACTTGCAAGACGAGAGGACTTGGTATTTCTGACACCTTTTCGGATGTCTTGTTGAAGCCTTTTGTTGTCAATAGACGAAGATCCATCTATAGACATGTTCAGTATATTTTCTAGATCGCGAATCGAAAAAAAAAAAGAAAAAAAAAATAACGTTACGTCTTTTGCACAGTTTATGAAATCGTCAAGTGAGTTTGCTTCTGGGTGCTCAGAGGCAATAAGGTCAATACCTTCTTGAGATAGGTACCATCCTTTTTCCTCGAAAGAAGCTATAGTGGGTACCATATTACTTGTATAGTAAAAAATAGAATATGAAAGAAAAACACGGCTTTGTTTTGCATTGCATACTCTCACTCAATCCAGGATTGACTGCGGGCGAGTCAAGCGGTCACTCTTCGGAGTTGATTTGAAAGTCTAGTTAGTAGGTTAAATTGAAGATTGATGATCAGACAGCTTGTGATAGATTGCTGTTTCATAAAGGGACCTTGAAGACGTTGATACTCATTGCAGGCCCTCATATTTCTAGACTAAATTACTATGCAATTCTTTCATACTTTTTCTTTTTCTTTTTTTTTTTGCTATTTTGCTAGTAAACTGAATAAGAGCATGAAAAGTCATTTAAATGTATTTATTTCACCTGATCATAGAGAGGAGCCACATGATAAAGTTGTATATATGTAGTCGAGTGCTTTTAAATTCAAAATATAAGCCATTATTTTTGATCTGCTGAATGCACTACCATACCATAATAATCTGACCAATACATTCTTATGACTGAACTAAGCTTGTTTATCTTTGTTCACTAATCAAAGGCTTATGCCTATGAATTAAAAAAGGACATGGAAATATAGCAACATAGAAGGGATCAAACGTAAAGTTGATTCGCCATCAAGATTTCATTTTTTACACCTTATGACAATCAAAAAATATATATATATATATATATATCTACGTGTATTTCCAATACTTGCTAATTAGTTGCTTTGAAGTAATTAAATGTCATTTACAACCATCAAAACAACAAAAAAGATTTTCATCAACTATTCACATATTCATAGAATTAATACTCATTTGCCATGAAAAAAAGTCAAATACAGAGCTTTTTTGTTTGTTGTTGTTGTTAGATCTGCTTAGCGAGCTTCAGCAATAATGTGTGAACAGAATCTTATCAACGTTTATACAAAATACAATGGTGCATCGAATGGTATAAAGACTGTTTGATTCTTCTTTAGTTTTGTTAAGTTATATTTGATAAAAAACGGTTTCTAGGATTGACTAGAAATACAGCTGTAACTAACATTTTAAATGCAATAAAATCCATAATAAATATATAGGAATGCTTTTATATATGTCAAACTTTTGTTATTAAATAACTGAGCCCTTAAAGTGCTGCTTACACACTCCACAAAAACCAAAAAGAAAAATTAGGTCTAGATACATATCACTCTTGGGGATTTTTCTGGAATCTTCTTACTTTCTCCATCTCTACAGATTCCGACAGATTCTGGTTTAATGTTACATCTGATGACTAGTACATGTTTAGAATGAGTTATTCCATCTAATAAAATACTCATTGAAGGGAAGCTCAATAAAAATACTATGGTTTAGCGGTAGACAGTAAATTGCGTGCATTTTATATGCATTGGTACCAATAGATCTACAGATCGAACTGATTCCTGGCAAAGGTCGATTATGATTGATTGTGCGTTTTTCAGAATCAATCGCTCCACCCATCAAATCCTTCGTTTAACTGAAACACAATGTATTCTATACTGCAACTTATGGCCATAATTTTATATACAATTCATACTTACTAGAGCTATAGATCTCGGTTCTTGGATTTTAGCCAAACATGGCACGTAATTAGTTCTCCAAGAATAGAATGCACTACTACATCTAGTAAAACATCAGATCCATCAATCTTGATACCTTTGTTCTCTTCAATGCTTAGCCTGTGCTTGCCAATTGATAACGTTTGTTAGTGAAGCAGCCGAGATCTCCTATCGCTAATGATAAAAGTCTATAGTTGAGATACTTACGTATCAGTAAACTAAACCAAATATGGTAATGTCTGGAATGGAGATAGTGGATAGAAGTACCATTCAAACGGGAGCCAACTATATACGGCAAACTTAATCCAACCTTTTTCAGTCAATAAACGCAAACGAGATTCGTCAGAGGGCGCTAACACAAATGGTGTGCCTGATCACGAAATTGGCGAGTCACGCTGAGAGTTTATTATTTTATCCTTGTGAGTCATTATGGGCAACCATACACAATTATGCGCGCTCTTTGTATTTGTGACACCGCAAAATTTTGACAGTTGGAACTTTCATTCCTATTTCATTTTTCAAAAAAAATATGATTGGTATAGTTCCCAATAAAGAAGGAACTGTTTTCAAAGATAGCGAGAAATTCACTATCTATTAACAGTCTTTTTAGGCGGTATATAGGCTATAGATGTTCTGTATTAGGTTGTATTTGAAGAAAGCTCAAGCTGCCATTTATTTTATTTTATTTTTTCATTTGTTTACTTGTTTTCATCGTCTGGTGTTTGTCAAACCTGGCCGATAGGATTTACCAAGATCCTTGGATTTGAATATTGAAGCGCCGTTCCACACTATCTTTGAAAGGTTTATATTGGCTTTTCCCAACTTTCTTTCCTTTTTTTCCCTTCTTCCTCCTCTTTTTTTACTCTAAAACGATAAAACAATGTGTGGTATCTTTGCTGTTTGCAACTATCAAGGTGATATTGACGCCTACCGTCAACGTGCTCTCTATCTTTCCAAGAAGTAAGATATTTAATAATCGCGATTTGATAATGAAAGTTTGTTTTGACACTTTGACGTAAAATGATAGGATTAGACACCGTGGTCCCGATTGGTCTGGCTGTCACGTCTCCAAGAACAACATCTTCTGTCACGAACGTTTGGCTATCGTTGGTGTTGGTAAGTTTTTTTTTTTTTTTTCCTGGGGTAAACGACGTTTTAAATTACGAAAAAAACTCAATCAAATCAAATATTTACTAGATTCTGGTGCTCAACCTCTTGTTAGTCAAGACGGTAACATTATCCTCTGTGTTAATGGTGAAATCTACAACCACAAGCACTTAAGAAACCAATTGAAGAAGCCTCACCATTTCCAAACCAGCTCTGATTGTGAGGTTATCATGCACATGGTAAGCGATGATTCATCAATTAATACTTTGGTTATATACTAAAATGCTAACTTGAACTAGTACGACGAAATGGGCACTGATCTCGTGAAGCATTTGGATGGTATGTTCTCTTTTGTTCTTTTGGATGTCAAGAAGAACCGCGTTATTGCTGCCCGTGATCCCATTGGTATCACTACTCTCTACTACGGTTGGAGCAGCAAGATGCCCGAGACCGTCTACTTCTCTTCTGAACTCAAGGCTTTGAACGAAGAATGTGACAAGATCTTGGCTTTCCCTCCTGGTCACCTTTACGATTCTGAGACCAAGGAAACCACTCGTTGGTTCAACCCCACCTGGTGGGATGGCAACAAGATCCCCAGCAACCCTGTTGATTACAAGGTCTTGAGAGAGTCTCTTGAAAAGGCTGTTCGCAAGAGATTGATGGCTGAAGTTCCTTATGGTGTTTTGTTGTCTGGTGGTCTTGATTCCAGTTTGATCGCCGCTATTGCTGTGAGAGAATCTGAAAAGATTGCCAAGGGTACCGCTGCTGAGGATGATGATAACATTGATGAGAGTAAGACAGCATACAAGCAGAGACCTAGCTATTATAATAGTATAGAGTCAAAATTGGGTTTAAATAGCGAATGATGACTAACTTATACTGTTCTAGGTGGACCCAAGTACTGGCCTGGTATTCACTCTTTCTCTGTTGGTCTTCCCGGAGCCCCTGATTTGTTGGCTGCTAGAGAAGTAGCCAAGTACCTCGGTACTATTCATCACGAATACACTTTCACTATCCAAGAAGCTTTGGACGCTGTCAGTGATGTTATCTACCACCTCGAAACTTACGATGTCACCACCATCCGTGCTTCTACCCCCATGTACCTTCTTTCTCGTAAGATCAAAGCTATGGGTGTCAAGATGGTTTTGTCCGGTGAAGGTTCTGATGAAGTCTTTGGTGGTTATCTCTACTTCCATCAAGCTCCTAATGCTGCCTCTTTCCACTCTGAATGTGTTGATCGTGTCAAGAACTTGCATACCGCCGATTGTCTCCGTGCCAACAAATCTACCATGGCTTGGGGTCTTGAAGCCCGTGTTCCTTTCCTTGATAAGGAGTTCTTGGAAGTCGCTATGAACATTGAACCTGAGGAAAAGAGACCTAACAAGTCTTTGGATCGTATGGAGAAATATATCATCCGTAAGGCATTTGATACTTCTGATGAACCCGATGCCAAGCCTTACTTGCCTGATAACATCTTGTGGAGACAAAAGGAACAATTCTCTGACGGTGTTGGTTATAGCTGGATTGATAGTTTGAAGGCTGTCAGTGAAAACAAGGTCTCTTCTGATGAATTGGCCCAAGCTTCTTCAAGATGGTCCAAGGATACACCTGATACCAAGGAAGCTTACATGTACCGTGTCATGTTTGAACAATGGTATCCTCAACCTGCCTGTACTGCTTCTGTCGTGAGATGGATTCCTCGTGCCGATTGGGGTTGTCCCTCTGATCCTTCTGGTCGTGCCCAAAAGGTTCACGAACAAGCCTATGAAGCTAAGAAATAAATAACGAACGCATCTTGACTTGTATGTGTGTATATACTTATAAAATAAAAAGAATTCTATAGATACATTTAAACATAAAATTTGAAGTGTGGTAATCAATTAAGTCGTACTATAAAACCAATTTATTTGGATGGTTAGAGCTTATCTCAGTCAATATACAATCTTGCATCTAGTTGCATATTACAAACATACTTGTTTCTATTTATCTCCCCAGTTTGAAACTTGCATCTTGACTAATGGTTGAGCAAGTAAGTCTGTATGATTTACATCGACAGTATCACCAGAGATCGACACTTTTCTTCAACCTTTGCCAGCCCACAAATTTTATCACAGGTAGTTAACAATTATGCTGGAAGCTAATAGATCACGGCTTACATACATTGAAGACTTAATTTGTTATAGCTTCAACTAATTAGTAAACTAGAAGCATTTGCAGATTTCAGTGAATCTTGTCAAATGTGTCATGGCGGTGGTGATGGGTATCATCTATAGGAATTCTTTGCCACCCAATTAAATTGATGTATTGATGTTTCAACGCTTAGCAACTCGGGAGATAAGTTATGGAAGCTCATTACTCTGGATATATATATACATATATAGCAATGATTATAAACAAATACTTAACTTGATGCTTTCGTTAGATAGCATTGTAGTCATTCCCTTGATTATAGGCTGCACTAATTAATTAAGTCTCTCAATAACGTGCAAAGAAGCATCTTGTGGGTTTGATAAACTAATTGAATATATAATATAAGATGGCATAGAGAATTTATTTACTATTGGAAAAAAAAGTATACTATTATTATTATTATTATTATTATTATTAACTGCGGTATGATGTATATAATTGATTGTATGAATGGGGCAATAATATGATTACAGGAAGAAGTATGAAAAGGGAAATGTTTAAGAGCGGGTATGAATAACATTTTCAGCCAATGAAATAGGAGGAAGACGCGTATTAGTCGAAGCTAGCGATAATAACGATCTTGCTACTTGCTGTTCATGATCATAGTCCGAAGAACAATCTGAAGCACTGCTGTTGCTACTAGGCGGGCTATGACAGCCACATGCAGATGTAGGTTGAGCAATAGCGGCATCTATATCCGATAATTTGGCTACTGTACTTGATAAGAGATTTGATAAACGAGTAACCTCTCTTTGAAGTTCTTGACGCTGAGATCGAAGTGATTCTGATGATTCCTGATGGGCGCATAATGGAGGCGGCGAGGGATAATAAGCGTGAATAGGTGGTAAAGTAAATTTGTTGTCCTCCAGCTTATGATGATTCCAACTATGATCCTTATCTATTACTGGATACGATGTCATATCATTTGCCACCCTATTACCACTCCCATTACTCGATCGGCTACTTGTGCTGCTGCTATCATCAAAGCTCATCTTGCGAGGAGTTTGCGTAGGTGACCAAGAAGAGGTGGTGTTTTTGAATGTGGTGATATTGCTAGCTGCTTTGATTGATTTGGGTTGTTCTTCTCTCTTTTGATGTTTAAGCGGAGTAGGTTTCTCTTGCGAGGAAGGACAGCGTTTTCTACGTTTAATGACGGTACGCATCATGGTGGCAGGTCTATGTACGTGATGAAGTTTATAGTATAGTCCACATGCATTACAGATAGTCTTTCCAGTGGCATCCCTTCGCCATAAAGGAGTCGTGGTTGCTTGGCAATTGGCACATACAATGTTTTCGTCTTGTTTATTTAGTGGCAAATCCATCAAGACAGGTTGTTGTAATTGGTGCTGTTGGTCTTTGATGTGATCTTCCTTGCCGCCATTTGAGCAATGGTCGCAAACAGGCCCTTTCCCGCTTTCGCGTCCCCAAAGATGAGGTCTGAAGGATGATTGACACTCCACACAGCGCGTTAAAGACCTTTTACGAGCTTTCATTTGCTGCTGTTGATGATGGAAGGTGATATTATTTGAATAAACCATAATAAAAAGATAAGATAAAGAAAGAAAGAGAAGGGAAAAAAGGGAAATCTCAGAGCAGAGAAAATAAGAATCCAGCAAAAATATAGAGTCAAGTCTATACTTGATAGTAGTAGATCCACCAGTCTTCTCCATTAGGGAAATACAATACTTTTGATAATCTCTACCAATCACCTTTAATCAAATGATCTGAGGATTCCCACACTTTCCCAGGTCTTTACGCTTTGTAGCAACGGCACTTGATTTGCTGTTATCATCTTTCTTATCTTTTTGCAGTAAGAAATATAATTTTTGAGGCGTGTATAGATTTGAATTCAAGTAATGTCGTAAGAAAACCCTTTGAGTAGATGCATTACACTCTACGATGCAACATGAAGATGAGAGTACGTGCCGTCTGTCCAGTTACATATCCTATTGCAAAGATAATAAACAGGTTATCTTTGCTACCCAAATCGAGGTAGAAGCTTAGATATTGGTCTCGCTAAATACGCTAGGCGGCTGTATATTTGACCAATTAAAGTTTGGGAGGGTATAATCAAATATACTTCAATGTCTATTATAGTTGTTAACTCAGTAGTCGCTTTCAAAAAGTACAAGAAGCATTAGTGTCTACTAAAGAATCACTCAGGCGAAAATAAACCAGGAATAATAATATCTTGATGTATATAAGTATATAAGTATATATATATATATATATCAGTACTAGCAATTTACCAAAATATAATCTCTTTATAAAGGAATTGATGATTAAAATGGAGCTACAAAAAAATTCAACTATATGCTTCTAATAGAATTATACAGTGCAACCCTACAGAAATATAGCGTATAGAATGTCTGTGGAACATGTTCTTTATTGATTCTTTAATGTCGCAAATGTTAAAAGCGGAGCAAAGTTAGTTTGAACTGCTACATCCACCTTCTGCCAACGTTTCATTTCATTATCAGATTTGACATCTCTTAGCTCTTGCTCCAACTGCAAGCGGCGATCTAGCTCTGCCATCAACGCCTGTGCATGGCTCTCTTTAACAGAAGCCATCAGTTCCCGAAACTCTTTGCGCAATCCTCTCTCTTCACTCAAATTGCAAACATGTTGGTCACAGACCTTTTGGATCAATTTTTGCTTTTCCTGCTGCAAAGCTCGAATTTCGTCTTCAAATCGCTTTCGTTCAAGATTGAAATCAACAATATTACGTGTGAGTCGATCGTACTCTTTCAAGATACGTTCTAGTTCTGCTTCAACGCTAGCTGTTTGTAAGATGTAGGCTGACTCTCGGGCCGTATAGGCTTGCTGTGCTTGCTCGAACGCTAACTGTAATTGTTTATAATCAGGTGAAGCTGTTGAATCCAGAATAAGGTTCTGTTGCTGTTTCAGCACTGCTTTGCCATCAGGTTCTTGATGTGCAAGTGCATTTTCAGTGTGTTTTAACTGCTGGATGACTTTGACTACTGCTTTTCCAGTATCTACTACTTCATGCTTTGTTTCATTTGTGATCACTTGATGACATGTCTTCAAAATAGACTGCTCGATCTTGGTTTTATCCTCCAAGGCTTTTTGTAACTCTTTCCCTTTATCCCATTGCTCATGTAACTGCTCAATCTGTAAATGACACGCGTCTTTTGATGCTATTAGCTCTTTCTGCAATCCCTTTTTCAATTCTATATTTTCATTTTGTAGCGCAGCTACTCGATCCTGAAGCGCTTGCCGTTTGCTTGTTTCCTGTAGCAATTGATCCTTAAGCGCTGATATTTCTTTTTCTTGCTGTTTGGCCAACGTTAAGCGTTGTGATCGGTTTTGTTCCAAAGCCAACACAAGACTTGCACTTCGTTCACGCTGCCGAGCTAGTTCTTCTTGAGTAGCTGCTTGAATCTCAAACAGACGGATTTGGTGATGTTTCTGTTGGAGTTGAATGGATAGTTTATCAATCATCTTGTTGATGCGACGCTGTATTTGAGTTGTAGATGAAGCAACAGCCCCTGTAGACATTATTTCAGCAGTGTCAAAACTGTCAACGCTTGTATGTCCAGAATAGACGGTAGACGCTGTAGAGGTTGAAGAAGAGGAACAAGTTGAAGCTATAGAACTACTTTTACTTGCCATTTGCTGCTGATCATCATCAACATCTAGAAGAAGAGATCCAAGCTTGTTCAGTATCGCTATTAAAAATGCATTATCCTCTTCTCTTTCTGTAAAGTCATTGATGTGTTCTTTCTGATTTAACTGTTGCGAAGAGAGCATTGTAGCCAAAGTACCGGCGATATGGCGAAGATATCTTGTTTCTGTACGATGAGCATGCTGACTAGCAAAGTATAGTTCGTCCACTAACAAAGCAGTCGCTTCACTAGTCTTGCATACTTCTTCTATAAAATTTGATACCATGGGTAGGGATACATAATTGAGCTTTAATGAAGTCGCTGTGGATCGCTGCACATCTGATTGATTGCGTATCCTTTCATACAATGAACCCATTAGTTTTTGAGTGTCTTCAAGGTTCTAATAAGCCTCAATTAGTAAATGAAAACCTAACATGTGCTTTTTTCTAAATTTACTTTGTTCAGTTGATCTGCTTCTACAAAGCACATTGTTTCAAAGCTACTAGCAGCCACCATGGCATGCGATACACTTAATTCCTGTATCATTTTATCATAGTCTTTTGTCTCAGTAACACATACTGGCTGCTCTTCTTTCTTCTTTGAGGTATAATCTTGCCATGGTAGTGGAAATTCGTCTTTTTTCTTTTCATCAGTTGAATGATTTGTTTTAAGCGTGGTTGAACTGTCATATGTCGCGCTTTTAGCAGTGAATTTAGCCTTCAAGCTTTGCAAGGACACAGTCTTTGTAGGTGTAGACTTGGATGTATTTTTAGATGTCACTTTAGGTGAACCAAGTGATGGAGAAGATGATTGCTTTGTCAGTGTCGTTTTTTGGGGTTCTGTTGATATGGTAGGCTTGGGTCTAAGCACTTTCGATTGTTTTGTTACAATATTATCGACCTTGGGAGCATGTCTGCTTGTATCTTTATCAGAAGTATGCTTTGTTTTGGAGCTAGTTGTCATAAGAGGCAAAGAGGTCGATGTGAACGTGTTCAAGTAGCGCATTTTGGTGACTGTAGATGGTCTGAGAATAGACTTTAGTGGTTTCTGCTGTTCATTTGATTGTAGACTCTCTGCTATACGGCTTCGAATAGTCTTTGGTTGATTGTATTTTGCAGAAAGTGTCTAGTAAATGTATTAGCTTGACCAAGATGTCTGTGCACAGCATAATTGAAACAAATGACGGACTTACATTACTGCTTATATTATTATAACAAGTACTGGTACTCATTGTATGTGTTACTTTTATCACTAATGAAAAGAAGGGCAAAATGCTTAGCAAGAGGAAGAACGAACTTTACTGTAGTATCCTTTTGCTCCTTAAATGAAACTGTATGGTCCTTGTTTCCAACATGTTTTTATTAGGTTGTATTATTTCTAATATATTAACATTATTAGATTGGGTGCTGTCGAGCCTCAGTCATTGTGACCTTTCTCAACAATGCCCTAACCTGATCATTACTGGCTACTACAGTTGTACTTGAGCCATCCATGATTATCCGAGCATTCATGTCCGCCGGCAACTCAATTGTAGTAATACCATTGATATCTTTTGTAATATGTACGGGTATCGAGTTCTAACAAACAAAATGTATATTAGAATCCCCTATTTTCAGTTAACTATAATACTCTTTTACCTCTTCAAATCGTTTGATTGTTGAATTCAGCTCCGTATTGATCCGTATATCGCTTTGCCTGTCTAATATCAAGGACTGGTCATCTTTGACAAACGTGCTTGGATGTATTTCTAACTGATTATTGTAGTAGTTTAAAGAACCATTGATGGGTGCAGTCATGGAAATCCCACCTTGTCCATTAGGCACCATAGTAGAATGTACTGTTCTTGCTAGCTACGGTTTCAGAAATAGGAGTTTAGTGCTAAAGGAGATGCATAAAATGGCTGGCAATACCTTCTCACTGATGGATATCCTTTCCCAATCTCTATTCACGTCAATACTTATCACTTCTCCTTGTTCATAGATGTGCACTTGTGTTTCCTGGCTTTGTTCCTCTTTGACTAATTCAGCCCCTTTCATAATAGGGATCAGCAAATGTTTCTTGCTGTCTAAATGACCCCAGTAAGTGTGTAAAATGGATGGAATATCCTCGAGTTTCAAACGCGTATCTAAAGGTAAACGAATCAAGTTCATCTTACATCCTACGGGTATATCATCTTGGATATGATGAGGTGTATCTGGATCTAATCTATATGTCAGTGTGGACGCTTCCAATATAAAAAATAAGTATACCTATAAAAATACACGAGTTGAATTCAGATTGTCCCCAATGATTCAAAAACCATGAAAGAGATCCTTGATTAATGCAGGTTGGATCGCCTGCAAATACAATACAGGGTTCTCGGATAGTCTTGTTCTCAAGAGAAGCTGCCTCCAAGGAAGGCAACGTCTGCACCGCTCCAGTTCGCATCAATTCACCATGAGCCAAGGGCATCTGAGGCAAATACAGCAAATCATGACGGCCAGCGTTCATCCATTCACCACAAATATTTGCGTATTTCAAGCTTTGATCTGCAATAGGATTCGCTACAAAGATCTGTGTCTGGTGTCTTTCATGGCCAATCTCTTTACCTAGGGATTTGAAATATGCTTCAATATCACCAATCAAATCAAACATGATCCCCATCGATGGAGCTACTAATACAGCATTATGGTGTGATTGTATTGTACGAGCTATCATTTCAAAGGTGGTTAACCAAAAGTGCGAACGGGATATATGAATTCTTACCAATTTGAACGAGTACCTTTGTCTTGGCCCTTTCAAATGATAACTCCTTTTCGGATAGTTGGCTTAAGCCGCTTACAACGATCACATCAGCATTTTTCACAATATTAAAGTCAAATGGCGCTGGATGTAAATCAGTATAGAGTGAAGAGGAAGAGAGGAACGCGATTCTCTTAAAGCTCGTTTCTAATAACCAATTAGCACTACCCAAAGAATACCCAGAGCTATAAGCGACGAGATTCAAAGTTGAGAACAGTGAAATAGTTTCCGTATAACGCACTGATTGGACTTTTTCGATACACGATATGATATCCTTTGTAGTATAGATAGAGCGCCATCCTTCGCTATCTTGTACGGAACCTCCCAGCTGTGAAAAATGAGTCGCTAGTGTAGGTTCAATAGTAGAAGCGCGCTTCCCATGGTAGATGACTAATTCTTCCATACGTTGCTTCGCATATTCGATTGTTGGTTCAGTTGCAATGATTTTGCCCTTATATCCCATGTATTCTGTCAAGTAAGGCAAGCCGAGCATCGAATTGCTATTGGCTATCAGGACTAAATCGATATTATCGACGTCCAACAGGCTAAAGTCTGGCGCGCGAAAGACGCTTAAATGGTCGCAGTTCTTTATACTAGTTTGTAATGAGGAATATAGTGTATCAGCTGCACGCTTTCCTTGTGTACTAAACGCAGATAAGATAGAAGCAAGATCGTTTCTAGACTCTTCGGATGGCATTATTTCCTCCTCATCGCGTGGATTAGGTATAGTCAATGTCTCCAAAGGACAATTAAGTAAAATGGTGTGCTGATTAATTTTGCATATAAAGGTGCTCGGAGGCGATCCCTTACGGTCTATACACTGTATCTTCATAGTGCTGTGAAAAAAAGAGTATATACCGTTCAACTCGGGGCATGTTTCGCATTAATCATGCCCAAGATGCTTGTTGCCGTGGCTTGGGAAGTAGCCGTCACGAAATGTGACGGTTTTCTTTTTTTACCATGGTAACCAGTTCAACGTCTTTTTGGCTGTGAAAGATTAGTAGTGGGAGTTCAAAAACAAAATTTGCTTTCTTTCTTATCACCTTTACATAAAAGAAACCCTCAAAGATGTATTTGATGTATTATTTGAACCCCAAGGGCGAGCGTGTCTATACTCTTAAGGTATACATTACAGCTTAATTCCTAGTGGAATGGAGATACTAACGATGTTTTCGAGTAGAAGACCGATCCTAGTGGTTTGCCCACCAAATCCGCTCACCCTGCACGTTTCTCTCCCGATGACAAGTTCTCCCGTCAACGTGTCACTATCAAGAAGAGATACAACATCTTACTCACTCAACTTCCTGCTCGTCCTTATTAATTCATTTCTGTTTTACGCATAAAAATGTCATTTTGGAAATTAGACGGTCTATAGGTTTCATTCTTCCAAATTCTGTAAATTACATTCGAAAGATTATAACAATAATAAAAGTAAAAGGGTCTCTTTCTCCTTCGTTTTACATACATGGATAGCTGTGAGAGGAATTATTCCTGTTTATAATGGATATGTTATTCAACAGATCTCTACTCAGTGTGACTTTTTTGGCGCCTATAAAAGCGAAAAAAAGTTTTACTGTTGAGTCCTTTTGTTCTTTCTTGCTTTTCAATATGGCCAACTCCAAATATGAGTATGTTCGACATTTCGAATTAGCTGACAACATGCTACCCAACACCTGGCTTGTTGTGCGTATTGACGGCCGAGGTTTTCACAGGTTGGTTTTTATTTTTGATAATAGTAAACGTTTTGAACTCACATATCAGAAAAGGTTTTCTCAAGCCCACAATTTTGCAAAGCCTAATGATAGACGTGCTATTGACCTTATGAATCGCTGTGCTATTGAAGTAATGAAAGACGTTAAAGATATCATATTAGCATATGGACAAAGTGACGAGTACAGGTAAGAAATTAGAGGATTATAAATGTATGGGTACTGAACGCTTGTGTTTTAGTTTCATTATACCAAAAACATCAAACTTATATTCACGTAGATCAAGGTACGACCTTGTTTCTCAAGCTTGAAATGGTACTAACTCTTTTATAGTAAAATCTCTTCAACCGTTGTCAGTCTTTTTGCCTCAAACTATGTAATGCATTGGACAGAATATTTTGGAGAAGATAAACTACAATATGCGCCTTGTTTTGATTCGAGAACAGTGTGCTACCCTAATGATAAAGTATTAAGAGATTATCTAAGTTGGAGACAAGCTGATTGTAAGTGGAACAGAAACAGATTGAAATAGACACTTATTTTTTGGGAAAAAAAGGCCACATCAACAATCTATTCAATACAACCTTTTGGACACTTGTAAAGTCTGGCATGACAGAAGCAGAAGCAGAGAAACATTTAAGGGTAAACATGTCATTATTCAAAGTTGTAATCTTTAAATATTTAAATGCATTTGCTATAGGGATCGTTCTCGAAAGATAAAAATGAGATTCTATTTACACAGTTCAACATTAATTATAACAATATAGAGCCTGTTTATAGAAAGGGATCCACAATTATTCGACAAAAAACAGAAGTTACTTCAATTTCGCCAAGGAACGGTGAACAAGTTAAACGTATTAAACTTGTGCCTACAGCTGTATACGACGACATTATTGGTGAAAAGTTTTGGAATGATCATCCAGAGTTATTAGAAAAATAAAGCTGTATTGAAATTTGTAACATATGGACTTAAATTTCCGATGGATAAAGACTCTTTGTTTATGAAATACTGAAGATTTTGTACAAACTTCACTATTATTACTCGATTGATTCATGCTACTAATAGATGGGGCGATGTTTAGCTGGGAATGATAAGAGATCTACGAGCTAATAGGCACTACTTTAATATTTGCCAAGTGTAAACATAACATATTGCTTGGCGAAGCTAAGCGAGTGTTCTATTAAATACAAACATTCATTCTGGACTTGGAATATTTGTCAGATGTGACATTAGACCGAGATTGGCCGAGAGATCTAAAGATGATTATCTATGTAATATAATTGTGTAAAATTTCATAGATAGCAATGTGCAGATTATTTCATTTAATTCAAAACTTTGGTAATTGCTAGTTGTCCTTTCTAATCATATATTACTAATCTGGTATGTATGGCTTTTGAATGAGATCGGCTAAGTAAAAGTATTTAGATCGATAGTTCGATCTACATCAAATTCGTAAGAAATGCGTGTAATTTAAGCTGATCTTGAACAATATATGTAGTATTTCGCATGAATAAGGCTTTACATACAATTATTTATTCTAGACATTCTTTATTAATCTGTTGGAGTCATGCTGGACGTGTGGTTTGTTTATTGATGTAAAAGACCCGGATCTACATATTGCAATGCATAAAATCTATCAAATACTACGTTGTTATTGAATGCCAGATATATTAGCTGAGATCTTAAATATGTATAGTGCTTGTGTTTTGCTATTACGTAGTACCGTCTTGGTACATGCTTACTTTAAAGATTGCCTGTTAGTTACTCTGTGGAACCGTCAATGCGATGCAATTTTTAATTGAGCTCGACAGGTTAGGTTTATATGAAGTTACATACCAATACATATTGATAATTAGTTACTGTAATTTGTCCAGATTGAATCTTCAATAATTGTAGTTATTAATTTAGCGTATAGAATATTAACCAGAAGCAACATTTAATTGTGATTGGTGACGAGATCCAGAAAAGTACCCAACATTGTTTATACGTAATATATATAAATCAATACTTTCTAATAATATGATATCCCAATATACGTTGATTTCTATTAAATAAAGGCTTTGATGGATAAATCAGCTCATTGTGGGCATAGGCTGTTGGTCTAATGCGACATTACACCGACATGAATAGAGATCCAGAGAATTTGAAAATTAATGATCTCTAAAAAAATACTCAAAATCATTCTGGAGCCCAAAATTTGCAAGCATCCATTTTCTTATTGGCATGGGCACAGCAAGCTATTGAGCCATAAGCTACTAACAAAGTAAATTTATTACATACTGGAGCATATCTTCATAGTTTTGTAGTATCTTTGCTGTTAGAACTACACAGTGTGTGATTGCATTATAAAAATCAACAAAATTGACTACGTATTCATGAAAATTACAAAAACTTGATAATCTATAAGCAAGTAGCTACTCATTTGATGTGCAATTTATCTCTATATGAACTTTATTAACACACCTATAGCTTATCAGCAATTTTATCTTATTAAAAGTTTGATCAAAGATAATCTCAAAGTATTTGGAAAGCTACTCGGGCGTTATTTTTACTTTCTATCAGTCAATAAAAAATCGGAGGAGATTCGATATGTGCATTTTGACCTTTGTTTGAAGACATTTAAAAAAAAAAATTTGGCTGTTGTAAAATACAGTAAACACTCTTGTTGGGAGACATTTCATGCCCTAAAAGCATGTTTCGACTGACATATTTCCCGAGAATGCCGGTACCAAAAATACAAATCCGGCAAAACCTCATAGGAACGCAGTAAACTCAAATATAAGGCCTTTTATTTGTTTAAACAGGGGAAATGGCAGTGTTTAATAATGAATGAGCAGAAACAACAGGGCTGGTTTGCCAGTTGTCTGTGCTTGATGCAGTTGAAGCAGTGTTGCTGCTATAATGGGTATTAGTCAGAGGGAAAAGAGGCGATATTGATGCCGGCGGATTTGGACAATAAACTACCAGCTCATCGTTTGGCTTGATATCTTTCTTCGAATAACATATAATTTGGTTAACAATGTCACCTTCATAGAATATAACATTTGCTCGAGTACGTATAGTAGTTTCTTTAACACAATAGAATGGGCATACTTCGTCACGAGAATATAGCTGGCCTTGTTCATCTGTTGGATCGATAACCGTCTTTCGATACATGATGGCATGATCCGCTGCTTTTCCAAGACCATCTTTCATTGAATCAAACTCATCTTCTGTCAAAGGTACTCCAAAATAGAATCCAAGCGGTGTATATTTGGGTATTGCCCGTTTAGCTTCCAATGTCCCTTTAGCTACATTGTAATGCAATATATCTTGCCATGTCGTTGGTGTATCGGCGTGTTGTTCTTGATTAGATATCCTTGGTTTCTGTTGTGATTCTCGTTCTTTTCTACGCTTAGCCATAAACTCATCAAATTCGGTTGGATAATGTGTCTCTTCTGTAGTTACTTGTAAATCCTCTACCAAATTTTCGATTGCCATAATACTGTGTTTCTTGGTTGGTTTGTCTGTTGGAAAGCAAGAGGGCCAATCATATGTCGCCAAACTTTCTTGCCATTCTTTGTACTCTTTGAAAGCATTAGAAAAGTTTCCGGGTTCAAATGACAGCTTGAAATGCATAGATCGACTTCCATCAGGTTTAAATGGGACAAAATAACGATCGCTATTATTTGTCAATATAGCTGATGCCGAATTCATTGGCGTCTAATGTCAATAATGAATCAGTGTTGTTTCATTGCAGAGATTGTTGTGCATTAAATCATTACCTTTCCTCGAAAGACTTTTTGAAGGTTTCTCTCTGCACTAATCTTGGTATCCAAAGCCAAAGCAGTTTTTATCAAATCGGTACGCGCCATTGTTTCTTCGTTGTGTTGTCTAAGCGCTAAGAATAGCATGTAGGACTGGCTATGCCAACGGGGTTGCTGATTCAACGGATTAATACGGCTCTGGCACTTTCTTTTTTGTGCTTCGACAAGACCAGGTTTTTCCATCAGACATAAGGGACGTTTTTTGATTGAAGGCATGTCATCAATGATTGTGGCTGGTGTACTACTTGGATTGTCTGACATGCTTTTATAATTTCGGGAAATGAGGATATAATAAAGAAAAGCAGCAAATGTATTGGTTGTTCAGGATATAACAGAATATAAATACGGATAAAAGAAAGAAAGAAAAGCTTTTACGCGTTGATACACGCGCGTAATGTATTTTACATGTATTTCGAGTGAAATTTATGCTCTCGAGAAGAAAATAGTCACTTTTTATTATTACTTTGATCTTTTTACAACGGCAGCGACTAGAGCAGCACCTACTGCTACTACACCACTTACAATAGCCAAACCAATCACACCCTCTACATACATATAGCGGTTAGTATGACCAATGTCTGTGCGCGGGGAAGAACATTACCTGTTGATACTTTTTCATCAATCAGTTGCTTTAAAGTAAGGGCTTGATCATTGCGTGGTTCGAGTTTTAATAGCTGGTCATTGAATCTTCTGGCTTCAGAATAGTTTGATATCTTAAAATTACCAATAGCTAAGAAGTATAGGCATTCTCTTCTTCTTTCAGGTGCATCAGTATAAATTTCTATAATGTTTGCGGGTAAAAAGAGTTTCATAAGTTTCGCTTGGCAAGACCATTGATCATTCTAACTATACCTGTAAGCAGTTTTATGCCTAATTCCAAATGCTCGTTCTTTGAAGACTTGACTAGTCCCCATGCATAGTTGAATTTGGTTTGAATGGTAACATATTCACCTTCTTTGATATATTGTCTTCGCAGTACCTGAGTTGTTTTATTATAAGAAACGGGTCAATTCCAAAAGAATAATTATCAACAAGATAATACCTCTAATTCAGCAGGACTAAGAGGGATTTGTGCATCTTGTATCAATGGTGTTGAATCAGCCTTCATGGTACTTTTATGTATTGCGAAAAGAAAAAGAAGGAAGCTTATGCTGGCAGCTCAAGCGGTGTCTATATTTAATTTTGCGGAAAGTGTAATCCTTTGCTTCCAATTCTTCAAAATCTTGTAAATTTTTTGACTGTAGACATCTCATTTTCGAGGTATAGTTCATAATTCCAAGCTATATCTATGGAATATATGAGTAAATAAGTTATTTGTAGCTATTTTTCCATACGAAAACAATTTAGTTTATCGCTATAGAATGAAAAAACCCGATTTCTCATACAAACTACAAATAACTCTTGATTTACTATTTAAAACTATTGTGGTGCTTGTATCATTAATATACAATTGCATTTAACACGTTTTATTTAACGAGCTTCTCTCAGTTTATATGTATTTATAGTAGCATGATAACCGTATTACTGTATGTTTTTCGAAACGAATTGAAATATCGTCACGTGCCCAATCTCCGTTGGCCAATGAACATATGCTACTGCTCTTGTGATGAGGGAGCACCTAGAAATCGAATTTAACTGTATGATCTTTTTTATTAAAAAAAATTATAAAAGGTATTCTAGAGGTACAATATGTAATGCAGGATTGTTTACTAGATACTATTATATAATTTACTAAATATATTGTATTATTGAGGTATAAAAAACAGTATTTAAAGTTATAAGGCAAAAAAAACTCGCATGTTAAAATATACTACTATAAATCATACGGATTCGGTATGTGTTTTAATCTTTTGGAAACTATGTTAACGTCCCCCTGATGTCTATTTCAGTATTTTCATTGCTCAAAAGCGCATTAAAGCAGCAAAGAAGCGGTTATTATAATTCATTGGCTGCCATCCAATCATACTAGATGAAATGAAAGCGCCACCTTCGTCCTCTCAAGCCCTTTTGAGACCAAGCAGGAAGGCACCTGTATAGTATCGGTGACGTATATATGCAATCCGAGAAAAATACGAGCTGTGAAGGTATTGCTGTCAAAAAAATAAGCTTTCTTTAATAATCTTTAACTGTGGGCCATTAAAATTACAATGCAATTTCAATCATGCCTTTACTGCAATCGAGCCATGACAGTAACAAATAATGAAACAATATGTAGCTCGTGTCGGATACTCGTGAATCGTTCAGTTGGACTAGTAAGATCGGAATTTTTCCTGGAGCCGAGACACGATCTCGAGCGTCAAGATAACGAAGCTATAGTTTCATTTGAAGCTGATGGTATTGGAACAAGTAGAAGTATTAGAGAACGCGCCAGAGAACGCCCGCAGTTCCGAGCAAGAAATCCTGAAGCTTTTGCATATGAATATTATAACTTAACTGGAGAGATACCTGATTCAACATATGCAGGTGAGCATCTACCACCTCTGACGCTTGCCAGTGATGCTTTCCAGTTGGATGATGACGATCCTGCGTAAGATTTTTTTTTTTTTTTTTTACTTGGTATTCTTTTTAGCTAAGCAATATATACAAAAGAACGACTCGTCTTGGCTATCAAGAGAATGGTTTGACAAGGTAGCTATTTAGAAATATGACAGTGCACGTTACTGATTCGGATCAATCTCCTTTTAAAGTAGAGATCGTAGAGCAGTAGAATCCGTACTTCAAGAATTGAAAAAGCGAACTTTAACCAAGAGCAATCTAGCAGGTAAATGTGTTTTTAGATTATCTATATCTATTCATCTAACTTGGCGAATAGAATGTAACAAGGAATGCGCGATTTGCACAGAAAAATTTGAAAATTTAGAGTTGACTATGTTACCTTGTAATCACGAATATCACTCGGGTTGTATAGATCACTGGCTTAGTCTGAACGCGTCTTGTCCGATATGGTATTACACAAAGAATAATGATATATCTACTTGTAACTAATATTCATAAAAGCCGATATTCACTATTACCAACAAGAGAAACACAGGGTCGGGTACCTGAATCCCCGCCATCCACAACAGCACACAATCTTTTCGTGATGTATCAAGACTATTTACCACTTGATTTTATGGATGATGTTGATTGAGCTTGTTAACCATCAAAAACGCACAAAGCCTATATTTTGCCTATATATATTCAACGATTTAGTCAGTAAAAAAGAAACATTCCATTAAAAAGACAATGTGTATATATTATAAATGTTTTATTCTCTTTAACCATAGCACTAAAAGTTAGCTGATCAATCAATTAACTCAAAGGTCTTTCATCGATTGTTGTAGCTTAGGCGTACATTCCTTCGGACCTAACAACAGAATGATTTCGAACCAAAAAGAGCCATATCGAATTCATTAGCTTAACGATAAACACTTATCACCGCAATAAAATATCAATCATTAACACTATCGAAATCTCTAGAAGTTGATAAAGTGGATATCACCTGGTACTGTTATTACTGCACGTATACCTTCCTGTTCCAAATCAAAGGCGCTTTTTCCCGAGAAAACTGGCCAAATTGGACCCGATTCTGGCTAAATCCAACTCTGATCGCTTCCATCTGCAGTACAGCGTAATCTTTGCGCATCTTGTATTCGTCTATATCATACGACTCGCTTCTCTTTAGAACGTGTAAATAAATGAATCTATTATTGACTTTTAAACTGCTGCATCTACCCCACCCGAGATATCCCTTCCTTTCCCCCAAAATCAAGCCAGGTTTCAAGGAAAGCTAATCGGAGTCCATATCCAAGCGAGGAATAATATACAAATCAGTCAATATACCCTCCCCTCAAAACAAGTATATAAACCAAACCTAGGTGATACAAATGAACCCATTAGTAATAGACCTAGGCGATCGAGGCCATACAAACCCCACAAGCCAGTCCTGAGCCATGAGCATGAATAATCCAATCTAATACCAGCTAGATTATTTGATTCGCTGGTACATCCCAGTGAAACCTGAAAAAAAAAGAATATATAATGGAATATACAGAATTTGAATATTGCAGTTTCCTTTCATTTACTTCAACTTAAGCACAATGGCACCTTCTTCTTATATCGACTCCAACACGGATGAACACCTCATCAATCAAAAGCAACAACAATTAAAGTATATCTCTGGTTATGATAATGAAGGTTTGTAACACTTATATCATGACTAACCTCAAGGTTAACACGCCTCAATTACATCTAGGTACCGCTGCAGAACTGCAAAAGCGTAAAGCGCTTCGTTTGACAGGTTTGTTGCCTTCTGGTGTAGAAACCATGGATATCCAAAGACGTCGTGCTTTACAACAAGTCCGTTCTAAATCCACTATGCTCGAAAAGTACATTTTCTTGGCCCAACTTCGTTCCTCCAACACCCGACTTTTTTACAAGATTATTATGGATGATCTCCAAGAATTCGCACCCATTATTTATACCCCAACTGTTGGTACTGCCTGTATTGAGTACTCCAACATTTATCCCTTCTTGGCTGGTCCCGGTGTTCCCGACGGTCTTTACCTAGATTCGACAGATCTGGATAACCTCAAGGAAACTATTGCTAATTATAAGCCTGTGCCTGATTTCAAGCCCGAGATCGCTGTAATCACAGATGGCTCGCGTATTTTGGGTTTAGGTGATTTGGGTAGTAACGGTATGGGTATCAGTATTGGTAAGCTTCAATTGTATGTTGCTGGTGCCGGTATTGATCCTCGCCGTACCTTACCTATCGTATTGGACTTGGGTACCAACAATGAAAAATTACTAAACGATGATTTTTATCTTGGTCTTCGCAAGTCTCGTCCCAGCGATGAAGAGGTAACTTTAGAATCCTATAGATGCGCATGTAGAAGTACTAAATCTTGTATATAGTTCTATAGCATTGTTGATACCGTTTTGGAAACAATTCACACTATCTACCCAGACTTGCTCATCCAATTTGAAGATTGGTCTAGTGAACATGCTTTCGGTCTTTTGGAAAAGTACCAAAATAAATTAGTATGCTTCAATGATGATATTCAAGGTACTGGAGCTGTTATTCTGTCTGGTGTCATAAACGCCATTCGTAAGGTACAAAAGGAAAACAACGTTGCTCCAGAAGATCATCGCATTGTCTTTTATGGTGCTGGTTCAGCTGCCATTGGTGTTGCTCGTCAAATACAAGATTACTTCCAAATTGAATTCAACATGACAGAAGACCAAGCCAGACGCGTGTTTTGGATCGTCGATTCAAAGGTAAGTGCGATGCTTGGATAAGCTACTTTTCACCCTGACTAACGTGAAGAAATCCAGGGTCTTGTTACACTGAATCGTGGGGATAAGCTTGCTCAACATAAGGTTTACTATGCTCGCGATGATAATGAAGATGTGCAATACAAGAATTTAATTGACATTGTAAACTATGTTAAACCTACTGCGTAAGTAGACTTCGATTCAAATAGTCAAAGAAGTATACTTATCTTTTTATTTAGCTTAATTGGTCTTTCTTCGACAACTGGTGCCTTCAACACTGAGGTTCTTAATCGCCTTGCCTCTTTAAATCAACAGCCCATCATCTTCCCCTTATCCAACCCTGCCACTCAAGCCGAGTGTACTTTTGCTGAGGCTATGGAAGGCACAGATAACCGCGTTATCTTTGCTTCAGGTACCGCTTTCCCAAGTTATACTGTTGCTAGTACAGGTGAAGTCCGTATTCCTGGCCAAGGTAATAACATGTATATCTTCCCTGGGTTGGGTAAAGGCAGCATCTTGGCAAAAGCCACACATATCTCCGATCGTATGATTTACGAAGCTTCAAAGGCACTGGCCGATTCTTTAACACCCGAGGAACTGAGTCAAGGATGGCTTTACCCTTCTTTGGTTCGTATTCGTGAAGTGTCTGTTATCGTAGCAGCAGCTGTCATTGAACAGGCATTGAAAGAAGGCGCAAGCCAACAAGAAGAATTGAAGCAATTGTCATATCAAGAACTACTCGAGTACGTTTCATCGAATATGTGGAGTCCTACACAAGAAGTCTATGGTGCAAGCCGCATCTAAACTTTTTCCTCATGCATCAAACACCTACATTGTATATTATTTAATATAATAAATCATCATCAACTTTCATACTATATAATTTATGTTGCTAACAATAAATAGTTGACACTTGGCCTATAAAACCAATAAAACTTTTTCACGGACTGTTTCGGGGTTCTATGATGTCAGTCGTTCTATCAAAAAGCAGGTTTCTGGCGATGGTGAGAGATTCTATAATATCTCACCTTTTCCACCTCAAAACCTTTTTCCATTATATATAGCGATCAAACATAGAAATTAATTCTTTCCATCTACCACCATGATCATTCTTAGACATAATTCACTGTCAGCTCAAGATTTATTCTTGATAGAAAGAGTAAAATGTGTTAGAATTTGGTTTGGTATTATATATCTAAACAACACCATAGGTAATGCTCAAAGTCTCAGAAACATCATATCAATATGCTCTCGATTATTCATTACTAAACAAACCCAGAGGAGAGGTATATGGATTCATTGCTGGTATATTCAAACGCATTGAAGTATATGAGACACTTGGTATCACTACATCAGACTTTCTCGACCTACTGGTTGACATTGAGAGAGGCTACAACGATAATCCCTATCATTCATTTTATCACGCAGTCGATGTGACCATGGTTCTCTATTATATGCTAGAGGAATATGATATGAAGCGTTATCTGAATCGCTTGGATTTAGCTATGGTAATGCTGGCAGCCCTTTGTCATGACATTGGACATGTAAGATTTATTTATATTATATATCGCTAGCGACAGATGTTCTGATATATTCATTGCTAAGCCGGGTAGAAATAATCAATTTGAAATATCTTGCAAAACAAAGAGAGCTCTACAATATAATAATTTATCAGTCCTAGAAAGTCATTCATCAACTCTAACGTTGGCACTAATAGAAAAACACAATATCCTACGCCATGCCGAGTCAAAAAGCCGGGATATGGGCTTTCCAATGACTCAAAATCAACTCAAAGCCTCAATTGTTCAGATGATCCTGGCAACGGATATGGCCTGTCACTTTTCGCTTAAAGAAAACATTTTTATATTGCACGGTATTATACGACAGCATTGCAAACTGAAACTGACACGAAAGAAAAACGCACTTAGCACGATTCATCTACCACACAAAGATTTGAAACCTTTGTATCCTATCTTATCTCAGGACCCATTCCTTTATTTCGAACAAAATTATTTTATACCAACGCTACCAGTCCAAGAAAATGGTCTTACAGCGACATCGCCACCGCTCATTTTAAATCAGCAAGAAAGACTGATGATGTGCCAAATCCTAATCCATGCTGCCGACATCAGCAACCCGTGTAGGCCATGGTCTGTTTTTCACCAGCTTTCACTTTTAGTGTGCGTCGAGTTCTTTCGCCAAGGTGAAGAAGAGCAATCGCTTGGTCATCCCGTCTCGCCAAACATGAATCAAGACGAAGCCAGTGTGTCGGCCATCAATATTAGTTTTATCGATTACATAGTACAACCTTATTTTGAAGCACTCTTTATGATGTATCCTAAATCCAAGAGGTTGGCAGCTACGTGTAAAAATAACCGCAATGAATGGCTCAAGGCAACAGTTGCCACGGAGGGCTTAGACTCGCTAGGGAACAACATTACATCGGTAAATGCAGCGTTGGGTGGACCAATTCGACCACATGTAACAACAGCAGCAGGTACTGTCGTTATTCCTGAGCACATGTTAGAAGAACAAATGAAAAATAATGTCATACTGCCGTTGAATCGAAGTGCTAGCTTCACTAATCCACCATGGATCCTGCCTGAAGATCAATTTGAAGCTCATATAAAAGAGTATTGCAATCAAAGAAGAAAAAGTGATGATATAGCCATGAAGCAAATGCATACAAAGCATCAATCACTCATAGCTACAGCTCGTAGAAAAAGTGAAGAGCTAGGCAATACCATCAGTCTATCTGGTCAATTCCAAATGGTGTCTTTCTCTAATAGATAATCCTCTTTGTGAATATCCTACTTTTCATATTTGTGGTTTAGATTGCCTGCTTGAATAAACACAAAATCAATTGTTGTTCTTATATATATAAGTAGCCTACGTTTAAGATAACTGATTTCTAGTTTAGTAATACCAATATCTATAAGTCCAGTATTGTTAAACCAGAAGGAGGCATCGTACCTATTATACCCTCGATATACTACAGTGTAACTAGTACTCAAATAATTCACTGGGTATAGGGCCTTATTAGATTATAGATAATTAGAAGCAAAATCAAGAACTATATACTGCATACCAAGGGTCATCTTATATATCATGTATGCATTATACACAGTCTGATATTACGAGAGACTATGTATAGTAAATATCCAAGGTTTCTAGTACATATTTATGTATGGTACACATATCTGGAAGAAATGCAGGTTTATTCATATAGAGCATAGAAATGATAAAAGGAAAGTATAATTGAGCGTAATCATAACGAAATGCAGGCTTTCAGACTTGATAGATAATTACATTAAGAACATACTATAAATGAGGTGAAAGAGTTGGCGAATCATATCCAAGAATAGCCAGGTGAGGGGAGCTCAAGAATGGGAACTTGTAGGGTGGCGGCATGCCGGATTCGCTGAGTCGGACGAATAAACCTGAAAACTCTGTACATGATCTGCATACATACATCATACATATATGTAATGTAAGCATAATTTTCGGACAATAATATCATTTCATTGTTGTGGTATTGGTGTTTAAAAGATCGGAGCACATCTCGGGCGCATTTTCTCTCGTCTAATAATCCTAAAATGTGCAAGCAGCATACCATGCTTTGGTCGGTTTTGTAAAGCGCCCGAAACAATCTAAATGGCCATTCTCTATGATAATAAAACTAATATGATCAACCGGCTATCAAACTGGAAATAAGTGACTCAGGGGACATGTGAAATAGAGCAAGAGTTATTCTATATATTTGAGACATTATGCGAGTAAGTATGCATCCAATAATGATATATATAATATGTAAGGAGGATTCCAACCACAGTACTGGTTTACTAAAATCGGATCGAATCCAATACCTTGTATCTATATATGAATCGAAAGGTTAGCCTGCACAAGGTTATCTTATGTTTTAAAAAGACAGACAACTTTCTAAATCAACTGTATAGATACTTTATGTATTATAAATAGTTTCATCTAAATAGTGTTATGGCAATATGGGGATTTTACCCTGATAGAAACGTTCTTGATGCCTGAAACTCGGTATTGTTGCCTGTATCCAAGTGATTTTGCATAGGAGATAAGGGGAGTTGACTGACAACGACTTGAGCATTCCAATTCATATGAACCCCTTGAACTGGCTTTGGCTTTTCTTGTTAAAATATGTATAAACACACTTTCCTATATATATTATTGATATATGGACAGTAGAATTACAATAAACTATCTTTTTTTCTTTTCTTTATTTCATGTACATAAATAAAAAATGTCTAATAACCCTATTCTTCAAGCCTTTGTAAAGAGATCAAATACAACAGTCATTCAAGTACCAAATCAAGTCATTCCTATTATTTGCGTCTTTATTATTGCGAAAACGCCTACTTACCTGCTGGTCGGGTTTGTGTTAGGATACATGATTGTTCATAAACGTGCACCTCCACATTTGCCGCTGGAAAACAGCACTAAAGAACGGAGGATGATAGAACTACCACCATCGTTAAAGTTTAACAATGAAATCCATCATGCATCAGTTAATCATTACCCTCGACCCCGTGTATATGACAGCGAAAGTATCTCAGAAAATATGTCTATAGAAGAGGATGAAGATATATCAAATGGATCTATTGAATTCGAAAAATTGATGCGATTCCCACCTTGCCCTACCACTCTACCGAGAATAGACACGCAATTCAACTTTGTAGAGGATTATCACCAAGGTATGAAGAGTTCCGATCCATCGCAGATTGATTGGCCAGCTATCCACCAAGAATTAGAGTATGATCAACAGAGACAACAGGATGATCAACAGCATAGAAAACAAGTTGAATCAAAGTCTGTTCAACCATCCACCTTTCTTATACAAACACAACAAGAAATGGCTAGCCTTTCTTCATCATCCTGTTCTTCAGATGATGATGACTATGAAGAGGAAACAATCTCATTACGTTCGTTTAATGCTAATACAGATGCTACTATACAAGTTGTTGAAAAGAATGCTCCTATTACAACCACCAGTTCAGTATGGTTATCAACTCCTTTACCCCAAGGCAACAAAACAACAAATAGCTATAGTGCAGCTATCCTTTTAGTCGAGAACGAGGTAGAAGAAAACAGCAATGAGCCCCACTTGTTTGATAAATCTATTGAAGATATGCTATTATCACCCGCCATCCCTTTCCCCTCCAAACCATCATTTTCTAGCCCTGGCCAACTATTTAAAAGTAAATTCCAAAATGCCGTCAAAAAGATGAAGAAGAAGTCTCCTTCTCCTATTCAAAACAAAGAAGAATGCTTTGCCTCGAATAACAAACGATCAAACGCGTATAGCAGCAGCAGTGAACAAAATCAATGCAACCTTTCTGACGGCAAGAAAAAGGCACGCTCTTTGCAGATACATGCTTATTCCCCATCACCAAGCACAAGTTCTTCTTCACAAAGTAAGGATTCAACTGCACTTTCTCCAAGGCCATCAGCTTCTGCGCGTATGCATGATCATTTTAAAGGACGATTGAATAAACTATTTAAAAAATGAAAAAAGTCAGATAGTAATACATCTATATATATATAGAGAGAGAGAGAGAGAGAGAGAGAATGATCTCTTTACGGGTTTTAATCAAATAAAAATAATATATATGAGCCGTTAAAATAAATGGGCGTACTGACGACAAGTTATCGAGATAAGCTATGGTTTCTATTGGTATCACATGTATAAATATAACAATTTGGCGATCAAAATTACTATTGACATTTGGTTAGGCGGATATGCTGCATTTGCTACATTTTCCATAGTATATTATTGGGCTCAATCCTATGCCACTATTTTTTCATTAGAGAAGAAAAAAGTATCTATATATTTATTGAAGGCTACAGATTCAAAGATGTAAGTGAAAGGTTTGAGATACTGGGCCCATAATTAAAGTTGTACTAGCTTCAGTAGTTCTTTAATTTCAGTGGTTTGCATTTGCTATTCTATATTTCCTGCCCAGGTGCAATGTCAGGCTATCAAAGGTTCTTTAAATCAGGTCTTTAGAAAATATGGACGATAACTATTGTAGAAGTTTAGTTGAAGGAAATTATAAAAAAAAGGCGGACTTAACCAAGGTTAGTAATGAACAACTATTGCTTTAGAAGTTAGGTTGTTATATACATCCTTCATTGACTTTTGAAGTTCACACCTAAATATTACTCTTGAACGCTGTTCTATATATCTTTCAATCTAATATCTTGGTAGTCTATATTTTCTTACCCTTATTCTTTCAAGCTATTCAAGGTAAACATAAATAAACAAGTTCATTTCTCTCACGCTATCACAGTTTACGTTCTGGAAAACTTAATTATCCATATGTCTTTGATCAAATATCTCATCAAATGTCTCATTAAATGTCTCATCAAATGTCTCATCAAATCATTAATTTACGTATAAAATCATAACTAACCATGTTAAACTAATAGAATGGCTGCATATTATTCAGCTCTACTTGAACAAATAATCTGTAGTCAAACAAGCGAAGAAAGCAGCGCTTCAAATTTTCATCATGTATCAACTACATGTAATTACAGAGCCTCAATAAAACATAATATATTCATTGCATTTCAGTCAAGTAGTAATTTTAGAAGACATAATACTTTATTTTGAATTTCTATAGGCGTTTACATTATACTCAAATTCTAGAAAGGGGAAGGGGAGATTCAAAGAAATAGTTTCCAAAGCAAGTGGAGTTGCACAGTTATGTAAAGATTAGAATATTCACCTATATCTATTTAGTAAGTGTTATTTACATGTCCACGAACAACACAAGCCAATATGCGTTTCATCGATCGACCTAATGGTTCTATGCATAATCTATATTTAGCTAGATCGAGTGCGAGGTAATATATCGATTACATGACAGTATATCGGCGGATCCCACCCAGTAAGAGGTTAGAAATAAGCTTTAGAAGAAGAAGAAATGAATGAGGCTCGCAAAACCTTTTGTCATATGATAGAGTGTTCATGGTAGAAGAAACTGGATGGCTTTTTATTTCGTTAGAACTAATTCAAGGCCCACTCAATAGCTCGTCTTATTCACACGTACAGTAGCTTACATACAAGTTACTAGGCGTTATATCCAGGCGTTTGAGCGATAATAGTAATCATGGATTCCTGCTATGGAATATATGGGAATAACTTTCTCCTATAGGAAATTTGGCGAGTACAAGTGCATCCAATGCGTGTATGCGCTTTAGTATGGTATAAGTTATATATGACTATTCAGTGTTCTATATTCGATCTGTTAATGGGGGATAACTGGCGGAAGTATGACAATTAGCTAGATATAAGGAATTTCTACTGTATAAATATCTATATCAGTCGGGCGATCTGTTTGAAACACAAAACAGAAAGTCAAGGTAATCGTCCACGTTTACTAAACAACACTATTTGCATTTGAAGAAAGAAGTCATTAAGCTTTTTAAATTTGCCATAGTAATTTATTCTCCAAAAAAAAAAAAAGAAAGAATAGGGTAATCAAAGATGGTATATAATATATATATGAATTAATACAAGCAATAAAGATAAGGTATAAGATATAACTCTAGTAGTCAACATCAATCAGTGTTGAGAAAACATGATGCTTTCTTGATAATCTTTCGAGTTAGCATCTACCACCTGTATGACCTTGGCTTGTTCATCTGAAGCCAAAGGCAGATCTATCAACGTATTGATACCTTTTTCTCCCAATGTAATAGGCCAAGAGAGACAGCAGCCGTAATGAGGCACATAGACAGAGAGGACCCAGACCTTTTGCGATGGTGAGTCTTCTAACATCAAGCCAGGTGTGCGTCTTATTGATATGCTGCTGTTGACTGTATTTGTTGTGCTTGTACTCGTTTTTGTCAAGCCTTGTTGATTCAGCAGCAATTCTTTTGCCAATCGCGTAGCAACTGCTGCAGGACCAAAGCAAGCATTACCTTTTCTTTCACGGATCAAATCTTGGCGATGAGTAGATACAACTTGATCTAAAGCGTTACGTTGCGAGACTAAGAACGGAATCATAGGTATAGGGACATCATCCACTTTCGCATAGTTCCACACAACCACAGGCATTGCTTGGTTTCCAATGCAATAAGCATCACTGACAGGTTTCTGGTTATTCATTTGTTTCAACCAGTGTTTGAATCGGTCTGTAGCCGACGTGGTGCCGAGACCAAAGATGCGCGTAGCAGGAATATGTGAAAAAAAGTTTTGTAATGACTGAACGTAGAGATCAACAGGGTCGCTGGTAATCAAGATAGTGATATCATTTTGTACAGGAGACATGGCAGATGCAATACTGAGTAGCAGTTGGCGGCTGCGCATAAGCCATAAACGACGGTCTTCTTTGGGGTGGCGTGGTGTATCAGCTGTAAAGATAACGAGAGAAGATTGACCTGCTTCTTTCAGCGTACCAGAGCGAATGACAGTATTGGTATGTATGCCTGCTTCAGCAATGTCGAGTACTTGCCCTTGGAGTATATTGTTGGACATGTCCACGAGGAGGATTTCCGAAGCTACATTGGATAGCATGAGACTATAGGCTATCGTTCCTCCCAACGTTCCAGCTCCAATAATTGAAACTCGTCCTGGATGATGTACCATGGCGTGTTTCCTGTATGGAGAATATTTGGATAAAGGATTAGAGCTAAAAGGAAAATTAAGAGAAAGAAAAAAAAGAATCTGAATGAAGATCTGAGCTTTTGGATGGCTTTCCCGAGGACTTTTTTTTTTTTTTTTCTTTAACTGGGTTTGGTCAAAGGAAAATAATGACAAATCGGCTTCTATCGACTGTTTCTTGGATCGAGACGAGTTATAGTGCGTGTGAAAACTTATAGATAGTATGTAAAAAGTGTAATTAAACAGTAACAGATATATCGAATTTGGTCGAGAACTCTTCAAAAGTCGATCAATGAAAGTGAAACAGAAGTGAATATAGTCTCGCGCCAATGTCTCAATGTGGTCGGTGAAAACAAGACAATCATCTCGGGTAAAAAGTCATAAAAGCACATATATAAAGAAGTGTTAATTGTTTATTGATTCTATTAGATACAAACATTGCCATGGTTCAAGCTGTAGGATTAATTGTGTCATCTGCTTTGGTTTTGGCTGCCCAATTAGTGCAAGGCCAACTCACATCTCTCAAGTAAGCACTAGGTCATTTTCCTTCTCAGGCTGTCAAACTAATTGATCAATTATAGCGTTGGACTTGGCCATATAGAAGGCCGGCCCATGGACACCCATACTAGAGTTAAAAGAGCGCTTGCAAAATATGGTATTGTAGATGATATTATTAATTCCAAGATCAATTCTGCGGCTGCAAGCGTTGAACTAACCAGCCTCTATGTCGATGTCGAGGTAGAATCGCTATGTCATTATTTATTCTTGATCCAACTAAACATATTCATAGTACGTTGGTGAAATTGGTATTGGCACCCCTCCTCAAACCTTCAGTGTAGATTTCGATACGGGTAGTACTGATATCTGGATTCCTTCTTCTAAATGCAATGCCACCTGTAGCACCCATAGGCTGTTCTACGGTAATGAGTCTTCTACTTATGTGGAAAACATAAATAGTACTTGGTCATTACGATATGGAGATGGATCTGCTGTGAAAGGTTTTACTGCTACAGATACTGTGCACCTTGGTGATGTCTCTCAACCATCGCAATTGATCGGAATGGCGACTTATCAATCACCCGACTTTGCTCATGATCGGCTCCTTGATGGTATTTTTGGCTTAGGGTTTCCTCCATTGTCTTATACCGGCATTACAAAATCAATCATAGTAGAGCTCTTTGAATCTGGCTCCATTCCCTCTCCTATTGTTAGCTTCTATCTCGGTCGAAATCGCGATGGCGGAAAAGGCGAAGTGGTAGGTAATATTCCATCAAAGGTTATACAAGGCATTAATCAATTATTGATAGCTTTTTGGAGAAATCAATCAAAACCATTTCGAAGGCGAGCTATCATACATCCCTGTTACTGTCCAAAAGTACTGGCAAGTAGACATGACAGCTGTTACCATAAATGAACAGAACATATTGAATTCGACTATGTCCGCTATTATTGATACTGGAACTACCTTGATTATCGTCCCCCATGATGTCTCTCAAGCTATTCATGACGCTATTCCTGGTGCCACTTATGATCCCATGTATGGATGGCGTATGCCTTGTTCTCTTGATGAAAGCTCAGCAAATAAATCAATCTCCATTTCATTGGGCGGGCAAGAGTTTCCTTTACTATTACAGGATCTTGTTAGAGAAAAAATGCCCAACTCAGTCAACTCGACCACGCCACTGTGCTATTCAGGTATCGCCGAAGCAAACATACCTTTAGTGATTCTAGGCAATACATTCTTGAGAAGTTACTATTCCGTTTTTGATTTTGGTAATGCTCGCGTAGGTTTAGCTAAAGCAAAGGCATAGTTTTATTATAATAAAAGGAGAGGGCAGTTTTGCTAACGACGTTTACTATTACTATTGTTCTTTTGAGCAGCCTTAATTTTGTTGAGCACACTAGGTTCTTTCTTTGATGTTTCAGCAATAGATTTTTTACTAGACTTGACAGTCTTGCCGTATTTTGTTAATAACTTTTCCTCAATATCATCTAAATCCCAAACATGAGGTGTAATCATGACATTTTCTTTTTCAGCCAAGAAAAGTTTGTTGAAATCTTGAGGTTGACCTGGTTGACCCATACCAGGCATACCGGGCATCATACCGGGCATAGAACTCATTGCAGTCATGTCCACTCCAGCAGCTAATTCAAACAGTCAATCTCCAGATTACCTGCTGAGAAACTTTTTTTTTTGGTGCATCTTACCATTATTATCACCCAAAATCAGAGAAAACACACTACCGAGACCAAACAGATTGAGGAAATACCAAGACAGAGAAGATACCCAAGTGACATCCATGTCACGCGTATCAACGCCACTTTGCAACATTTGTTTAAAACGCGGTGTTAAAGGAAAGGGCAGCTTAACTAGAATCGTTTTTCTGGTTAATATTCTTACTCAAAACACGCCTGCTTGTAGCTATTTACTTACTAACAATAAATCCTTGAAAGAAAAAGTTGATCCAACCCATGATAATCATCTGAGGAACCATATTCATTAACTGTTTCTTCATGCCTTCCATCATGCCTTCCATCATATCAGGATCTGTCATTGGATTAGCAGGTGCAGCACCTTCTTTGTTGGCAGTGGGGTTCTTCAAGTATTTTCCTTTCTCAAAAGCATCTGCTAAATAGGCTTTGCGCACTGTAAACGCGTGTTGAGGGATACTATTGCCAACAGTTCGAAGACGCATACCACGCAACAATGCTTTCCTAAAAGAAAGAGGTTTGTTAATACGCGTGTTTAAAGCAAGATGATGATCAAAAAAAAAAAAAAGCTTTACGATTCTCGGATAGCTTTGAGCTGTGGTGTTTTCGGTGCACCTGTAATAAGCATCGTGATATGATGACGAAGCACACCAACCAATACCATGACTAATAGAATGGGTAACAAGACCCAATCTCTGATGGCTGCAGAGAAAAGTAATGTAAGCGTAGGATTCTCGGTCTATAATGTATTGATTTCATGTTTAAAATTACCAGGATCTAAGATCATTCGCTGTCTATGAGTTTAAAGAATAGGGTTAAGAATAAGAACACACTTGAAATCACTCGGAAAACTCACGAATCAGCCATTAGTGTTTATTAGTTTATTTGATATGAAAAAAGTAATATACAAAGGCCCAGTGATACAAGCAACTGAAAGGGCGCCTCTATGTCTTTTCTGGCAGCGGACTTAGAAGAGGAGATGATGAGTGAGTTTTGCAGTAAGGTAATTCGTCAAGCCATACGGGCCAGCATGATTCAGTGCTTGAAGTTCGCATTTATAGTCTGATTTGAGTAGCTTGTTGACTTCGTTTCTAAAATATAATAAGCAAAAAATGTGCCAGGTCCTAAAGCTACTTACATGTATGATTGATGTCCTTGGGAAGCTAACTGGTCATCAAAGTCTTGCCAACCTCTTTCAATAAGTTGATTTTGGCCAGGAGAATCACCAGTGCAGCCTGTATGGATCATGGAAAGACATTTTGATCTATCTCTTTCTGTCATTGGAATATAACATTCAGGTGCGATGTTGAATCTATTTAAGTGGTTTAGGTTTATGGCTTGAAGGCATAGTATTAGGTACTTGCTCTATACGATCTTGGCAAGTTAAACCAAGTAATTCCATTGTGTTCACGGCCAAATTTAACACGTCAAATGCCATAGCCTATAGATGAAGCAGTGAATACACAGTTCAATGCATATAGCCTGCCATGGATATGTACTCTGGCACCCCATTTGTAAGTGGCATAGATATCTAAACCATGAGGATCATTATCCATTAATGCAAAGATGGGCTTATTACTAAAGTGAGTCGAAAAGTATTTAACGAATTGTCTAGTAGATAAGTCTGGATATCCTTTTCCCTGTCATTGTTATGAGTATACGTGTAACATTATATTCATAGTTTATATATATGTATATATATTACAGTGACTAATATACAACTTTGCGGGAGTGATTGACAAAAACCGGCTGAAACCAAATGGCGAAATGTAGCCTATCTAGAAGATTAGGTACCCTATTTGTACTTTTTTTTTTTTTTTTTTTTTTTTTTTTTTACCTCTTTCTCAATCACGATCATACACTTTGCTCTGCATTGGACTTCAAGTACTTGACTGATAGGTGGTATTAAGGAACCCTACGATATACATTTAATAATTCGCCTCTGAAAAACCTCCTGCATCCCCAATAATCTTACCTGTTCATTACTGTAATCAAATTTTGAGGAACCTTCATCGCAACTTTGGATATTCATGCAATCTAACACTTTGTTGTTTTTCAGTTTGACCAAAATAGGACCAAACACCAACCCTTTAGACGCGGCGCTCTATAGCGAACAAGCTAAGATAATCTTTTCAGAAAACAAGCCAACTGTACGTACCACGTTAAGGGATGATCTAGGTACGTTAAAATGGCAAGAGAAATCATCTACAATCTGTTAAAAAAAATGCTCGTTAGGATCAACTTTCTAGCATACACTACATGTTCTACTTTACAATATCAACAACAGACTGTGTACCGAACAGAGAAACATCTCTATAGTACATGTCTCTCTTTGTTACCACTATTCTATAAGCTACGGCTTCATAGATCATTTGTAATACAGAAATATAACGCGCTAAATAATGAAATTGATAAGCATTGACATCCCAGAATGTTTTGTTGTACTATACCCAAGGTTTTTGATGAAGTCCCGCAATTCAATGCGATTGTTCTGGTATTGGTATTGCTACTATGCTCGTTCCCCAACATAGCTTGAGTATTGTTGGCACTATCGCTGCTAACAGAGATACTACTGCTATAACTACTATTAACTTCGCTACTACTTGTAGCTGGATCATCCGTCATTTGTAACCGTTTTCTCCTACAAAACAAACTGTTTAGTACAATAACACATTGGCTTTTTTTTTTTTCTTATTTACTTCAAGTCTTGTAGGTTTGATAATTTTCTATTCAAGAGAGTCAATGTGATGGGCTCTCCAACGGAAATAGAGGCAATCATATGTGCAAAGGTTTCTTCAATATCTGACATGATGGATTCGCGAGATCTTTCCACTGTTGATCGGCAGCCATTTGTAATGGATAGTGTTTGCGCAGAGGCAGAAATATTGCTTGACGGTACATCAATTGAAGAAGATGATAGATCATTGATATCAGCAGGCAAACAATGATCAAGTATATCTGGCACTCTGTGCTGAGAGCTGCTGTTATCGGTAGTATTATTATGTCTTTTGTAATACTCGTCCACTCTAGATAGATGATCACGATTTGGATGCATGATAGTACCAAAAGATTAAATTGAAAAATATGAAAGAAAAACCCCTAATGTTCAGAATACTTGCTTCTTTATTTGTATTTGCACGGCGGAACATGTGGCTCGTCAGTTATATGTTGGTTCTTTTCTTTTAGTTCTTTCTCTCTTCTTAATTGCGGCTTCCATATTCAATACAATGCCTGCGTTTATTATTGAAAATAATACAAACACTAATAATACCGCGATACATGAGGCAGATTTAGTCTCGGTACGCCATAATGATAGTATGAACAGTAATGGCTATTTGATCGCAGTCCAAATTTTCTTTTCATTACTGGTGTTTTTTATATTTGCATTTTGTATACTAACTGGTATTCGTAAAAGGCGAAAAGCAAGACAACAGCGCCAGATGGTGATAGAGGACGCCATTCTGCAACAAGAAAGACGATATCAGCTTCATTTACAAGGCCAATGTCATTCTTCATCTTCTATCCCTACAATGATGCTCTTTGGCTCGTGTATTGTTTGTCCACCACCAAGCTATTCACCGCCAGATCCAAGACATACATTGCCTGAAGATGCTGTGATGCGTTTAGATCATTTGTTATCGCGAAATCAAATATGTACAAAACCTCAATAAACGCTCATATAATAAAAGGCTCGTATATACATAAGCAGAACGCGCTGATACCCAATTCACTGGATTTTGCATTATTTTTTTTTTTTCAATCTTACTATGAAGCTACGCGTGTAACGTAGCTCAGATATCCTGACTTGTATCAGGAAAGTGCCGTTGGATAACGCGTATAGATCGCGGCTCTTATGAGTAAAAACTCAAAGGCCTTATATTCACCACCAACTATGCTAAGCATTGAAACCAAAACCCTATTACTGCAGTAATATCTGGAATGCGTTGACGCGATTTTCTGTCAGTGTACCTGTTTCTATTTGGTTTAAACAATGTCGTGTAACTCGGAATGTAACATCAAAGGGTAAGGCTATATGTGTAAAGCACTTCTTTATGTTTCGCATGGATGAGGTTAAGAATATAGTATTATTATTTGATAAATGACATTATGAGAACAGTGTGTGTATATATATGAGAAAGGGTAAAATGTTAACAGCATCCTCCACTGTTGGATGAAGAGTTTGCTGAAGGTAAAGAAGATCCACCTTGAGGAGGAGCCAACTTGACGCCGTTGGTCTATATATCATACCAATTAAATCAATATTCTTTTTGAATCAATACAACCATACCTCGCTGTTCATATCAATAACGCCATCACTAATCTTTTGTTGAATGGCTTCTGCTGTCTTTTCAAACGCTTGCTCTACATTATCGGCAGATTTGGCAGAGGTTTCCAGAAAGAACAAGTCATTCTCTTTAGCAAACTTTTCAGCTTCTTCTCTTGAAACTTGTCTGTTCTTTGCCAAATCACTCTTGTTACCAATCAACATAATAACAGTATTGGGGTTTGCATGCTGGCGAACATCTATTATACTATTAGTAACTTGTAGCAAACAAAAATCTATATTATAACAACCTTCCAACCAGACAGGTAAATGTTCAAAAGTGTCTCTTCTTGTAATATCGTATACTATTACAACATGTCAGTATCGTTCCCGACTCATTGTTTGTTTTGGCCTACCCAACAAAGCTCCAGCAGCACCTCTATAGTAGCTTCTTGTAATTGACCTAAAGGACTCTTGGCCAGCCTTCGATAGCAGAGTTAGTTTTTCAAACATACTAATGTCAGTTTCAGTTACCGTATCCCAAATCTGCAACTTTATCTGCTGTCCATTCACTGTAATAAAACGAGTACCAAATCCTACGCTAAATACAATATATATCTAAGAAAAAAAAGAGCTCCTGATGTTTCGTAATAGGAGTTTTTACCCAATAGTCAAATCGTGAGCTGGCATAAATCGTTTATCTGTGAACTGTAGCAAAATACACGACTATTGAAATATGGGGCTTTAGTTTCGACACTTTCATTTTTGTAGGATGTTATTACTTTTCCAACGCCTAATACGTTTCAACCAAAAAAAATAAAAATAAAAAATAAAAAAGCTCAGTATTCTAATATTCACAATAATATATATATATAGTTACCAGTATCACCAATAATGATATACTAAACATAATAAAGATAGAAAGAAATAGGTTAATACTGAAATCTACTTGGTAATGAAATAAAAAACAAAATGAACCTTAATGATGTAATTGTAATTATAATTAGACATGATATTTTATATATATATATAAAGTCTCGGGATTAGGGTGTAATAAGAGGAAGAGAGGAAAAGTAAAAATTGAATAGCAAAAGAGTTTCGCTCGGACTTTATCCTTATTTCTCCGCCATATAAGCGCGACTTGTAATGAGTATTGCGTCAGACTCAATAGATGGGCTTCGAATCCACTGAGTAGAGTTTTTTTTGACTTCAGTTCCATATTTATTAAATTTTTGTGTGTGTATTTGTCGATTATAATTTCATTTTTTAAAAGCTAATTAATAATTTAATTACGTTCCTTATGCGTATAAATGCATATCTGAATGCTTTAAAGGGATTTTTTTTCCTTATCAAAAGCTTAAATATCCAGTAAAAACCCGAATATCAACTATATGCCTATTAATTGCATTTCAGTTGAGATTTTAATTACAAATATAACATGATTCTAATGCCATTTGCTGCACAACGCGATGGTTTATAAACTTTGTTATACAAATGTCGTCGCTAAGTATAAAAAAAAATACATTTTTTTTCGAAAAACAATTGATTTCGTACCTGAATTTTAAATTCTCCGCTAGTCAATGATAACCACTGTTACGTACTGGAAAGCTCCTTTCGAGGTTCTCGTTCAGCTACCGAAATCCAATTAAATAACCCAAACTTCTGGATTATTTGAAAAAATTCCTGTCGGTTTGCTTTAACTATTTTTTTTTCTTCAAGATATAGACGGTGCTTTGAAAGATAAAATATAATTAGTATACATTGTATACAATTTAAAGTATACTCAAATATATTTGATATGTTTTAATTTCTATAAAATATCTATTTAAAACTATAAAACAAAAACAAAAAAACACAAAAACTGATTATGATTCTAATTTTTTTAAAATGTGAAATTACTATAATTATTACATTATTGAATTTGTAAAAATATAGTGTACGCCTTTCGCTAACTTACTTTCTGTCTACCGAAACATTTTTGTTATTTCAAAGATCAAATTAAAGTAAAAAGTAACCCTTTTTCTCATTTTCAGTTTTTTTTTTTTCCAAAGATATTTATTCCCCGTTATCCAATCTAATTGCGCATAAATTATACCGCTTCTGGCTGGGTGATGTCACGAAGATTATTTCGACGGACGCGTCAGTTCCTTTAATGAACTTGCGTTTGCTTCTCTCTTGCTCGGCTTTCTAATCAACACCTTAATATATACAAAAAAATGCCTTCCACTACAGCAGTTCAACCATCAATTACAGCTCACGTTCATCCTCTTGTCTTGCTTTCAGCAACTGATCATTATAACCGTGTCGCCAAAGATACCAAGAAGCGCGTCATTGGTGTCTTGCTCGGTCAAAATAAGGGAAAAACCGTCAACGTCTCCAACAGTTTTGCAGGTCAGTCTATGAAAGCTTAAAAAACAATAACTTTACTGAACCCTTTTTTTTTTGCCTCTAGTTCCTTTCGAGGAAGATGAAAAGGATCCTTCAGTTTGGTTCTTGGATCATAATTATGTTGAAGCCATGAATGACATGTTTAAAAAAGTCAATGGTACGTTACAATACAAATATTTTATGCAACTATACTAAATATTATGATTAGCAAAGGAAAAGTTAATCGGCTGGTATCATAGTGGACCTAAGCTTCGTTCGTCCGACTTGGAAATCAATGAACTGTTCAAAAGATATACTCCTAACCCAGTACTTGTCATTGTGGACGTAAAACCTAACGATGCTGAAATCCCCACGGATGCTTACTTTGCTATTGAAGAAATCAAGGATGTATGTAAACAACTAGGAATGATAGTGTGCGTATATTAACTGTATTATAGGACGGTACTACTACAACAAAGACATTCATGCATGTACCATCAGAAATTGTTGCAGAGGAAGCAGAAGAGATCGGTGTTGAGCATTTATTAAGAGATATCAAAGATAACGCAGTCGGCACACTTTCTACGCGTATCAGCTCTCAATTGGGCTCTTTGGGTGGATTACAAGGTCGTTTAGAGGAAATTCGTGACTATTTGCAAAAGGTTGTAAGCGGAAAACTACCCGTCAACCATCAGATCATTTATAACCTGCAAGATATCTTCAACTTGTTACCTAATCTCGAGAATCAAGAAATGGTCAACTCGTTCAGCACAAAGACAAACGATCAGTTGCTATTGATCTACTTGTCAAGTATGATTCGTGCTGTTATTGCTCTTCATAACTTGATCGATAACAAGATTGATAACCTCAAGAGTGAAAACGCTTTAGAGAATACAGAAGAAAAAGAAATTAAGGAATTGGAAGCCGAGATCAAGGAAACTACTGAAAAGACAGATGATATGCAAATCGAATAATTATCAATGATCATAATAAAAGCTGATATTTAAGGATGTCAAAGTTTTTAATAGAGAATGTTGCTTGAGTTAGATCAACGAGATCTCGATAGTCGGTAGATATAGGTAGAATTGAATTGATCCTCAATCTGATTTATACAGTGAGCTTACATGAGCCAAAGCCTCAACTTATGTTGCAGAGACAAGTAACCATCTGCGATGTAAAACTAAAGCCCATAAAATAACCATAGGGTGCTTTTTACCTTTAAGTGAATACTTGAACGTCACTTTACAAGGCAATTTTCTTTGCACCTCCTCTGAACCGCTTGGTCTGTTCCTTCCCAGTTATTAGAGTCCAGCTACTAAAATAGATTTTGCCAAAGATTTTAATAGATGCAACATTATGTTCCATCCATAAATTCTTCAATATTCGACCGAGATCAGTGGCGAGATCTATTGGACATTTAGGCTGTTGGTTCATGAAATGCCCATAATTATTACTCGCTGCTGAAATGTAATATAATCATAGAAATTCGGCTAAATAGCGGCTTCAGTAGATGTAGTCATTTATTTTGGACAACTACTTATTGTCATAGGTGACATTATATACAATTTGGCCCAGTTTTTGAAAATGTATATATATATTTTACATAATTAAGCCTCTACATTAACGAACAATTCCAGTTTTACGTCATATAAAATTGCTAGTGCAAGTTCAAAATGAATTATTGCATCTACAAGATCATTTTATTGGATTGCTATGATTATATTACATTTCAGCGATTAGCTGTAAAGAGCCTGTATTTTGCCCAACATGATTTTAATGATCTATAGAATTCTCAACTGAGTCCCGCCAAATGTTGTATCTGAATAGTAGTGAAGAATGAGCTGCTGTATCTATTTGAATTTTGATCATTGGACTTGCTTAATATTATTCTAGAGACTTTTGCGCTGATCAGTAACTAATAATAATACCTCTACAGAAACTTTTATATATGTCAAAAATAATAAACTAAGCCTGTCATGCTTAAAAAGTTTCTTTTGGTATATGTTCATATTAAAATTAATTGTGAAATCTGGAACAAATAAGCAACACGGACTAAATTTGCATACAACAATATTACGAGTTATCCTCGGTACATTTTTTTCTTGCAAAACCAAAGTAGGCATTTAGGTCCATAAAGGAACAAAGACTACTTTTGATTTCTGAGAAAGATACGAGTTGTCTTTAACATAGTCGGTTGTTAGAAAACTCCGACTAATTGAGAATTCTTGCTTTCTGGAATAAGAGTTTTCTTTCAACTTTTTACAAGTATTATACTATTGAGAAGAGAACTAAAACTACTCCAATCTGTACTAATAACATAAAACAAGATTATGCGCTCGTCGCTCTGTACTGTATGATTTCTCCTTTTTTTTTGGATATAAAAATTTTAATCGCGGGACACTAAAAATTTCGAAAAATTTTCGGTTGGGAAATTTAGCATGCACCAATATTAAATCGAGAGTGTTCGGTCCTCTTCCGTCCATTGTCGCATTTGGATGGTGGTTCATGTTCAAATTGAGATGCTGCATCTAATAAATATTTTATATGGGTTGCCTTGAAAAACAAAAGAATGCTATTTCGAGAGCAGTTTTTATAAAATGTGTAGCATTTTGTTTCAGCATAGCTTTAGTAGCCCTTTCGTGTTTGTTGGTTTTTTCTTTTTATAATCCAATAAGATCAAGAATTTATCTCTGGCGCGTTATTGAGTCCAAGAGAGCAATTTGCAGTTGAGATCTGAATGACAATTTCATTGGTGTAGAGTGAAAGCAAATGATTTCAATGAGAAAAAAAAAAGAAAATTTTTAACCTTAAACAGTAATTGGTTTTTTACTGGTGTATTAGGGCCATATACATTATCTCATTTTGCAGCGTTTTTCTATCTTTGGCGCCTAATTGGTCAGCTCGTACAGGTACCTATCATGGAAAAGGCTATATCAGTGACTATACAGCCAAACATGAATTTCATGTATCGCAAGTTCTTTTTATAGTAAATAAAGATTTGCAATTTATACGAGAAATGTGCCCACGATGACGAACGAGATAACAGCGCACGTTTTTTTTCCAAGCGCTTTATATATTTCAGTGAGAAACCAGTAAGATAAATCGGGGCTTTAAAAACTAGATTAAATACAGTGCGTTTCTTTTTTTCTATTCCTTTTATCAACCAACTCTTATTAAATGTCATAGTATATACTATAATGGCAGATTTAAACTGGTGTACATCTTGTGATAATGCAGTGAGCCCATTCTCTGTAAGTATTTCTTAAAAGCGATATTTTATCAAGGTACTGATAAAAATCGACAGGAATCTCTTTACTGTAGTGAACAATGTTTACGCGCTGATGCTCTTCGCAACCATCCGTTACTTGGTTACACGTATCCTGAATTCACAGACTTTCCTCGACCTCAAAAGAATCATACCACCTATTCATCCAACAGCAGCATTCATTCAGCATCTACCTCACCTGCTTTAACCGCCACTTCTTCGAGCTGCGCATCACCACCTAAATTTGACTTACTATCATCCAAGTTAACTGCAAAACCCTCTCATTCTAACTATTTCTCGATATTTGACCAGCAATGCTAATCTCTATATAAGGAATATCAGCCCACAAAAAGAAAAATGTAAATACTACAAAAAAAACCTATCATTATACCCTTCCTACGTATCCCTCTTTCTTTTTTACACTATTGTAAATAAACTGCTTTATCATTCAATTCCCATTGGTTGTATTCATTAGGGGCACACATCTCCTAATCAGTAGTAGAGCTCCTATTTGACTCCTACACTAATGATATCAATGATTTGATTCACAACTGAGTAATAATAATAAAAAAAACCCGCCTTTTTATCTAGGGGGAATATCAGCTGGCCTATAATAATAATTGATATGATATATTTGATTGGTTAAGAGTTCTTATCATCATGTTCATTTTCAGCAACTGCATGTAAAAGCTATCATGGCTCAGTCTACATTATCCCTGTTCTGCCCAAATCAATAAAAGAGGTAGTTCGTATATTTGATACTGGTGACACTAATAAAATTCATGCGTCCATTGATACCTTAATGAGCTTTGGTTCACGAGTTGTATTTATTGCTGCAGAAAAAGAGATTATCGCGGCATTTATTCATCGTGGCCGCACAGTCCGGCTAGATAACTCGGTGATTGGAATCAGGCTTGGAAGATGGTATATGGACTAGCGTTATAAACTTACGCTTGGCTTCACTAATATTTGGCAGCCTAAACAATCAAATAAGTATATTTAGATTATGAAACAGCGGTATTTGAGTTACAAACAAAGTCACTACTAGATATGAATATGAGCTCAGACCACCTCGGTGCGCAAGTCCTGCTTAAATTATCATATGCTTTGTAATAACACGTTTAATAGTAAAGACACATGGTCTCCCTGTATGAATTACCCCAACAAGGCCCTGTACTATTCAACGAAAAACTGGGTATTATCACGTTACGAGAGTTCCACAATAACTTAATCAGAATGGTACCCAGGTACAAGCTGTTGGGTCTACTAACTATGATCGCGTATCCAGTTAATAACAGTCTAGTGACACACCCGCGATTGCATTCATCACTGCTACGTTGTCTATACAAGGAATTACTATGTGTACTAGATGATGAATATACTAAACCAATATTAGTCCGATCTTTTGCATTGACTTAAACAATGTGGCACATACTATTTCTTGCAAGAACCACTTCATGCTGATATCCTTTTACAAATATAGACGCTCGAAAACTAAATATTGAGTTGTTACTCTATAAAAAAATTAAAAGGTTCTTTTTCTTTCATCAGTAGTTTACATATCAATATGCATTTTAGCAACACATGGCGTAATGTCATTCGAGTTTTTTTTTTTGTTAGATATGCATATTTCTACCTAGCTTCTCTTGGTAATTTCGTTACTATATGCAACTGACAAAGGTACCTGTGCCGTCTATGAGAGCTCACGGGTCAGTCCATATCCATATTTTGAATTGCGCTTTCTTTTTCTAGAGCTTTGTCGGCCCGCCTTTTTGCATTGCAAAACAAAATGGATTATTCGAAATACAGTGAACACAAACAACCGTATCCTTTCAACTAGTAATCAGGGCTCTTAAATTGTTTCATATATATCAAAATTCGCGCTAATCTATGATTATTAGTAATAATATCTTTTTTTTTTTCTCAGTTACTATTGGACTTTTTATATTTTATTTTATTTGTGTACTAGCAACTAAATACAAGGTAATACTATCTGCTTACCATAGCAATAATACTGTAAGGTGTATTATCCATGTTATTCATTTCATATTAAAAGTGCAAACCTCATCGGTCCCAGACAATCCTGCTGCATAATCTATCATCAAACCAAGAATGGGATTTTTGTTTGATAGCAGACCGATAATGACTATGGGCCGTACCTTGGCGAATGAGATATTTCTGAAGTATGATGTAAGCTATAAAGGTCGTACAGTTTGTTTGAGATAGTCGTTCAGCTATAAAAATATGACGTGCTTTTATGTAAAGTGCATAATATAGTTTACCGCTAATTAGCATATACACTATATTACTGTGAAAAGAAAAATCGGGTGGCTATAGTAGTTTATTCTGGGTAAGAGATATATACCGATTGCGATAATGGATTGATATCAAATTAACCTAAAAATGATTACGAGCTGCATATATACGTTTTTGCAGTTAATTATTGAGAAATAAAATGCGATGATTATGCTTCTGTTAAACAGAGAATTTACCAAATGTAGCACCTCATTCTGAATATGCATTGGCTATTAAATGCAACATCTAACCAGGAAGGATCGAGAGATCTGTAGTAGATTAGCCTACATTCATCATTTATATAAAATACATGCATTTACTACCAATCATTAAACTACAGTAAATCTGTAAAGATCAATCGAATAGCGGTGTCAGTAAGTGAAGTAGTTTATCATAATCATGCACTATTCATCAAATCCAATATTAAACTAGAATCAAATGACGAATACAGCTTTACTGAGGTTTTTAAAAAAAACTAAGTGATGTCCTTGGGCCCATTTTTTTTTTTTTTGAGAGTTAAAAGACGGTGAACTCGAGATATTGTCAATTAATAACATAGATTGCGAATACTTGTGGGCATCCATATGTATTTTCTTTCGATTTTGTCGTATACAAACTATTCGAGTTGTGTCTGTATAAAAACTCTAATAGTCACGGCAGCAGTTCATTCTGAGCATGCCAATTGACGAGAGGTTGACTGAGAGATCCAGAGATGTCAAAAATGGCCCAATTTCAGAAAAAAAAAATCGTAGAACATGCCTTCAAACTCAAAAATTTACAACACTTCTTTTCCATGGAGTAACAATATGGTATTATTTGAGATATAATGCGTCAAAAAATATTTATTCAGTGCATGTATTAACATATTTTTCTTTGAGTTATCACTAAATTTCTGAGAAATGCATAAAATCGTTTTATATATATATATATATATATTAAAGGCAAGCATGTCAATTGTAGTCTATAAAATGTGCCCTTCACACCATTAGATGCATTATTTAATTCTACATGAAAACTTCGTGTATAACTATTTTGTTTTTCTTTTAGAACATCGGATGAAAGGGAACATCAGATAGAAAGAAAATCAGAGCGAGCGTCGGAAGAAGAAGCAAAAGTGCTACTTTTAAATCACCGATATCCAACCAAAATACACTTGGCCAGCATATGATGATTGTGGAGAAAATACTTTTGTACCTTGTTGATGACATTCTAGAACTACAATCTATTAAGTAACCAAGCTTATCACATTTCAAAGCATTAGTTGTGCTTTTTGAAGTTATATCAAAGCCAGGTCATATATTAACTATATTTAAGCTAGGCACAGCAACCAGATTTAAACGGGATCAGGTATTAAGCCTAGTAACTCTAGCTCAAGCAAGCCCTAACAACTCGATTTAAGCTTGTATTAGAAATCAGATTCAAGAAGGATGCACAAAGCCTTTTTTTTTAAAAGAAAGCGTATCTTGTATAGTATCTTGATCAAGCATAACAAATTGACGAGAGAAATGACAAGTTACGCCTGGGGACAATATTCTCGATATAAATCATTCAAGTGTGGTATATACAGTAATTCTAAGGAAAGGTAATAGACAGATGTAATACTCAATTCATGGGGCAAATTGCGCACGTTCTATCATGATATGATTTCAGTCCGTTGCAGAAGCATGTAACCGCGTGTAATTTTAAGCAGAGCAAAGAGGCTAGATTTACCCCATCAAAAAAAGCATCTAGATCTGCAATAAATCAAGAATAAAGAACACACTCTTTTTAATGAAACATCTATCATCGATAGATAAAAGAGTATATTTTATCTTCTTTCATGGCATTATTATGGCCAGGATAATGGAGGTTTTTTTCTTGCAAGAAGGTTACTCAAATATGTTTATTCGATCATAGGGAAGACAAGAAATCGCCCAAACCAGTGCTTATAGGTTTCTCTTGTTGCTGCTTAGTCAATAATGCCTTTAGATTGTTCTTTTTGCCCTTATTCTTCTTCTTTTTGTCTATAGGACCATCTGACATTTTTATTGTTGGCTGTGCTGCTATGGAACTCACGGGAACCTTACTCGTGACACAACTTATTTTAGTGAGCTTTTTCTTGTAGGATCCATGATAGAGATCTGTGTGACGGCAACTAAGGCATATCGTCCGAACCAAGTTTCTCTTTTTCTTTTTAGTTATATCCACTTGACTAGTGAGTCCCGCTACGTTGATTTGACCGCAACTACGGCACGATAAACGTGCAATGGGTTTCGCGGCTGTTAATTCATATTCGGTCAGTGTATTTTGGAATTCGTTCATGTAGTATCGACTAAGTGACGGACAAGCATTAAACATGCTAAAACCCGCCTCGAATAAAAAGTCAAGTCGACTTGTTTGCTGATGGGTTTGCAAATTGGTTGTCATGCAAGTACTCGAATAGAACAAAAAAAAAGATAATGGCAAAAAAAAAAGCAAAAAAAAAGTGGCTTATTCGAAACCATTCATGATCAATTAAAAGGGTTCACGTGAATCAACAGCAGCTCAGGTTATACAGTATAATATATGTACAGTTTAATAATATTTAAAAAAAAAAAAAAAAGAAAGATTATGAGACTCTGGTAGTTGGTCTATAATTTGAAGCATTACTGCTACTATCCATCATGCCAGTTAATATTCGGTTCATAGCTGGATCATTAAATTCTTCTTCATCGTCTACTGCTGCTGTACTATGAGCGCCAAATTCAAACTGATGTGGTTGCATTACCCTTGATAAACGATACTTAACACCCAAGTAGCTTAGATAATTGGCTTTAGGAAATACACGCACTCTTTTGACACCAGGAAACAACCGATCTTGAATATCAACAAAGGTACCACCTAATCCAAGCGTTTGTTCCAGTTTATGTTGATTTGAACTTGCAAAAGGAACCCATTTAGCATTGATAAACACAAGCCAAGTGAAATTGTCTACTGTTTGATGAACAGATACGGCTTTATAGTCCGTTGATTGCTGTAGAGCATGTTCTAAATGATAAGGATGGTCACGAATATTATTGATTGTCATAGTAGTAGAGATAGTTATCAAAAGAGAAAAGAAAAGAAGAAACAAAAAGGGTCTTCTCATTATAAACTATTGTGCGCGTATGTATGTGTGTGTGTGTGTGACATAATTAAATTCAATCAATCTTTATTGTATTTGGTACAGTTTGTTTTTATAATTAAACATTGTGGTTGGGCAAAGCTGGCACTTCTTCTTCTTCTTCCTCTTCATCATGGCGTAAAGCAGCCCCCATATGATAATGCATTGCACGTTTACGAAGAAACTCTTCATGGCGCTTTTTAGCTATTATAACAGTTAATAAACGAACCATGTTTTGTTGGTGCTTTGACTTTTTTTTTTTTTATTGTTGTTTACCTTCTTCATCTTGTTCTTTATCCTCTGATTCATCCATATCCCAGTCATCATCACTGACAGAGACTCTTCTACGTGGCTTCTCCCCATGGGATGTTACACTACTTTTATCTGATTCAACCCCTCCATCCAACATAAATTCCTCAGGTTCAACGCGTGCTGATGATCCTGCACCATAAGGTATATGGATCTCTAGGGGAAAAAAAAGAATACTTCAATATACGTGTCAAATCACATTATATATATATATATATATATACCATCCATATTCAAAACCTGATCTGTATCGGCATTATATCTCACATAAGGTGTCTTGGGTTCATCCACTTTCATGGTAGAATCCTTTTGTGATTCTGTCAATTCGAGATTGGCTTCATCCCATTTTAATCTAGTTTACTATTAATGTATTTGAACACTGCGACTCGGTTCGAATGCTTACCGTGCCGATTCACTGGGATTCTTGTGCTTTTTCAGGATACCTTTGGTAGGTTGTGCTTTTAAATTGGGTGAATGACTCATTATTATAAATAATATAGAAAAGAAACGAAAAAATATCGTACTACTTTCCACTCGGGTATCTAATCAAAAATTAAATCTCCGGTCAGTCTTATGCAACTACATAGACATGTCCTTTTCTAAAGCTGATATTTGTTTGAAAAAAAAACGCAAAGTTATATAGTAATATCAAGCGACCTGGTGAAAGTTCTATGAATATAGATAAAGAAAAATAGTGTATTTGGTCGTCATTGCAACCATGACTATGGTTTCAGCCTCAATAACAACTGTACCTGTGAAAATGCAGCAACTGTCATATAACAACCAGGCACCACCTGCCTCATATACAAACATTTAGTTTGATCTAAAACTGGTTCTCATATGCCAAGATGCAATAACCAATACAGTTGAGCTCATCAGATTCACGGGAATTGTCCCCTGCCTAAAGCATGTATGGCTTTTATCCAATCAATTTATAAGCCTACAAACTATTTGAAGCTATGATTTTTCCATTCATTCGATCGCTGAAAACCAAAGGTTTTTATTAACATTCAAATGTTGGGTCATCATCTTTTGGAAGCAAATGCTCAATGTCTTTGATTTGATCTGCATAAAAATAACGAATCATATTTCTTGCAGCACGTAGTGTAATATTATATACAGGATGTGCAGCCGCTAAAGAATTGTCTACATCACCTACAATAACATATTCATTTTGACAGGTCCATAATAAAGAGCGAAGACCGCCTTCTATGGCCTGACTAGGCTCATTGTATGTAATCGAATGTTGCGCAACAGAAAGACCTGAGAGAACATAACATGTATGATAATAATCTGCACCTTTACCGGGCTTATCAATCAATCCACCATGTTGTGATTGGCAACAAATCAGTATATATTCTTGCAACGCCTCTCTATCAAACAAATAATCATCTAAGAAATATATATATATATATATCAGTATATACTCATCTCCTTTCCTCTTTTTCCAAAGTCAATTACTTACACTCGGACGCATCTGTTCCTAAAGTTCGAGATAATTCAGCTTTAATAATAGGGAAATCACCTGCGCCCCAGAAAGAATAGCAGCCATCTACCAACTTATTCGTGCGTCCTTGAAATCCACCTTCCAAACCCATTTGACGTCCAGAACACCAATCCATCAATTTCTCCATGTTTAATTTAGACATACCACCTAGGATCTCCATAGCTGCCAATCCGCAAAATGTGTATCCATTATGTGCTTCCTTGCCTGGGTAAGGACCAATACCGCCCTCATATGTCTGTGATCTTGCAATAAATTCTATGCAATTTTCTGTCAATTCAGGTGTCAACAAATTGGTCAGCGCTGCTACTGATAATGCACAATAGGATCCACTATGGAAAAAAAAAAGGTTCAGTTCCAAGAGTAAGTGCTTTTTTTTTAAGTAAGCGGAGTTGATTTTATTTTATTTTTACCGAGTATCTATTTCTCCACCTTCGTGCATAGTGAATGAACCATTCGGCTGCTTCATACGCATCAAAAAATCATACAATGCTTTTCTATTAAAGCTGTTAATTGCTTCTTCTTTTTTTTTAAAATATATATATATATATATATATTTGCATGTACTACCTATCCAAAATATCAAAAGCCTCTTGTGTACCCGTGATAGCAAGAGCATTGACAGCTGCATAAGTCGTTGCTAAATGAGCCAATTGATCTGCTCCTCCGCCGAAACCACCACTGGGCAATTGCCACCGGCTAAAAGTTTCGATCGATCTATATCATGAAACGCGTGAATCTATGTAACTGGCTCGGGTATTGTTTTAATAGCAACCTTGTAATAACGGACGCGTCCAGCTTGTGCTCGAGTAGATCAAGCGAATGCAATATCCAATAAACTAACCATGGTTTACTGGCATCCAAAGCAGACCCCCAAGCGCCGAGTCCCTCTAAACCTCGGATTAAATAGGCAATGTGTTTCTCTCGGTTTAATTTGATGCTTCAAAGAATGATGGTAAGAAAGAGCAAACATGTGTCAAATGTATACAAGTCTACCTGTCTAATGGAAGCTTTTGAATATTATGAGGAGCATAAGGGACAAACTTGGCCAGCACTGAATCTTCTGTTCTTTTCTATGTGCATTGTAAGTTTACTTGCTAAATGTGTGATGTTCGCGTATTATTTATTCTTTTTATTCTTTTTGTATTTTTACTTGTTCAATGGATGTGACAGTGGGTAAGTTGTCATCATTAAAACGCAACGCATTCAAAGGTATATCGCCATTTAATATACCCATATTTTCTTGTGATTTGGTTCGATGCAAAGTAGAAAATTGGAGCGCTTTGTTTCAAGTGTTCTTTTTTTTTTATTACTGATGCTGGAAGATGGGTCTCATTGGTCAGCGGTGAATAGACACTAAAAAAATCCACCCCCAAGACAAAGCAATAGGTACGCGAAAATCAACCGCGTTTCTTGTGTGTAGTAGTGTGTACTTTACTATTGAATAATATGGATTTCGGTAAAAATAAAATAAAAAAAAGAGCAATCAGAAAACAGATCGTTACGCAATACTTAATTAACAACTAATATTTCAAATCATTAGAAACTAGCAATATCACAAAAGAAGAGGAGCGAGAAAAGCTAATTAATGAAGAATATAAGCTCTGGAAAAAGAATTCGCCATTTCTTTACGATCTTGTCATAACTCATGCCCTTGAATGGCCAAGTTTAACGTGTCAATGGTTCCCTGATGTTGAAAGGTGAGCAATTGGAACGATGGTTTGGATTATAGCTTATTCATTCTATCACACAAGTCGCCCTGACAAAAACTACAAAACACAACGATTATTGCTAGGTACACACACCAACGATGAAGATCCAAATTACCTCATGATTGCATCGATCCAATTACCCACGGATAATCAAGATATTGATCTTCGAAAATATGAAGAAAGTACAAATGGTAAATGAATATTCAATGTTGAAAAATATGCCAGTTTTTTTTTTTTTTTTTTGGTACGAATAATCTACGTCTCTTACTTTTCGATAGAAATTGGAGGCTATGGTGCTTTCAATGATGCTCAGATTCATATAACTCAAAAAATAGTTCATGAAGGCGAAGTCAATAGAGCAAGATATCAATACGAAAACCCTAATATCATTGCATCCAAATCAAGGTCTGGTGATGTCTATGTTTTTGATAGAACCACGCATGAATCATTTCCTAAAGAAAACGAGCCTTTTAATCCTGCTTTAAGGCTCAAGGGACATACTGCTGAAGGGTAAGCCCTAAAGGTAACATATTTTACTTGTGCTCAATTTCTTTGTTTTGATGAATTTAGTTATGGCTTGGCTTGGAATCCTCATAAATCAAAATCAAACCACTTGATAAGCGCAGGCTTTGACCATACCATCTGCCATTGGGATATTGCTGCTGCTTCAAAAGAAAATCGTGTATTAAACCCACTACAAACTTATAAAGGTCATACAGCAGGCGTTATGGTGAGGAAAAAAATCATTTCAGAGGGGCAATTTCCTATGATACTGATATACTTATTCAGGATGTAGCATGGCATATGAGACATGATTCCATCTTTGCTTCAGTGGGCGATGATAAACATTTGATGATGTATACAATGATAATACATTGAAGTATACGAACTATAGAATTGCTAACGCCTACTTTTTTTTTATAGTTGGGATACACGAGATGAATCTCATAAACCTATCCATAATGTAGAAGCACATGAAGCAGAAGTCAACTGTGTTGGATTTAGCCCTGGAAATGAATGGATCCTGGCTACTGGATCGGCAGACAAGGTTAGAATTGTCTAACGCTTATGATTGTTTCGTGGCTTAATTTTTTTTTTTTTTTTTTGTATAGACTGCTGGACTATGGGATTTGCGAAACTTGAATAACAAGCTGCATTCACTTAAGGGACATGGTGAAGATGTAGTTCAGCTTGCTTGGTCCCCTCATCATGATGCTATATTAGCAACAGCAAGTAATGATAGAAGAGTGTTTGTTTGGGATTTAGCAAGGATTGCAGATGAACAATCAGCTCAAGAAGCAGAAGACGGTCCACCCGAATTATTGGTACAAACATACAGGATAAGTAAGTAGGTAGGATGGAATACTAAATAACCTCTATAGTTTGTACATGGTGGACATACAAGCAAGATATCTGATTTTGGCTGGAATCCAGCAGAGCCCTGGATGCTAGCAAGTACTGCAGAAGACAATATAGTTCAATCATGGCAAATTGTAAGTTCATTTAAACTGATCATACGCTTAAGACTTATATGTTTATGAAGGCGAGCACTATTTACGGTCAAGAGCAGCATGATGAATCTGATAAAATGGAGCATTAACCTTGTATACTTTGCTTTATAAGAAAGCAATATATTTGTAATAAAGAAAACCCACACTTGTATTTATTGATAAGAAATTGATATATCACCTATTTTGTTTTATAATGCTCTACTAAACTTTTGCATGCTCAACAATGTAGAAAATGTACGATAAAAAAAATAATAATTGCATAATGGAATACGACTATTAAATGTCATTAATACCTCAAAATATAATGTAAAATGATTGGCCGTCCGTAGCTCCATAAGTTTTGGTTGGAATCTCTAGATATTCTTTAAACTTACTTTTAAATGATATACTATATGTTCATGTATAATACAACTGTTTTAACAAAATATGTACACGATCGAATTGCGCATTTAATAAATTTAAAAAAAAAAAACATCTAGCGATTTTAAATTGATAGCCAATTTTTCTCGTCTTTTGAGACGCGCCCAATAACCCATGAATCCTGCAAGTTATATAATACACACATATCTGTATAATACTTTCAAATATACTCTATCTACTTTACACAAGAGTATATGTTTTTTTTAAAAAAAAACGAGGCTGTCGTATACTCTATAAAAAAGAAATGTTTGAAGATTTTGGGTGCAAGAGTATGTCTTTTTATTCAGAGATCTCCCATTTTCCGACATTTCTATCTCTATACATAGACCAAATGCCGTGCCTGATGGACTAGTTTATGCTGTTACTGCTACTAAAATTATTGTTTGTAGGGCACTATGACCATATCATATTATGATGGTTGGCAGTAAATTACATACTTTCCGTAAACTACTACTGCATTTCAACAATCTGCTGATCTCTCTGCCAATCTCAATTAAATGTTGCATCTGATTGGTAATATCGAGTTCAGAATGAGCTACTGTGTCAGATAAAACCAGAAATCAATTCAATTATTTTCATCATGCCGCATGCATTTGTTTATAGTCTTTTCTTTTCGATCAAGTAGCAAATATCAGTGAATCTCTTCTCCCTCTTTCAAAAAAAAAAAAAAAAAAAAAAAAAAAATGACAAGTTGGTTAGAAATTTTTGATTTTTGGGTTTATTATTTACCTGCAAAGGGCAGCTCGCCTTCCTATTTGATCATGTAAGAACACAAAGGGATTATCGTCTGCATAGTTTGATAATGGATCAACTTCTGAAGCTGCACATATGTCAGGTGATTACTCCTTATTATCTTTGCAATACATTTGCAAATGGCAAAAATAATGGAGGATAAATCAAGCAGTGTCATGATTTACTTGATCTTTTTTTCTTTTTCTTTTTTTAGGTATCATTCAGTACAAACTAGTAACAGGTCTATATGATCAAGTGTATAGAACCAAAACCAATGTTCAGACATATCCTTTTTTCTATATATAGTATTCTAGAAAGGCGGTTCCATATTAAGTAAAATGCGTGTTCTACGAGTTGATCGCAATCTCCTGCTTCTTTAGTTTACATGACTATTTCTGTTCAAATAAGAAAGATTATATAAAAAATAGGATCGAAAAACACTAGCCCATGAACTTTTGTATTGTAAATTGTTTAGAGTAATGCACTATTCTTTTTTTGTTCTAGAATGTTTGTGTTTCTACAGAAGAAAATTGCATGTTTTCAAGTGGATACGTCTTTTTACCTTATAAAGAACTGTTTCACAATAGCAAAACCGTATTTTTCTAGACTTGATGCAGAAAACCAACCTTGTTTCAAGCCTTGGGAGTGGAAATGGGGAAATATACACTATTTTATTATTATATTATAAAGGAAATCTGGACAGAAACAGTAATAATAAAAAATAATAAAAAAAAAAAAAAAAAATTCTATACTACTTGATTTACAGCTTTGGGGGATAAATAGGAGGTGACTGTGAGAGAACGTTGTAAAAAAAATGGCTTTGTAATAGAAAGAAAAAAAAGGTATACATATAAGTACTAACAATGAATGGTTTTCATAAAGGCGACTTTTAGCTTATCAAAGTATCACATACAGACTAGTATGAAATAGGAGGATTATACTTGTTCTTCTAAATGTTTCCGGATTGTTCTTACTTGTTGGTTGGGTCGGTCTGTGTCGTTGAATCTTCATTCAGTAAGTAAAACGGATACTGTTTGGAATGATCAGAGGAAGTTCTTGTGTATTCTGCTTGTGATTTTTCTGGTTGAGATGATATAGAAGTCCTTCTTGGCCTTGTGCCATCACTGACTGTACCATCACTGGCATATTTATCTTCATCTCTTCGATGTCTTTTCCTTGGTCTACCGACTGGTCGAGCAGCAGCTTCATTTTCTGCCTTGAAATCTGATAGATACTGTTGGTATTTCTATGCGTAGATGTTTAGTAGGATAATTTAGATGATAAAACAGGTGTATTTACTTTGTAAGAGTCAGTCTTTTGGTATTCTTCAATCTTCTGCAAATAATCTTCTCTTGCTCTCAAAGCATTTGTTTCGTATTGTTCTTTCTCCTCAGATGATATATTCTTCCATCGATCACCAATGATCTTTGCCAAGTCTGTAAAGGATTTGTTTTGTTGTTTCAGTTCAGCTCTGACATCGTTTGAGAACATAACATAAGCTGAAGGTGGCTTTAAAGGTGCATTTGTATCAGGTTTAGCATGGCGATGATATTTTCTTTTCCATAGACGATGTACATTTTCACTTGTTACTGTTTCTTCTTCTGTTGAAGACATGCCACTTGTTGTATTATGTGTCATCGTACCTGCCGATGGAAAGTATTCATTGTTACTATTTTGCTTAGATGACGCTGAAGAAGAGTTTGAGGTAATTGGTGATGCCCCCGCTAACAATTGTAATGATACATCCATTGCTTCCTTAGGTTGGTAACCTGTGGTGTCTGTTGTTGAGATCATACGGTACGGTTGTTTAAATACATTATAATTGAAACACTGACCTGTCATATCTTTGTTTATGATAGGTGCTATATTTAATGGTACGCTTGAAGGTATTCCTTTAGCATTAGCCACGGCTCTTTGTAGTAGCTATCAACGGTATTAATATCTTTTATGGGCATTGTTGTAATGCAAAGACATACTCTACGATGTCCTCTTTTTACTTGCATTTGTACTAGATCTGATTCAGTGATTTCTATCAACTATGTATGTATTATTATCTGTCCAACTGCCTTTTCCACTGTTTGACTCGACTTTTTTTTTAAAAATATATTCTTACAGATTCTAGTCTGTCGAATCCTTCTTCTATGAATGTATCAAAGTGCTGAGATAGCCCACATTCAGATAGAAAAGATTCGACTTCTTGTTGATTTAATAAAGATCTTGGTTGTTCTGACGGTCTTGGTTGAATAGGCTGTGATAGTGACATGATCAATATATTCTTGTTATGTTGCATATTATACTAGTGTTGGATGTAAGGTTGGTTTCATCCAGAGCGAATAGTTACAAGTGAGCATAAAGGATTTTCCTTTTGAGAAGAAAGAAAGGAAAGGAAAAAAAAATAAAAAAAACGACCTCAGTGTGAGACTGAATTTTATTATTATTATTTTTTTTTTTTTCAGTGACGCAGATTGCCGGTAGAACAAACAAGAACAAGATGGAACAATGGTCCATAGTCAATTACATGTCTCTTTTCATTGGATTATATTTCAACCTCAGTTACATAAAGCATTTTTGTTCAAAAATTGACTTGATTCATGTATAAATACAGCAGGAGACGCGTTCCTCTTCTTTCTTTCTCTTTTCAATCATGAATACCTTTACAGAATGTTCGCCTATAGCCGAGATAGAAAATACCAAAAATAACTATCATCCAGACTACTATCATTATATACCTCAACATCACCATCAAGTGTGGCCTGTTCATCATCACAACATAGTATTCCCTGCCAATTCTTACCTAGTACCTCAAGAAATGTATCAACAATCTCCGCCTTCACCAATACCAGAGCAAAAACAAACAATGACTCGTACTCGAGGACGTCGAGTCTCTAATATACCCAATAATGGAGCTCGTACCTTTGCCTGTAGAGCCGAAGGCTGTGGCAAAGTATTCAAACGATCTGAACACTTGAAAAGACATACAAGATCAATCCATACCTTGGAGAAGCGTAAGTTACCATTGCATACTTAAGAACAATATTAAACACCCTTTCATTAGCTTTCAAATGTCCTTATCAAAGCTGTAACAAACGATTCTCGAGATCAGATAACTTGAATCAGCATATTCGTATCCACAGACATACAACTATGAAATCAACGACCAATTCCCCGTCTATATCCAGTTCGTCATCTACTAGTACCAGTTCCTCTTCTCCATCTACTGTATATCATCACCTTGAACATTTGAGAATATTTCAATATCAATAGTATAATAAACTGGTCTGCACTTACATATCCTAATTATAAAAACAACTAGTTTTGTTTATTGACAAAGTATCATTGGTTACACTCTCTCTTTAGTTCTTAACCCATAGAGTCGGATTGAAACCGATTGGTACTGAAAACAGCACACTCTTTGCTATAGTTCGTAAAGTTCTGTTTGTATACCAACCTCTGGTCATCTTTTTTTTCTTCTTACGAATAGATTGCTTTTTTTTTGGGAGTAGAGTTTACAATGCAAAATGGCTTGTTTCATGTAAAAAACCATGAGTTGCATATTTGTTTTGTAGTGATTCCAGTAATCATCAGCATAAGCCCATGAGAGCGCATAATCTGAAATAACTCTATCATTTAATAGGCAATATAACATGATTTATAATACCTTCGAAAATATTTGTACAAATTTTTACTAACATACTCTATTGTATATTAATACTGATTTGTTACTGAAAAGAGTGTTTAAAAATGTATGGTTTTGATCTGGAACGAAATCTAATATTTTTATTCTGATTGAAGTTCCGTCATCCAATAAAAGCTGACCTTAAAGTTCAAGCTATCTTTTTTAAGGATCATTTTAAGTCTTGCCTTCTCGTAAGTTTTTTTTTTTTTTTTTGTTAGCATAGATAGCGTTTCATAAGCATAACCTTTAATACTGATTTGTTTAATATCTTTTAAAATATAAGTTTTTTTTGAAATTATATATATATATATAAAAAGCTCAATCTATTGCCATAAAACATATTAATCAAAAATCGCCTATAATTCAAAATTAATTTTTGGCATTTACAATTAATTCAATATATTTTTTAATACTATCAATGTGTAATGCGGTTTTTGCGTCAACTTTGTTAATGCATATTTTATTTATATTTACTTTTTTTTTATATTTATTTCACCAATCAATCTAAAGATTTACTCTGAAACTGGTTTTGGGAAACTTTTTGAGCTATCACTAGCCAATGGCTGTTACCCAATACGAAGGGAGGTATGCCTTAAAGCTCTAGTTTCAATTTTCTGCAGTATAGCAGTCGGAGCTGTTCACTCTGTAGCGGCATTGTAAGCATTTAAGACCTTCCCACATATCCGCCTGTATGTCCCATATATCTTTCTTTTATTTCTAATGTAATAGCATTTTTTTTATTAGGTATATTTAAAAACGTATTTTCATACCACGTGTAAGTGGAGTGTTAGGGAATGAGTCAATTTGGTCTCAAAAACTAAGCGCTCAAATGCGGATTTGTTTCTTACTCAAGATTTACACTTGCTACTGTCTTCTTTTACTGGGTGAGCGTTGAAGAAGTGCAATACTAGTCTCTAGAGATGCAACTACTTTTATGACTTTTATAAATTATAGTACAAACTTCCATGTAGTAATTCCTGGATAACGCTTTTTTTTCTATGAAAACGGCTGATGTTCCTTGCACTTTCTTTTTACAAAATCGATCAAACTTGAACATTAAATCAAGTAAATTTAAATAAATATTCCAATGGATACAACTGTTCAATTCAAAGTGTAATATGAATGTGCCACTTCGAACATTATTTTTCATTGCAGTCTGAGCGTGCATTCAAAGTTTATTTATTATCTGAGACTAAGTGTGTCTTTGGGAACATGTATTTCATTTTCATCAACATTCGTAGTTTTTGGGATTCAGCGATTTTTGCTGAGGGTATTATAAATCATTGTGCCTAAGGTTTCAGCTGCTACCTTTTTGATAACAAAAGAAAGAGAAATGCAAGGCTCAATTAGTCTATTGTTGATCAACGACGAAGAAGTGTTAGAAATTATCGCATTATAGTATTGCTAGTATCAAATCAACGAAAACTTAATTTTTCGAACGTAAGGTTACTTTGTCTAGCTAGATGGGGCTTGCTAATTTCAGAAAAAAACGAATGTCTCAAAAGACTTGGAGCATTGGTCGACTCAATACCAATAATAGGATTGAATGAAGAAATATCATCATTTGTATAGTTGCATATCCTTGGCATGGGTCCAGCTTAGCTGATATGTTCTATTCGGTACGTGTCAATGGATCAGCAGCAAATAGAGATGATTTATAGGGGAGGGTTCATTTTTTGAATTTTTCTTTTTATTAAACAGAGCGTAGAAAAAAAAAGAATCCATTCTGATGCTAACATCCGCTGCAGAAATGATGTTGTTCTTAACGATACTCCAAATTTAGTATCTAGAGTATCCATTGCAAATATTCTAAATATTATGTAATTAGAAGTATCGCTACGCTTTCCACAAATTTTAATAACTACATTTGATACTCAAAGTTTTTCTATAATCAAGATGTCGCATTAATTGAAACATTTTTTATTTTCTGCTCATTCAACCTCAGAATATCCAATCAAGATCTTTGCCAATTATTCGTTTTCGGGACTGCTTTTTGTGGCTTGTTTCAGAGCTTTCATCCTAGGCCTAGAAAACTAAATGTAATTCAAGTTTCAAGCAATTCAACCCACCATGAGCGCAAATAAGGAAGCAACTAAAGCAACAACAACAACAGCACCACAATCACCACCACCTACCACAGCTTTATTAACTGGTGCTGCTGGTGCCTTTGGAGCAGGTCTCCTCGGTGCCATTTGGTATACAAAGCGCAAACAAACACAACGTATGCAACAAGAAATAGCAGAGGGTGCTGTACCTACCGCTCCTCAACCTCACACAGTGCCCAAGTATATACCACCCAAAATGACACCTGCAGAACAAGCTATTGCCAAAAAGGAAGCTTCTCTGTTTGCATTCAAGACATTAAGCTATGGTACCCTGTTGGCTTTCGGTGGTGCAGGTTTACTGGCAACCGCTGTGGGTTGGTGGCTCGATGTTCGAAATGTAAAATATAAACCAATTTCGTTTTTTTTTTTTTCAAGTGTCTAATGTGATTACTTTCTTAGTTTAAGGAATTCTCTGATAAGCTCAAGATCATTGTGCCAAAGCAAACTTCGAAATTAAGACAAATGTTGGGTGGATCTAAACTGGAAATGACGCAAGAAGAGCAAGCAGAACTGGATGCTATCAATACAGAAGAATAGATGTGTTTATGCATGTGTTAGACTTGACATTAAGAATAAAAGGGATGTGACCCCCGGGAAATATTAGTTAACTTTTGTACTGTGCAATTGAATCATCAAGTATGCATATAGAATGGTAACTGGAATCGATGGGTCCAGATTCAAATAAGCTTAGAAAGAATGGCCTTGGTCGTTTAATAGTTAGAACTAATGCGATCAATGATAATGTTTATCGTATAAACATGCAGAACCATTTTAATCTTAACAATGCATATACGATTATCCGGACCTAATAGAGTGTTATCTCTTCTATATCTTTCAAACAAGAGGTATGTTTCCCGATTCATCTTGTACGGAGATAAAAAAAACGTCATACCTGCCTGGTTATAGTCTAAAAGATCTGATATTTTGTTCTCCACTTAATAAACCTTACAAATAATATCAAACTCAGAGGTTGGGCCCTTTCAACAATAAATGCAAGAAGTCGGCGTTGAATATGATAACACTAGATGGCACTAAATTATCTCACCAACGTCATTGTATGTTTCGCTTTGAACAGAAATGAATAAATAGGCCATGTTTCGTTTCTAAAGAAGTCTTTTTTATTTACAAAATATACAATATACAAAATGCAACAACAAGGTGAACACGAACATTTATCCAGAGAATGGGCACTTTTGAAAGATCCCGTACTTCACACTGAAAGACTCGAAGCCATTCGTAACAAGAAGGGATATATCATTGATATGGATGGTGTAATTTACCACGTAAGTTTTTCTTGTATTCCATGGGCATAATTAGAAACTGACTCTTCAAAAAAAAAGGGTGCTAATCTCTTGCCTGGTGCCAAAGAACTCGTCCAATTCCTTCAAGATAATAACAAAAAGTACCTCTTCTTGACCAATAACTCCGCTCCTACCCCACAAGAGTTGCAACAGAAGTTGCATCGTCTTGGTATTGATGTGGGCGCTGACCATTTCTTCACTTGTGGTCAAGCCACTGCTTTGTTCTTGGAATCACAAATGCCTACAGGTGGTACTTGCTATGTCATTGGTGAGCCTGGTCTTGCTTATGCTCTTTATGCAAAGGGCTTTTACATGAACGACCATAACCCTGATTATGTCGTGTTGGGTGAAACCGCTGCTATCAATTTTGAAAAGATCACCAAGGCTGTGCAATTGGTTCAACAAGGTGCCAAGTTGATTGCAACCAACTTGGATGTTGAAACACTTGATTCCCAAGGCCGCAAGATTCCTTCCACTGGTGCTTTTGCTGCTTCCATTGAATTGGTGACCAAGACACAGGCTTTCTACTGTGGTAAGCCTTCCGCTTTGATTATGCGTTATGCTCAACGTGTGCTTGGTTTGAGTCGTTTGGAGACTTGCATCATCGGTGATCGTATGGATACAGAGTAAGTTGATTTTTTTTTCTCAATAAGTGTATTTTTGACTGATAAGTTCTTTTGTAGCATCGTTGCTGGTATCACCTCTGAAATTGATCCCGTATTGGTTTTATCTGGTGTAACTACCATGGATGATCTCAAGGAATTTGCTTATGGTCCTTATCTTATCTTGGGCGGTGTCTATGAAATCCCTAGTGACGATGAAAGCCATCGTGTGACTGAAGAAGAGTTGGAAGAAGCAAGTAGAAGAGTAAGTACTCGAACATTTGAAAAGGGAGAGATATCCTTATTGATTTTTTTCACGTTTATAGGCTTCTTTATTGTAAATATTACTTTGTAAAATATTTTTATAAGCATGGGTATTACATGCAATGAATAAACCTATAGTTTTCTGATGAATAACTACCCACAATCCCTAATATTCTTTACTGGCTAAAATATCGACTTCTTTATTATATGGACTGTTTAATATAATTGCGGAGCAGGCTGTGTAAAGGACAATATAAAAAGTATCATACAATCCAGTAGTGCACTTTGACTAATGCACTAGTATAATCTGAGATGATGTACTGATTTATGCTCATAAAAGCTTTTTTTTTTTTTCTCCATTAAGCGACATTGCTGTCGCGCTTCATAAGAGAAAATTCATAGTCCGAAACTGGGTACGTCACTGTCAACGACAAGAGGCGTCACAAAGTCGAAAATGCATAAAACCGTTGCTATGTAGTCTATTAACCGTCTAATGGCTGACACCATACTTAACCTGATGTATGTATCAAGCTTAAGTTTAGTAACTCGTACTGCATTGGCTTATAAGCGACTTTAAACGTACACACGTGTGCTCAAAACAGTCAGGAACAAAGTTGCAGTATAGGCCATGTCTCTGTAATATTTCTAGTTTTATGGAAAAAAAAAAATGATGCAAAAGCACATCATTATAAGATTACCTTGGCTTTACTGGTTGCTAGCGATTCAATATAATTTGCTTAAGGCACAAAATATTTGCTTGAAACTAGTGTGAAATTAAGAGGCTCTTCCAGTGGTATAAATATCATCATTTGTTATTACTCTGAATTCTGACGATTTTGGGAGGTAATTAGCATACAATCTTTAAAGTGAGCGTGTATCTAGACGGTTATATGCGTTGTCAAGATACAAGCACTACACATATTCAAGATCTCAGCCTATCTAATCTGGCATTCAATAATAATACATTTTATAGATCTAAAGCTATGCAATATAGAGAACTTGGTCTTTTCTTTTACATTAGTAAACAAACCGCATGTTCAGCGTGATCGAATTGTTATAGTCCCTTTTTAGTAGCAATCATCTCTTGATTGATTCTGAATTAATATAGCATTCGATTAACACTCTATTCTCGGATTGAGCTGTAGTATTTCTTAATTGTAGATTAACACGCACTTCAATTCAAAACGATGTATTTATAATGTTTCTATGTCTGGAATGGCATTTGCCTTCAATTTCTTGTACTATTCAATCAAGTATTGAGGGATAATACAATATCAATGTATTGTACTTCACCTCATTACTATAGACGTAAGATTCTAAAAGCAGTGTATATCAATCAATGTCGAGATCACCTGATTATGTATATCATACATATAAATAAATTAAGATGCTGATTATTCCACTATCAAAAACTTTTGCCGTTATGGTATCGCTTGCCAACAAAGAAAATATATGACGAAATTATTATGTACAGAAATTCTCTTATTTTATTATAACATGCTAATAGCTTCTTGTTCATGAAGTGGGTATGCGCTGGATATAATAACATAAGCTACTTGCAATAACGGCGAGATCTGTCATTCTCGGGTGGAGACGCGAAATCCATTTCCCAAAAGCCGGGAGGTGTAGTAGCACGTTTTGTATGGCGGTGGCGAGAATGAGCTTGGATACGATCATTAGAAGTGACTTGGACCTGTTCACCATGAACATTAGCTATTATAGGTTCACTACCATAAAACTATTGCCATAGGATAAGTAGAGCATATTTTGGTTAAAAGATAAACTTACGTTGATACAGGCAATACATGTTTCGCCTGTCATATGAGCACGGTGATGTTGGTGGCCCGCACTAACTGGTAGCCGGGATGACTGCTGGTTATTAATAGTACTTTTTGAGGAAGATGAAGAGGAAATAGAAGAAGATGTAATGGATCCTTGATTAGCAAGTCTAGAGGAAGTGGCTGTATTTGACCGATTCGTTTTATCAATCGTTTTATTCACATTTCTCTTTTTCGATATTGATTGATCACCTGTAATGTTGTCTTTGAGTGTGGAATCGCTTTTGACGTTGGAGGTTGAATTTTGATCTGCTTTGACAGTACAATTACTGATTTGTTCATCAGACAAATCGAGGTATAGAGACTGATTATCCATCCCTTGCTCTGCTTTAACAGCAACTAAAGGATCATTCTCCTTATCCAGTTGAATTATATCTTTTGTGTTAGCCTGTTTAATTTCTCTCTTGATTTTGAGTGAACATTTAGGAGTAACTAAATGTTGATTTGTAGATATAGAATGTAAAGGTCTTTTCTGAGGCGTAATGGCTTTTACTGTATTTGTATTATCGTTTTGAAGCTTTCGTGTATCATCTTTTGAATCATGTTGTGTATCTATATTTTCATTATTCGTTATTCCTGGTAGGCTAGGTGATTTAGTGGTGGTAGATTGAAGTACTTGCTGCAAAGATGCATTTTCCGTATTAACGCGATGTGAAGCTTCACTTGTGAATGATTCTAAATTGACCGATGGCCGTTGGCTGGACAAGATGGTGGTTGTTGACTGCTTTATAACTTGTTTTTTTACGTATTCTTTCATAAGTAAAGGATGTGTATTTCTATCGTTTATACCAATGCTATGGTGAGCTGTCAGTATATATGATGGCATTGACTAGTGTATACTACGTACCTCGCCTTCAGCTGATTTATATTATTTGACAGGAATAAAATCTCCATTTGAAACTCTATCTAATTGTTATTAAATGCAAGGCTTACAATGAAATTATAGTTACCTTCATTTGAAAACTTGAGCCTAGTTATAGCATTATCTTTAGCAGCTAGCTCCTGCTTCTGACTTCTGACTTGTTCTTCCAGTTCAGAGACAACATGTTGGTGATTTTGTTGTAGGATTTTCGTAATACTATCTAGCTGCAGATTATAACTTTGCTTTAAGCTAATACGATCACTCTCATGCTGTGCTATTAGTATTCTAAAGGCTATTTATAATATCAGTTAATTAACAAAACCATAATATTTTTTTGCTATACAACAGTACTCTCTAGCTGCGTATCTTTTTTGGCGCTACAACGGTTTAATTCAACTAATTCCTCTTTGGTGGACTTCAATTCTGTTTCTAATTGTTTAATAGTTTTGTCTTGTGCATAGACTTTAGCTTCAAGCGATTCTTTTAAATCTTTGATAAGGCGAATAGTGGTCCTCTCTCGGTTAAGACGTCTCTCTAAATCAAATATACGCTCTATATTCATACAAAAAAGTGAGCACTACGCAAACTGTCGAAGCAATAAAACTACAATCACTTACTACGGGCTTTCCACTCATGAGTATTTTTATCTACATTAATATAATCGCCTTCGGCTTTATATTGATCGGTAGGGCAAATGGACATGCTTTTGATTTGTTAACTAAATGCAGGACAAAGGGAAAAGAAGCCTTTCAGCAAAAAAAAAAAAAAAATGGTCGCATTTGTTGGCTGAAACGCGTATCGGAATTTAGTACGATTTGCTTTGATTGGATGTTGGGGCTGAATTAATAGACATCCTCCTTTTCCTCTTGACAGGCCTTCGGTGATGATTACACCTTATCTTTGGAAGTTTTAATGGCATTTCTGAATGCTAAAAATGCGTAAGTCGGAGAAAACAATAGGAGCAATTTATAAAATATTAGCTTTACATCGAATGGTGCGAAATCTATAGTCTGTTTTAATTAAACTGCTTCAGTAATTCTCAGATCATTGACAATTATTGAGTTGCCAGGTATTGTATTTGTAAGTCAATTTTTTGATATTCAAAAAAAAACTTCTTTTGCTCTAAATATATATTTCTGAGTATAACTTTTACTTTTAAAATGTGATTTATCGCCAAAGAAAATGATGCTATGGCTGGATTTTTGTATTACCATTTCAAGCTCGCCGAAAAGGGCAATCGAGTAAAGTAACTCAGAAAACCACTTGGCACGTTCTTTCTTCCAACGACCCGTGAAACCCAGCTGTTAAAGATATCTTTTTTTTATTTTTATTTTTTATTTAGCTGATGCGAACCACAGAGAGGTTAAAAATACCAAGTATAATTATCATTGGATAGGTAATTTCAGCGATAGATGATACATAAATACTTCAGAGCCGTTGTATTTACTTAAGGCTACCAATTATCAAGTTAGTTATCACAAACATTAGTCATATCACACCATGGCACCTACTGTTGATTTCCATATGATGCGCTCTTGTAATACGCTCCCATAATTGGATTTTTTTTTTTTTCCTTATAAAAAGACTGCAGTCGTGAGATATAAAGTTTATTTTTCACTCTTTATATAAACTGATCAAATGAGTAATTCAGATGGTAGAACATCATTGCGAAAGCGTGACATGGTATTGTCATTTGTTCAGTCAAAATTGACCAAATACGAGATACCAGCCTCTGCTTCTCAGTTAACGCGAAACATCAGTGTTCACTCTGTGTCTCGCACTTTGTCTCGCACTTTGTCTCGCAGTAACACCATGCGACAAACAGGAACAGAGGAAAATGATGATTTACCGGGAGATCAGTGTATGTTGTTCCCAACCTATGCTTGTCAACTGGATGGACCAGGTGAACAAGTGAAATACAAGGTTGTTTTGGGTGGTTGGACTTTTACTAAGCCCAGTTCCTCTAAACTTCATGAAATGTTATTGGGTAAAACATGCATAATTGTTGTGTCTTGATTTATATTTAAATATAGTTTACATAGTGGTTGGAAGATTGTATGGTGGAGTAACCAGAGATTCGTTAGAAGATAAGCACTTTTGTATACTTTTGAATCAGTTTCGCTGTCAGACCCTTCGGGAAATGGATATCCAGTTAACCTTACCCAACAAAAATCGGGATATTCTAGAGCTGGATCAACAGGAAAAGATGAAAGACTTTACTGCTGCTGTGAATTCAGGTTCTACTGGTCGATTTGAAAAAGAAGTCATTTTGGATTCAGATCAAGTATTGCGACTCAAATTTCTTGAAGTACAAGCAAGACTTGAAGAAAATGGTATAATATTTATATACAGTATGTACAAGTGCTTCTTCATTCACATTTTACATATAGATCTCTCCTTTCCAGGCTATATTGATATTATAGAGCCGCACGGTATATCCGTCATATCTGATATTGATGATACTATCAAAGTGACAGATATTTTAGATGGAAAAGATGCGATTTTACGAAATACACTTTTTAGAATAGCAAGAGAAGTACCTGATATGAGCAAGGTGTTCCGCACTTGGGCTGAAAAAGGTGTACATTTTCATTATGTATCCAATTCACCTTGGCAAGTCTACCCAGCACTCAATGAATTTATGAATGCCAAAGAATTTCCTAAAGGAAGTATGCATCTAAGAATTGTGAGCAAGGAAACTATGTCATTTTATAGATATTCCACACACAAGCAGGACACGATACTCAAGATACTTAGAGACTTTCCTCACCGTAAATTTATATTAGTTGGTGATTCAGGCGAGAAGGATCCAGAAATGTACGTATATCACTCGGCAATAAAGGAAGTGCACGTGCTAATCACTATACAATAGCTACCAGCAAATATACAATGATTTTCCAAACCAGATCATCAAGATATTTATTCGTGACGTTACCTCCCATCGTGCTAAAAAGGCTGATCGTTTAGCAAAACATCAGTCTGACACTTATTTTGTCACTATAAAGAACCTTCTATTAAGAGAATCAACGTCTTTAAACAGAACTCCGTCAGCAAAATTTGCTATGGATGCTATGGTACAAACAGAAGTACCTGAAGAGCAACAAGAAGTACTTGACTCAGAAGTACCCTTACTTACAAAACTGGAGCAATTTGAAGCACGTATGAAATGCGTATCAAGCCAAATGAGAGAGGGTGTTTTCTCTGTATTTCAACTAGGATCTAAACTCTTGTTGGATCCTGTTGTAGCTGAAGAGTTTCTTAGGTCAGAAACAAGTATAGACCAGTTTATATAAGTTCATATATTTATTTACATGCAAATACCACCATCATTCTACTATTATTATTATTATACATCATTTTACTACCATGAAAACATTTTACTGTAGTTATATCAATATAATATATATATATATATATCAATTTTCCGTTTTATCTTCTTCATTTGTATTCGGTACCATTGACTTGCAGAATAACTTGAGTCGAAATGCATCTACACCATTCAAATAGTATCGATAAAGCCTTTTATCTTTAATGAATCCTAGCCTTTGATATAATCCAAGCGCACCTTCATTAGTATATTCTGTTTCTAGCACCACCTAAGTATACATGTTAGTAACTTCCCAATATGTATACAAACAGGACTTGCCTCATCAGCATTCATTTCTTTCATGGCTCGAATAGCCATTTTTACCAGATTAGATCCAATAGACTTTTTGCGATGCGTTTTTGCCACGGCCAACATGGCAATATATCCTCGAAGTCTGTCCTTGTGTCGATCGAGTTTACAGATAATAACGCCTACATATTGATCCCCGTCCATAGCCTGTTGCAAAACACAATGTTAGTTACTGTGAGTTTCTGTTTTCAAACTACTCATTACCAGAAAGCAAAGATTTGGCCAGTTGTGTATAAAGTAACGATAGGTATAAACAGAGTAAGGTTCAGACAAGTCATTTTCAATTAAATGAATAATGTTGGGTAGCTGTAATTCAGACTTGTATTCACTATATTGTATTGAATTCATTTCATGTTTCTTTAAACTGAGAAAGGGTATCCCCAACGCGTCCAGAAGATTTAATCAAAAAATATCATTTTAACAACCCGACATCCAATCATTGCCTTATTTTAACTTGTTCCTTTTGACATTCTCTTGCTTTCATATTATAGACCAAATTTATGTCATCAAGCAGACAGTAGAATTTTAGTATACCACCAACGTCTGTATATATATATATATAGTTGACTTTTTTCTTGTTAGTTAATTATTAGATTTTTCTTATAAACCAAAATTTTCAAAAATTTGTTTTTTTATTATTATTACCGACTATTCCATCTTCAGCATCCAATCAATTTAATGTATAACTTAAGCAGGCAGCCGCAGCTCTAGGCATGAACACAGTCACGCTTGCCGTTTTTTTTTTTAAACGCGACAAACCCGTGAACCTGTATTTCTCTCTTTATTAGAAAAACATGTCGTATTCTTCGTATAATTCGTACATTGCGTATTCTAACGGCCAGTTTCTTCTTGGTTTATTTGTGGTAAACTACCTCTCAAGTAAATTCAATATCATTCCTCTTCTCTGGCTTTTGAACCTTCCTATAGTACAATTTTCAGGTAATTTTTCAACTCATTTTCAATTTGTATGTACTAAACTTGATTACACATAGAATTCTTGCTTTCATGTTTATGTACATATAATATATATAACGCCACTCGAATTTCTGTAAACCCTTTCTTGGAGCGCTTTAATATTCCTTATAAACAATATGTTTTCGGTAATGTATTATCTATGCGAGTAATTTCCTTATTTTCTAATCAAATGCCCCGTTTAGCTACTGGACCTCTGTATACTAAATTGAAGGCTATGTTGGAACTCTTGAGTAAAGGTATATACCAAGCAATTCAATTGAAATCAAAAGCTAAACTAAATTAAATTTCAATATTTAGAATGGAACAATAGAGCAGCCACTCCTGTTGCTAGCGCGACCAAAGAAACTAGTAAAGAGGCTGGAAAACCCGAAATCAGCGACAGTGCATTTTCTACATTATTCTCCACCAAAAAGCCTTTGCCTGCAACTGACATGTCCAAAATTCCTTCGCCCACTAACATGCCTTCTATCTTGGCACCTAACTATACGCTCAAGTCTGTCTTTGGGAAGCTTATTGTGCCTGTGCCTAACAAACTGCCACTTTCGACTACTACTCCTACTGCGACAGCCGGTGTTGTAGATGATAAAACAGTTACTTCATATGGATTGAGACAGCTATTCACCAATAAGGAGGTGGATACTAGTTCTACGAACAAGGATATTGATGCTAGTTTGACTAGTACATCCACAGCTAAAAAGACAGAAGAAATCAAATTAAAATATACACCATGTATCAAGCCTCCTCTCAAGCCTATTGCCTATCGTGAACGATTACTTTGGTACTTATCACCAACGAAGGAAGTAGTTGATGATTTCCGTATTGAACAGGTAAATATTAGTTAAAACATTACTCTTATAAGTACTAATATTAATTCTGATAGACAATTGCCTTCCAAGAAAACTGGCACAAGTTTAATGAACGCGCCTCTCGAGTCTATTATGACAAAATGACAGATGTAAGTTCTTTATGCTACAAGAAACCTTTTGACTAACCCTTGATATTCATAGATCTTATTAAAGAACATATTCAAGCCTTTATCAGAGTCAATTGATATATATGACAAGATTCTCGCTGCCAATGGAAGTACTATCATTAACTGCTCTCTCAATTCAATCATCTACTCCGCATTGATTCCTAATGTAAGCTTTTATTTTTCCCTTGTCAAAGCTTGTTATACTTATGTCACTTTAGAACGACGCTGCATTCAGTCTTGCTCATGTAAATAACTTTATCAGCTTAGATGGCTATTCACATCCTGAAGGACGGCAGTATGTGATTGAGAGAGTGAAAGGTAAGTTGATCCTTGGAATCTACAACATGGTGGTATTGATATTCATTCAAATCCGATAGAACTCGCGTCAAATAATAGAATGGCCGCTTTCAGATTCACTCCCAAAGTTAGCAGTATGCCTACTGACGCTGACATTATTATGCATATCTTTAAATACTACTTAAGTATCAGAGAACCTTATGCCATCCCACCGCTCATTCCTGTAAGTCGATATCAAACAAGATACCAATGTGTATACTAACTAGTGGCTTTTTTTTAGCATGAAGGCGATGTGTTTAAATTTTTATTGATTTATATTAAGATTACACCAGAGTAAGTTCATTGTCTTCATTATTCTGTACTGTTACCTAATATACTTTTTTTTTTAGATTGGAGCACTGGAAGCTATTTGAATAACATATAGTTTGTAATAAAGTAGATATATATAGTTTAAATCAGTATGTATGCGAAACAAGGTTGATTTTCAATTCCCAAATTGATTGCTGTTGTTATCCACTCCTATATCACTTCAATTATGTTTTTAGTCGTTTATAGCAATCTTTTAGTCTTTAGGACCTGTTGTCTGTTTTTACAATATATATATGCATCAAATCTTCATGTACTAAATAGATATGAGCCAGTATGCCTTCACATTACCTTACTTTCTTTCCTAGGTTGAAGAACGTTTTCTTGCACCATGTTATAAGTTGCTTTGCTTTATTCACTAATTCTTTTGAGTGATAACCAGATTAACACAACTGTTGATACTTTGCAATTTTTGGAGCACTATTCATTGATGAAGTTGATGATTTTCCTGTTATCGGTCAAACTAAAGAATATATTTTCTAGAGTTATGAGACCACCACTTCTCCCAATGAACAGAAGAGGCCTTGTATTACTTTAGAGGTTGGATTCGCCTGCTATATGAGATTTTTTTTCTAAAGTTCTTTGGTCTAGATGATCCTGTTGTCAGTAATATGCAGCCCAAGATAGGAAAACTTAGCACTAAGCAATATAAGTGGTCTCGATCAATCTCCGTTTCACACTTAATTAGTTTTTTATGCTTAAAATGAATTGTTACATTTATTGGAATCTTTATTTAACTGATACATGAATGTGTCATACTACTAATGATTAGTAATAAATCTCTAGAACATTGTCTAATCATTTGTAGATTTCTTTGCAGATCTTGGCCATATGTTGCACCTAACCAACAGTAAGGTTCCATCACAAGTAAGCCTCAATTACATTTGAAAGTTCAGAAGTTGCGCGTTAGTATATTTTAGTCAATATTTCTTTTTTCTCTCTGTGATGTTCGTTATATCTTTACACTGTGATACTCAGTACAGTATAGCTTTAGTATTGTTGCAAATCAGTAGCAATCTTTAGAGTTTTGGAAAGCAAATAGCCTTTGGTAATAGTATATCACCAAAACCTGTCAATTCTTTCCAGCGTCAAATTCTAACTACAAACACCACATCGAATATTTATAAAAAAAATATGATTTCTGGCGGACTTGAACCGCCGACCGTCTGCGTGTTAAGCAGACGTGATAACCGACTACACCAAGAAACCATTACATATTTAAAAAATTTGTATATTATATTTGTAAAATAAATAACATTTAAAAGACCGCGTCCAATCATAACGTTCTAGATTAAATCCCAGATTTCTGAGTGTTAAATCTATTGCGCTGATCTTTTTATTGTTAACAGATACATTAACCTTTATTATTATATTTATGCAAAAATACACACAGAACTCATTGTGGTGAAATCCACATATAAAATTCTGCATATATATTAAAAAGACAGGATTCATTTAATAACTATCCATCAAAAGAGGGAGTTTTGCATCACCGCTGAAAATACAATTAATGCAGAATGAACATAGATTAAAAAGACCTTTGATTGTTACTAAGAGACCATTCCCTTTGAAGTATTTAAATACAAGAGATACAAGCTAGATAGAAAAAACTTAATTCACTTTGAATCAATAAAACCCCATAAAACGGTTCTAACTGATTCACTCGCTTTTTATTTAATTTTTACCGCACTTATCAATAATAATAGACAACAAGTTAAACTCGTGTTTAAAAAACATGGTAACCTAAACAAATGAAGAAAGATGTACGTATAGGTGATGTGTAAATTACTTCTTGTATGGATGTGTCTTATATTTTATTATAGTCATACGGTGAATGACATTGAAACAATATGAGGTAAATGAAAATTGTAACATAGTTAGTCTACAAGTATAAATCTATATATTATTAGAAAGAATGTATATAATTGCTTAGTGTACTGTGAAAACCTTTTGTGATAAAAAGAAGGGATCATTTAACTGCCTGTCAATTTCTTCATAGATTTGAGCCACCACTTAAATCACTTAAGAATGCAAAAGAGATATCTTTTAAGTCCTTTATAATGCTTAATACATCGTTTCTTTTGAAAGTACAAATACAAGAGATACAAACTAGCTAGATGAAAATTGGACTTAATGCTGAATAAAATAAGGTTGTTAACAAGTTCTATTCCGCTCTATCTGCTTTTTATAATCAATTTCTACCACTCCTTCAACTAAAAAAGCTTGAAGCTGATTAAAAACAATAGATTTTTTTTTTACGAGCATTGGTTTTTTCTTCTGCAGGTCTAGTTTTAAAATTTCAGTTAACTTTTCAATATTCTTGGTGGGATATTTTTTAGAGCCCAGAGTCCCAGCATTTTGGTTGTATATTCGGTTAGAGTAGGTTAATCCTCAAGGAATAGTTATACATTGAGATACGTTTACTGTATTAAACAGCTATCTTTGTAATTATAAAAGACACATAAAACCAAGTTTTTTTTTTTTTTTTAAAAAAAAGAGTACTACCCAGAATATATAAAGGGATACCTTACTTTTGGATAAAAATGGATTTGATCAATAATTCAAGCATATCGCTTCCTTTTTTTTTTTTTTTTTTTACAGATACATGACTACGCTATCGGATATCCATTTACAAAAACTTCTACAACGATGGAAAGGAGAATAGTAAGTAAGCTGTACTGATAAAAATCAACATTAATTAACCTTTTCTCCCAGTGTTGCCTCTTCCTTGAACATACCACCATTCAGGCCAGGTGGTAAGTGAAAGTAAACCAATTGTGAAGTCAACTTGATCAACTTGTAATTGTCTAGATCAACATTATGAAATTGAATCTGAAAAAGCAGAAGCGATTAATAACGAAACACCATTCATCGAAACTTCACCAACAGTACGATCTCGTGTCGAATCTACCCTTACTGAGAAAGAAGAGGATACACAGCTTGCTCACCATACATCGGGTATACGAGACTTTTCTTTTTCTATATCCATAGATAGTATTCCTGCTTTCAGAGTACAATCATCTTCAGAAGCAAGCAGAATAGGTAATATATATATATATATATATCTCGATGATTTATGCTTCAAGATATTCATAGCTCTATAGCTGAAACACGCGAGCCTAATGTAGTTAATGGCAAGGTCAAAGGAAAAAACGTAGATTATCATATGGATATAGATGAGCCATCACCGGCCCCTGAAGGCGATGATAATGAAACAACAATACCCGTAAAAGATCAAGACAAAAGCAAAGCTGTAAAAGTGCAGCAGGACAGACAAGAACGTATTGAAGATGATAACATGGACTACAGTTACGATGAAGCGATAAACCAAAACGCGAATAACACTGTAGAAATGGAGCATGATACGGCTGGTAAAGAAATATCATCGAAAGCAAACAATATAGTAATGCATCCAGAGACGAATGCTAAAGCAATTCACCCACACATGGATGATGAAGCGGCAAAACCAAATGCGAGTGATAAAGTGGTTTCTTTAGATGCAAATGATAGCTCAGGGCTTGAGGAATCTGCGATCATAGCTATGGAAAAACAACCTTCAGTTGTGGTAGAAACACTTGATGAACTACCGCCAGTGCTGACTACGGATGAAGCCGTGTTACCAGCGATGGAAACAGTTGAGGAAATGGCACAGGAGCAACAAGAGGTTAATTTTCATTTCGAGGATGATGGCATAGATTATGGGTATGATGAACAAGAAACATTTGGTCCTGTAGAAGCCATGGATCATGCGATACAAGTACCTGTTAAACGGCCATACGACGAGATAGAAAAGCAAGTTGAGGATCCATTAATTGAAGCACGCAAGGTAATCAAAGATATCTTGCAAGGAAGGCCCTCCAAACGCGCGAGGAACTTGGCCAATGCACATATTATAGGGCTTCAGCAGGTTTCTTTAGATACTATGAAAGAAGCAAAGTAGGTCTTGTTGATGTTTGATTAATGCATAATTTACTGATAAGGCAGCATAGGCGAATGACGACAGACGCGTTTAAGACTAGCTTTATGGAAGACTTTTACAATTCTATCAACGATTCTTTAAAATCTCGCTCAAAAAAATTCCTCAGCTATCTACAAGTAAATGAGGAGTTGAAGCGCATAAAGGCATATTACAAGAAAAAAGAAATGGAGATGTTTTCATTGGTGCAGAGAGAAGTAGCTATATCTAATGAAATTGAAACGCAAAAACGCGATTTTGAAAGTTTACAATCAAACGACGAGGTAAGAAAGGGATTGTTAGACTATCCTGATGTATGTTAATATTTTAGTATAGTCCTTTATTGCTATTGAAGGTCTTTTTGGCAGCATTAACCAGTTGAAATGAGATCTGACTTCTCAAGCACTGATTGGCCAAAAAAAAACTTTTATTAAAACTAATTTTCATAAACTGTGGGACGAGCCCGACTGATGACAAGGGCAAACTGAAAATGAAGTTTTTTTCTCTTTTCTTTCTCAAATACCTTTTTTCTAAATAAAACTCAAGGGAACTACGCGTTTTTTTTTAGAAAGATGTTCAGTAACACAGCCAATATACAAAAGTTGACCGCAGAAGTCTTGGTCAACCTTACATCCTTTCTCGAAGTAACTACTTTATTGCAGCTTTCATTGACTTGCAAAGCCTTTAGTCACGTTATTAAGGACGAACTCGTCTTTCGACGATTAACCGAACGTGATTATCACGTAACAGAGAAACCAGCTGAACAGACTTGGGTTGAATTGTATAAAGAGTTATCCATAAAGAATGAATCTGCAAAAGATGATGTGGCAGTGAAGCAAGAAGAAACAATAGCAGCTGCGGATGATAATGCTACAGCTGTCAAATCAGAATATAATACAGACGTAGAGACAAATCAACCAAAAGCATCAACAAAGGAAGGTGAATGTCCTCATTTGACAGAACTTCCAGAGACCATCAATGAAGTAAAGCGTATCATTTATAACAGCGGTTATTCTTCTGTATGCGATCTTTGTTCTACTGAAAAAGGTACCTTTTTAAATATGAGTATTGATAATCACAATGAAGGTAAGATGGATCACGACATACATGTAAGCATGATATTAATACGAAACAATAAGCTTGTCTTTCTTGTTTATCACAACCAATTGAGGATGAAGATCATTTCCCTATTCAGTTAGAATTAGAAACTGGTGATTTGTATTGCTTCAAATGTGGCAATCCTCACAAGGTATACATGTCAATGATCATTGAAATACAATAAGCTAATACTATTGCAAGCTGACTCAAGAGCAAGATGGTGAAAAGGTAAAAACAATTGTAGATTATATAAAGACACCTGAATCAGACCAAGATTTGGATAAAAGACGTAAAGCAGAGCATCAATTATATGTTCAAGAATTAAGAAGAGAAGACATGCAGATGAAACACTATCTAGTTGAAAAACAATGGGGAAGAACTTGGATGCTATTTAGAACGCGTAAGTTTAGATATTGCATCGATCTGACTTGCTACTAATACGATCATAGGTGAAGGATCACCCTTACCAACGCGTATTACCAACCAAAAGCTGGCTCGTTTGAATGGTACTTTGGATCCAAATATTCGATTACCTATGGATAAATATCGTCCTTCTCCAGAAACACACGGTGATATTGTTAGTGAGAAACTCTGGAGATATTTAGTAAAAGCATATGGTGTTCAAGGAAGAGCTTATAGTGAAGGTAAGCAACACTATTGATAATAGAATAGAATGTGTAATTAAAACAATGCGACAGATGATATTATTGCGCCAGAATACGCTAGATTAAGAGTATATGTAGATGATTTCAAAAAGAGCATTCACCTTTATCCTTAGAAGAAGCTTTTTGTAATAAAGATCTCTTGTATTATGATAATTTAGTACAAAGGAACCTAGTTCAGTTCCCTTTATATGTTTATTACTAATATATTTGACTGAGAAAAAAAAAATCAAACAATGAGATAGCGTTATAAGAACCAGTAGAGGATCACACTGAGAAGAAGCCTAGGAAAAACGCTTATATTCAAAAGATCTATACAGTATTGTATAGTTCATACAATTTTGGATTCCAACAGCCTTTCTTTAAACCGCTTTCTCTAACTACGGCAATTGTATCCATGCCATGTTCAAATCGCAAAACAGCCATCAAGTTGGGTTGATTTTGGCGTTGATGGAAGGAATTGTTACTACTAACAATCAACAGGACACGCTTGGCAAAGTAAGATCGCTGGATAGCATCTTGTACAGGCAAAGCAGGATGTTCCAAGCAACGAATCATTAAATGCTGAGGTAGAGCAGCGTAAGCACGAGCTAAATCCATGAATCCACGCATAGGAGGAGTACGAGAAGGCATATATCCACAAGCATTGATCTGTCCAATTACAACATTACCGCTTACCTTGACAGCGGTCGAAAAGGCCTCCAAATGAGTTGAAAGGCCTTTTACCATGAATGAAACTACATCTTCTTCCAAGGCCCCGACCCAGCGACGTGGCTCTTCTTCCTCTAAAGGCTGATAGGGTGCCATAGCATCAATATAAGTCATGGCAACCTTTTGATGATTGAGGTTTCGGTTCAATGCCATTAACAGTTCTTCCAAGAGATCGTCAAGGCCTAATTCTTCCGAAGCCTCCAAGAGTTCAATGGCGATCTGAGGCTTTTCATTAGCCAGGTAAAAGATTTCTTGAGGTGTCAATTTGCGATTGAGATGACCAATGATAGTATGAAAGGTTTCGGCAAGAACATAAAGATCCAGCTCAAGCGTATTCGATTGTTCTTCCATGATACGTTGATGAAGTACAGGTGAGCGAGAAAGTACGCTGGTGTTTAAAGCATAGTGCTTTTGAAGCGTAGGAACGTAAACTGTAATATCCGAGTAATAGCCAACTATCAAAAACCATAATTAATTTCACAGACCTATATCAGATATATATATATACACCTTACCTTGTTGCATAAAGCCCATGGAAGGATGATATCCACCAGCTTGACCATAGTCCATGTACTGTCCATTGAGCTGTTCGTGATACATGGGTTGGGGAGGAGGAGGAGGAGCATGGAAGAAATTAGGTGGTTGATGGTGAGGATGGTGAGGTGGAATTAAATGATTGATCATGGGAACAGGCATGGGTATAGGCATCTGCTGTTGATGAGGTTGCAAAGGTGGTGGAGGTGGAGGTGTAGAATGCTGCTGATACTCATTACCATTCATAAAGCCGTTTGGTTTATAATGCTCGTTATTATAATTGATTGGTAAAACTTGAACCATTTTCTTCTTGTTATATATATATGTAATGTGTGGGTCGTATATACTGCTTTGTAGATTAATATATTATACTATAAGTTGCTATGGTGTTGGTTTATTTCTTGCTTGCTGGTTGAGTATTGAGCAAGAAAAGTGTTGATGGAGATGGTTATAAGAAAAAAAAGAAAAGCGATTATATTATAGTACAGCGAGTAGTTTGCTATCAGAATCTATTTAGATTAATCAAAAGAAAAGCGCGTAATCAAGATTCACTTACAAAACACACTCTAGTTTTTGGGTTTCTTTTTTTCAAATTGTATGTTTTGTAAATGAAATAAAAAAAATATTAAAGGGTGATTGTTTATATTGGTATCCATATACGTCCGCTTTTTTTTTTTTTTTTTTTTTTTTTTTTTTTTGCAGGTAGCTCTCATTCAAACGAACGTTCCAGATCTTTTGGAACGAATAAGGACCAGGTTGGCACAAGGGTCTGGGTTCAATCAATGGCTATTTGGAATCGAAATTACCACGCAACTTTGATAGTAAGTAATGAAATTTTTGTGCTGTTTGACGCAAAATTGAGTTTTGTAAACTATTGCGCAGTGTACTAACAAAGTTGATGCACTCTTTTATTACACAGATATCGCGTTAAAGTAGCCAAGAGCTGGGAACTCATGACTTTTTATCAATTAACTCCGCTGACCAATGAAAATTGCAGTTCAAAACTACGAAGACTAAAATCTCTTGATTATTTATCATTTTGGCTAAAGAACATTCATAATGGAGTATACTTTCTTAAAAAAAGTATTTATTACATTTGTATACATTCACATTTTGTTCTGTTTTTGTTTTTGTTTAGAAAGGTCAAAGTACTGGCTTTGGAACCAGACGCAAATTAAATTTTTTTTTTTTTCGGAATTCATGAATTATTTAATTACAGTATTCCAATCAGTTTGAAAACAGAGCTGAGATTGAAACATATAAATTCAAAGATGGTAGAGCATTATGCTCCAGGGTCGAAAAATAGCAAATAGATTCATACACCATGGTGCTGATCAGTTTACGCATTTTGTCACAAAAAAGAAATTCGATCGTATTTTCTGCAGCTAGACGATATTTAAATACTCCCGCTCGAGTTCGTTTTGCGCCAAGTCCTACAGGGCAGCTCCATTTAGGTGGTTTACGAACTGCTCTTTTCAATTATTTGCTCGCCAAAAAGACAGGTGGACAATTCATTCTTCGCATTGAAGACACTGATCAGGTACGAAATATATATATTATCAGCCATTTATCATTAGGACCCACTAAATAATATTGAAGACGCGTTATGTAGAAGGCGCAACCGAGAATCTGATCAAAGCACTGAATTGGGCTGGCATTCCTCATGACGAAGGTACATTATAGAAAGATCTCGGCGTATTTCCGTTATTCACCTGTTTAAATAGGACCAGACACAGAAGGTCCTCATTCACCTTATTACCAGGTATGTATCAGTGTCTATATAACATGTATTTTCTAATATTGAAGCTACTCTAGTCCAAACGAACTGAATTATACAGAAAACACGCCAAGCAGCTTGTAGAGTCCGGTCATGCTTACAAATGCTTCTGTACGCCCGAGAGACTAAGCCGGGTGAAGGAATCAAGACATAAACAAGGTAACTATATCGCTTATGATAAGCATTGTTCATATCTCAGTGAAGAGGAAATCAAAGAGAACGAGGACAAACAGTTACCTTTCACTATTCGACTTCGTGTAAGTTCATTCTACCCAAGCAAAAAAAAAAAGCACTAACAACTCAAACTATTTTATAGACACCTTATGAAGGATCCACAGAACATAATGATCTAGTTTATGGCAAGATCAACTTTAGTAACAAGACCATCGACGATACAATCTTGATCAAAAGTGATGGGTACCCAACATACCATCTTGCCAATGTGGTGGATGATCATTCTATGCGTATTACTCACGTATTAAGAGGCGAAGAATGGTTATCCTCAACACCCAAGCATATCTTACTTTACAAGGCGTTGGGTTGGACTCCTCCATTGTTTGCTCATCTGCCTTTGCTGTTGAATCCTGATGGATCTAAGTTGTCAAAGCGGTCTGGCGATGTTCATGTAGAACAATACATTGCTAAAGGGTATTTACCAGAAGCAATTGATAATTTTGTAGCTTTGTTAGGTTGGCACCCAAGCAATCATCAGAGCGAAGCCCTTTTCACGATGGAGGAATTGGTCAAAGAGGTATATATAACCATTGGTTTGTGTATTGTAGTTCAATGTATAACTCTGTTATTATTTAGTTTGAGATCAAGGATATTAATCATTCAGGTGCTGTAGTAGATCATCAAAAGCTTGATTGGATCAACAAGCATCATATATTAAAGCGAGCAGAGACAGAAGAAGGACTAAACTCTTTAGTGGACATCCTGAAGCCTTTTGTTGATAACCAATATATCTCCAGTTTGAAGGGAACGCAACAAGAGTACCGTCTCGAGCCCGCTTACCTCGCCAAGGTGATCAATACTATTAAAGAGCGTATTCGCAACATCCGTGATATCCCTCAGTTATGTAGCTATTATTTCGAAAATCCAAACTATGAATCTACTGACGCGTTGGCTTTGAAGAAGAAACTTAAACAGCCGGCTCTTGGTAATGATAGAATTGGCATATTGAAACAAAAGTTCTAAAATATGGCTTTGATAGATCTGGTATCCACGCCAGAGTTTGTTGATCAATTGAGATCCATTGAACCCTTTGAAGCTTCTACAATCAAACCATGGCTGTATTCTGTAGCAGAAAAAAATGGTTTAAATCCCAATCATGTCATGATGGCTCTTCGCTATACGGTGACAGGATCAAGAGTCGGTGCAGGTGTTGCAGAGACGATAGAAACACTTGGAAAAGACACTGTGATTAATAGATTAAATCATCATTTGAAATAATAGAATTCTTTGTATATAAACAACGCCTCTTTCTTACGAATGGAAAAAGCTTTCATATAGAGAGGATTCGTTTTTTTTTTCTTTATGACAAAGTAACGTGGAATATCCAAAATATAATTTATTATAAGAAAGATACTCTAGTGCACGTTATATTTATTGGGCAGTCAAGATATCGGAGTCACCAGCATCAGTGATGGAGAGAACACTGGTACGGAAGAGCTTACCACAGGCAGTACCGAGATCGATGTTGTTACCGTTGTAGTGGTGAACACCAGTCTTGGACAACATGGCGTAGTACTCGATCTCAGACTTACGGAGAGGAGGACAGTTACCAGCAATGATGATCAACTTGGCTATAGAATAAAATAAAACAATAGGTTAAACATCAGCTTCGGGGGAACAATCTCTGCCCATATGGGAAAGGGGCAAGGACTACACTGTTTGTTCTAAAGGGCTCCTGCCCCCCGAGAGATAGAGCGAGTTGTGATTTTAATAACTTACCCTTTCCTTGACGGATGGTCTTCAAGGTAGTCTTGTAACCAAGAGTATACTTGCCAGACTTGGTGACGAGTTGGAGACGAGAGTTGATGGACTCGGCGTTCTTCTTGGACTTGACAGTAGGGGCCATTTTTAATCTACCAAAAAGTTAATTTACTTGTCAAGATTCTGTCAATATGCTATACATTACAAGTTGTGGACACGAAAGAGGAGGAACCTAATACAACTTGCGGTTCAAAACTTTTTTTGTCAGTTGAAAAAAAAACAAACGTCCAAAAATTTTTGAATCGCACATTTGATTGGATAAGATATAAGCCACCCATGTGGCCGAGAAATGGCTAGACGAGGCTACTTATTGGCAAATGTGAGGAAAATACTCGCTGCATTGGGGTCAGATTGATCGTTTACCTGAAGAAACTGTATTCTGAACATACAATACTGATCATATGCGAATTTTGGCCGAGATTAATTGGGATGTCTAGAACATATGAAAGAATATTCCATGAAATATACGCAATTCAATATTTCTCATCAACTCCTGTGTTTCGCAAGTTGAATGGAATGAATTCGCAGTGATATACTTTTTAGATCATTTATGAACTATACTTCAAACATGCCGTTTGTAAACTCCATAAAAAAAGAAAAAAAAAGTTGCTTAAGGATCCTTTGGGATTTCCTCCATTTTTAACATGTATATTTCTCAACTGATTCTAGTTTAATGTCACATCTAATTACTAGTACATGTTCAAAATGTATTATTGCTTTTATTAGAACCATCATTTCCCCGATATACTATGAGTAGAGTGTATTTTAGACATTGATTATAATCTAGCTTGAATAATGCGTATATTTCTCAATCAATTCCGTTCAAATACAGCTTCTGATCAACAGTTGTGCAAATGAGCTGCTATATCTATCAGAACATTAAACCAAAGAGTATACTTTGATATCTGCGCTTTTTTCACTTTTATTTCAGCGATTACTACATTATCGATTAGCGTTCAACGTTTCTTTGCGAAGTTTTATTATATCAGAGCTTTTTATAATAAGCAATGCTTGTCCATCAACTTTCTTTAGACGTGTTCATATTAAAAAAAAATGCAGTCTTTGAATCGAATAAGCAAACAAATTAGCCATTTTAGCTTAATGATATAGAGTGATGTTTAATTATTCGCATTTTTATATATCCCCAGATATCCATCTACTAAACATATCCAACGTCGCTTGGGGTTGATCCCAAGGGGCCATATGTCCGGCATTGAATAATCGAATAAACGTTAATGAGCCACTCTTTCGGATCATGCCAGCGGCCTCTTTTTGGTCATTGCTATACCAATATGAATCTTTCTGTCGGTTGTAGTCTTCACGGCCATACCATGGTAGTTCCATTGTCCAAGCGCGTATACCCATCCAATTACATATAAAATCAGCATCACCTGCATAAGCCAGTACTGATATATTGTTATTCAGCAACGGCGTCAACTGATATACATATGGACGCATCCAATCACCAGATCCTTGAAAAGCAGCATTGACAGCGTTGTTACATAATTCAAAATTGGTTGATGATTCAACACCTAGTGCCTCTTTAACATCAGAGCGATCCAGATAGTTCTTCATCAATGTAGAATACTTGTAACACAGAGGGCCATCTATACCAGTAAAATAATTTATTAACCTTTTGTACATGAGTTAGTTGAATCTAATTACCTTCACATGGTCGACGCACGTCGTATGTATTTGTTGAATTGGTTAAATCCAGTACGGTTTTAATCAATAGAGTATTGCATATCTGAGCAGAGAGAATGCACGTAGCCACTGATATGTTTGTAGCAGGTACGCTGAAATCTGTTTGATTGTAGCATTGTTGAATGGAACTGCGACAACTATGTTGGTAGGATTCAAGGTCTTGGCATACCTTTTGAGAGGATACGAGAGTGCCATAGGATGATGGTTCACATGCCATATCTTTATAATATCCATATTGTGTTAGAGGGTCTGTTAGGCCGTTACCTATCATGATGCTCTTGAGGTTAACGAGTGGAAAAGTATTCTTTGCATTGTTCTCTTGTATTGTTGTAGCAATGGCAGGTATATAGTGTCCTGCATCTGTCATATAAAGGAAAGAAAAGGTAAATATAAGACCATGCATTTGGTCCGCTTAAACTTACAGGATTCACCAGCAATATGAAAATCTGAGTCATTCAAGTCTATTGCATTAATTCTAATTAATATTTCGACAGATGAACAAAAATAAAATGCTGTCTTACGAGAGAATTCCTTTAGAAACAGCTGCATAAAGATATATACATCGTCCGAGGCGTCATTGCTATTCACAATGTCCGCAGTTTGATTAGAATGAAAAGAATAACCAGACTTGACTGGCTTTTATGGATATTCCGTTGAAGATTAGCTCATACAATGCAATGTATATGTTATAGCCTTACCTGATCAAGGTATATAACATTAGCGCTATTCGTCCAAGAATAAGGATTCTTTATCAAACCATCTCCGTTACTATTAATATGACAGGGCCTAAACAACATGTTAAATAAGTTTATTTTGCAGGTAAATGTCTACTTACCCTGTTCCCATAAACAGTCCTAGCATGGAGGAGCAACCAGGACCCCCATTAATCCAAAGCAAGAGCGGATCATCCAAAGGATCTGACATGGACTCAAAGAACCAAAAGAAAAAGTTTTTTCCATCTGGCAGTTCAAAATATCCAGAAATCTATGATACTAGGTAAATCATGATTGTAATTGGATTGAGAGTTAAGAGCTTACTTGCTTGGATCCTGTATCACAAAGCTTAGGGTATTTGTATCTCAGTGAGTAGTCTGGAAATTTTTCATGCGTTTCTGAACGTTTTATCATTGAGCAAGCAGCAAACTTGATTAGTAGTATCCATACAATCGACAACATCTTAATGTGTTCCAACGGGAAGAATGGAGAAGTAAATTAAAGTCTGTATACCGAAAGAATTCAATTAAGTTTTGTTTAGATATGTATCTGCATTCTGCATATAAAACATGCTAAACAATCGTTTCGGTCATTTTATTGTGATACTTTGAATAAAGTGTACACGCGACATGTAGACATAACTCTCTCGTTTCTCGAACGCCGTTCAAGAAATAATCATAAGTCCATTAAGACCAGCTGTTCATTATGAGTATATCTTTTTACTCAATACGATATCAAACAAGGTTCTGTTGCGTATTTTCTCCCCTTAGTTAGGGATATCACTATAGAATATTTACGTAATTGACTGATTATTATTATCAAATAGGATACATTAATTATACTACTGATTGGCACTCGTCCCAAAAGAAATCCAGCAACGTATTCTGATATACTGATTTATACTGGTGGATCCCGTTATTTATCGTCTGTTAAAACATTGATACGCGCTTCAAGAGCTGTAAGACAAAAAAAAATGGTTGACAGTTCATCACCAACAGCAAGAAGTATCATACAATTCAAAAAGCAATATAAAGATGCTGCTATTATATGGCATCAAGCCGTGACTCTTAATACAGTTAAAATTATATCGATACTTTGTTTTGCTGCATACAAAGCAAATGGAGTATATTCGCGTGTGCGAATTAGTTGAACAAAGTACTACTTATTTTTACTAGAGTACCTCGCTTCCCTATTCATTTTTTATACATCAAATAAAATATTACTGTATTCTTTGAGCTATAGAAAAGATTGAATTGCAAATTATTGATCTCATTTTCCGTAATAAAGATTGTTGTTGTTTACTACGTTGCTTGGTAACGCTTATGGGAGAATTAAATAGTGTAAAGATCAGTTGATATTTGTCTGAACTTTCCAATGCGTTGCTGATAAAAAATTGTTTTTAGGCCGTTGATAAATATCACCATAGCTCGATAGTATTCATATATAATGGTATCCCAACAGACTGTTTTTCTTACTTTCTCATATACTACATCTACACAAAGAATCCCTACATTAGCAATGCTGTGTTTGCGCAATACAAAAAAATAAAATAAAATAAAACTTTGAAGATTTAAGTCTAAGGTATGCCTTGGGATTTTGAAGAAATCGCCCCATCATTGTCAACGTTATATTTCTCAATGAAATCCAGTTTAATGTCGCATTTGGTGATTTACGTATATAGAAAAAGAAACATTGCACCTATTATCATCATTATTTGGCCCAAGTGCAAAAATTATACTATAATTTAGGCTTGGTTGTAAAATTAGCTACATTTCATGTTAAGCTAGCATTTCCAAAAATGATCAAATAGATCTCGAGAAAGATCCTGTTGACATGTCGCATCTGATTAGTACTCCCTGCTCAGAATAAGCTTCTACATCTATTTTTATTGTTATATAATTTATTTCACTGTATAAAAGCAATGCTAACACGCATACAAGCTATGGATCGTATTTTCTGGAGTGAACTTAGTCCCCAGAAATTGTACTTTGATAAATAAAGACGCAGTATTTTGATTGAAATCAGTAGATACATATATATATCAGGTTTGGTTCCTATTACCACTAAAATAAATTCGCCTCTTTTCATGACGCTTTAAGAATGGATCTTTGTTGTACATAGATATTGAAATTCACGCGTCATGAAAGTCATGGACCTTGTAAAGATGCAGCAAAATTCAGATTCGGCATAACAACATACTGACTCATTTTAATCTCAGATCAAAAGAAGAGAATGAACATCGTTGTCTTCTTTTCGTTGTTATCTAAAGTTGAATAGAGCACAATCTAATCAAGGTTAAACGTTTAAATCCATAATCCTATATCTGTGTGACGTTTGATGGGCATTGAGTGAAGCTGGTGGTCGTGGGAAAATATGGTTGAATTAAATAACTCGGTCTTTTGGTACCTTTGGGTATTTTCTCTTTTTCTTTTAAACAAAATGTTATCTCAAAGGTTGCTTCAACATACGCGTCACACACTTGTTAGAAATACCACTCGTTCTACTGGTGTTCTCTTTAAGCAATTTCATTCCCTTCATGAAGACCAAGCTTCTGTTCTTCCCAATAAGGTTGAAACTGCCAGTGCTTCATTCAAAGTAAGTAAAGCAAAAGGAATGACGTGTTTCTTGATATATTGATGCGTTTTCAAAAGGAAAATGCCGAGAAAATGCAGAAATTGGTTGATGATTTGAATCTCAAGACGGAAAAGATCAAGCTTGGTAAGGTTTAAGTGCAATGTATCCGTGAATCACATTGTTAATTCCTATTCCTGCAGGTGGTGGTGAAGCTGCTCGTCAGAGACATTTGTCTAGAAAAAAGATGCTTCCCAGAGACAGGTAAGTTTGATTTGTGTGTGTTATCTTCAAATCATTGACTTGTATGCTTTAGAATTAACCGCTTGTTGGATCCCAAGTAAGTGCCATTAAGTAATATTATGAGTTGATGCTTATAGTCAAATAGCTCTCCATTCCTTGAATTATCAACCTTTGCTGGTTATGAATTATATGGTGATGAGGAGGTGCCTGCTGGTAGTATTATTTCTGGTATTGGTCGCGTTAATGGGTAAGAAGAAAAAAGATTTGATATTCGTGGGAATCTAACTGAGTTTCAACAGTGTTGAGTGTATGGTCGTAGCCAACGACCCAACTGTCAAGGTAAGCTCTAGAATTTTTTTTTCTCACAGTCATTTTAGATTTTTAACCATTTATGATAGGGTGGATCATATTATCCAATCACAGGTTAGACCTTTCAGGAAAAAAAAATATCTGGAATGGCACTTTATTGACACTTTTGTTATAGTAAAGAAGCATCTTCGTGCTCAAGAGATTGCAAAGGAAAATAACCTTCCTTGTATCTACCTTGGTAAGTGCAATTGATTTTTTTTTAAAAAAAACCATCAAAACTCATTCTATTACAGTCGACTCTGGAGGAGCCAACCTTCCTAGACAAGCTGATGTTTTCCCTGACCGTGAACATTTTGGTCGTATCTTTTATAACCAAGCCAATATGTCTGCTCAAGGCATTCCTCAAATTGCCGCTGTTATGGGTTCATGTACTGCTGGCGGTGCTTATGTTCCTGCCATGGCCGACGAAAGTATCATTGTCAAGAACCAAGGTACCATCTTCTTGGCCGGTCCTCCTCTTGTCAAAGCCGCTATTGGTGAAACTATCAGCCCTGAAGACTTGGGTGGTGCCGATCTTCACTGTAGAACCTCAGGTGTCACCGATCACTATGCTTTAGATGATGAGCATGCTCTTGTTCTCGCCAGACGCGTAGTTGGTACTTTGAACAGAACCAAGAAGCCTCAATTGGAATTGCGTAAGCCTGAAGAGCCCTTGTACTCTCCTGAGGAGATTGGTGGTATCGTAGGTGATAACTTGAGAAAACCTTTTGATAGCAAGAACATTATTGCCCGTATTGTCGATGGCAGTCGATTTGCTGAATTCAAGGAAAACTATGGTACAACTCTTGTAACAGGTTTTGCGCATATTCACGGTAACCCCGTCGGTATCGTAGCTAATAACGGTATTCTCTTTTCTGAGTCTGCCTTGAAGGGTGCTCACTTTATCCAATTGTGTGCTCAAAGAGGTATTCCTCTTGTCTTCCTTCAAAACATTACTGGTTTCATGGTAGGTTCTTCTGCTGAAGCTGGTGGTATTGCCAAGAACGGTGCTAAATTGGTCAATGCTGTTTCTTGTGCCAAGGTGCCCAAGTTCACTATTATCACCGGTGGTAGTTTCGGTGCTGGTAACTATGGTATGTGTGGTCGTGCCTATTCTCCCCGTTTCTTGTGGATGTATCCTGTAAGTATAAATATCATACAACGTATATAGTTGACTGATCGTTTTATAAAGAATGCTCGTATTTCTGTGATGGGTGGTGAACAAAGTGCCAATGTTTTGGCTCAAATCACAAGAGAAAGTAAAGCAAAGAAGGGTATTACTTGGCCAGAAGAAGAACAAGAGAAATTCATGGCTCCTATTCGTGAAAAATATGAAGCTGAAGGCCATCCCTACTATTCCAGTGCTAGATTATGGGATGACGGTATCATTAACCCCAGCGATACCCGTACAGTGCTTGGTTTAGCTATCAGCGCTTCATTGAATGCTCCTATTGAAAAGACTAACTTTGGTGTCTTTAGAATGTAAAAAACACTATTATATATATGTAATAAAACGAATAGAAGATTTTTTAAAAATAATCATGGACTCTTGCTGTTACAGAAATGTAGCTGATCATTCTGAATGTGGACTAGCTGCCAAAGTCCACTTTAACGAAATCATTAAGTAGTTATGAGAACCTTGAAATTCTTCCGTTATGTAATTGTAATAGGATTCTAAATACATGTTTGTAATATCAAATTGGTTTCAAGCAAGCTGTATATCACAGTGGTGTTACTTTCCATGTGCAAGAGAAAATTCTGAAAAATGTAGCCAAAAGTTAGTAAAGCGTATTTTATGTCTAATGATAATATGAGGGTGAATGCACGCATAATGGAGCTAATTTTTTTTCTTCGTTTTTGCCTCAAGCGCTTTCTTCCTAGCCCGAGCTGTCATTTCTTTAAAAACAAAAACATATATTAATCCAATTCACTTTGTGATGAGGCTCAATACCAGATTTCTGAATATGAATAAATGAATAAAAGTCCATTTTGTTGATATACCAGCCAAATGTCTTTCTATTAATACTGATGGATGCAAGTATCTTTCAAATGTGAGATGAAATAGTTGTATGATCCGAAGGGGTTTTTTTTGTGAGCTTCTACATAATTCTACACAAAGCTCACCTAGAAGTATCAGTCAGCTTCTTAGGTCTTCCGGTTCAAACTTTACATACAACGGCTTTAGTGGCGATCGATTTTGATATATTCAAAAGAAGGCAGGTTTTGCCTAATAAGTATTCAATAGGCTTATGTAGACCAATCATCTGTCTTTTTTTTTTTTTTTTTTTTTTCAAAATCTGAAACTTCTTTGCGCTTCTCAGAGACATTGTTGATCATATTGTCAAGTGGCATTACAAGTTATGATATAAGAAGATAGAGAAATATCAAAAAGGGTTCAGTTATATTTTACTTTGTTTCCAGAAAAAAAAAAATTAAATTGCATTATATATAACTGTATGAAAAGGATCAAAGAGCTTTCAAACAGATCACTGACACATTGTTGAAGCTGTTAAATTATCGCAGACCAATTGAGACGCAAGGTCGGAGTATAAACGGGTGCCTTGGTAACCGAAAACGTTGTTTAATCCCAGGGCTTTCTTCGTTTCTGTCTTACAATTCACTAATCAAAATGCCTTCTTCGTGCAAAGAAATCAGAGAAGAACTCATCGAGTGTATGCTCAAGTCCAACTGTGTCTTGATTAAACGTAATACTGTAAAGGAATGTTTTAAAGAAGAACATAAAGCCGATGTACCAAGCGAATGCCTTAGCATTAAAAAGAGTTTTGCTGAATGCAAACGTGGCATGGTATAGACTGAAGTTTAATTAGAAGCCGATTAAATCACTAACTTATTTTTTAGATTGATCCTCGTATGCGATTCCGTGGAAATAAGACTCAATAACTTATCATACCAACTTGTAATCATAGATATATGTGTAAATAAAATAAAACAATCATACAATTATGTTATACACAGGGCTTTTTGTTTTTTTAATAAAAAAAGAAAAGGTATCCAAGCTCTCTAATCCTCACCAACAGGAACTTCTTCTTCCAGATAACGGACTAGTTTTATACGCATTTCAGTTGTATCATCTCCACGAAGTGTATCGCTGACAAAGTGCGCTTCTACTTGCATTTGTACCTATTATAGTTTGCTTAGAATATTTCTTAATACGCTGGCATACATTGACAATTTACCATTTCAAGTGCGCCACGTAAAACACCGCAATACACATTGGAATACCATAATCCACCATCCAAAGCCTCATCAGGTAATTCAACAAAATCAGTGAGTGGGTTTTCGTCGAATACAAGAGAAAATTCTTTATTGTCGCTTGACCAATTCGTCACTGCAGGCGTGATATTAAGGAACATCTTGAAGCCAACCTGATAAAATATGCTCAGCAACTTGCATGGTTTTTATTCAATCCAAAATTTACCTTGGATACTGCCTCTGCTGTATCTCTAAACTCTGAACAACGACCAATACCTGATCTAGCCAAAAAGTCCTCAATCATACGCTGTCCAATATTATAACCCCTATTGCAAAAGATGGTTTGAGTTGAATTCCAATGGTGCCTGACTCCATCATGCCTACATTTTCTCGAGTTGCTTGTTGACTTCACTATAATCCTCAAAGTCCTTTACAAGTTGAACAACCATGGAACCATATGTCAATGTAAAGAGTTCGGCATTCTACATTTCGTTTTGTTAATTATGATAAATGGCGCGCTATTTTTTTTTTTTTTTTTTTTGCAGTTGATAAGCACTCACAATCTTGTCTACTTTAGACTTCCAAACGTCATCGCCCAAGGCTTTGTATTGCTTCACTGCAGGAGTAGATGACATTTATGTTATTATATTATTGTTTTACAAGAAAGAAAGAGGATAGTCGACTAAAATGATTGCTTTGAAAGAAGCGTCCGAATTTACACTTCATTTCCATTGGTTGAGCGACGTATAAATAACTGAAGAGCTAGTAGTCTTATTGGTCTATGTAATCCAATCGTATTAGTGTATTGCAAACTATTGCACATCTTCCGAAGTGCTCAGGATCAACCAATGTTTTATTGACTGTTCGTTGTTAACTGAATCTACCAAATAACGTCTATTATGAAAAAAAGATAAGTAATTAATAAGCATGAATTACTTCATAGAGCGAAGCCCTAACATATTAATATATATACAAAAAAGAACTCCCCAAAAAAAGTGATAGACGCGATGCTTTTATTGAAAGAGTAGCATCTATACGCTTTATGGCTTTCCATTTGGTACAATACTGGTTTTACAGCATCTAAAGTGTGTTTGCATCAAGAATCACCAGGGTAGTTTGAGTAGCTACATACTAGCTCGCTATAATCTCATTTTAGAAGTATTAGAGAGCACGAAGCTTTGAGTATTTGCTTGATAGATGCATTTTCCACTATTGATTTTTTTTTAATATTCTAGAAACCTCCCTGGATATTCCATACTCGTCCTGTATATCAAAATAGTGAAAATCACCTTGTGTACAATATATTCCTCGTACTTTGATTAAAAAACGATTCAAAGTTCAATAAACATCTTCCTGTCGCAGATATCCTCTAAAACAAAAAGCATGAGCTATTTGTTGAAACCACCAACAGCCAATAAAAGACCGAGAGAATCTCATATATATTTACATCACTATTTTTTCCCTCTCTCTTGGTATCATAGATATTTTAAAAGTAAGATCCTTCATTCAACTTTGTTTAATATTGTCAATAGTACACATTGATACTTTGATGTTTCATAAGCGCTAACAAGAACCGAGTTAAAAAATTTAAGCGGAGGCCGAGCACCCAGATTAGACGCAGCCCAGTTACCAGGTGTTTTAACTTGCCATAGTAGTACTTTTATGTGTCATTTTCAATTGCATGGGCGTTTTTTTTTATCGTTAACAGCATCCTAATAGTCTTATTTTTTATTCACATACGCTTTCTCCAGGGAAGGTAATTGATGAAATATGCGAAAACGTTAATAATTGTAATGTATTCAGATTTACAAGATATAACGGCCCATTTTGCGTATGGAGCAATAATCAGACACATGGTTAAACCAACGTTTATCGAAAAGTGCGTTGCTAATTAGAAATAATAGACGCGTAGTCTTCTCACTTCATTTTTATTTGGACTTGGTTAATGCAAAAACGCGTATTTATAGCCTGTATCCGACAAGTGTTCATTGTACAAAGAACAATAAGAAGACTCTTATTATTTGTACTGTTCGAATTGATATGTGTTTGAATAAAAGATCGGCCATGCAACTATCGGCATACTTAATAAAGATTAAACAAAGCCTGCTTTTGTTATACAGTTTCTTGGCGGGCGCATTGTATTATATCAAACGGAATAATGGTAACACCGATTGATTGGCCTATTTCAAACATGAATTAGACACTTTGAAATTTTTCTTTTTCTTTCCTCTTTCCGTAAGAAAAAGAATCATGGTTTGGCCTTTTCGTACTGAAAACAAAGTGAGATCCGAGTCTTCAGGACAGCTTTTGGATAGTCAAGGGAATAAGAATAACCCACGACTACAGCAAGAGGCGGAAGAGGAAGAAAGCGATGAATTTGTTGGAAAATACAAATATGCACCACAAAGAAGAGATGAAGAGCAGCCAATGGACTTGGGCGATCTTCAAGATATTTTCAGCTTTAGTTTTATGAGAGGACGACCTATTTGGAACTTTATATTGGCCATCTTATGGAGTATTGGATTGCCTATTTTACTTTATAACATTCTAAAACCGTATACAGGTCAAGTACTGGCGATGATCATAGCCTCAGCTCCACCATTAATCATTGTTGGCATGTAAAGTAGCTTAATAACCGTACAGCCTATATATATGGTTAAATAACTTTTTGGTTTTTATGATAGACGTATGATAAAAGATCGCACGTTTGACCCTCTCGGCTTTGTGGCTGGTGTTAGTTTTCTTATTACCGGGATTTTGGTAACACCCTAATAGAAGAAAAAAAGAAAAAGCGATCAACCTGCTAATTCGTTTTTTAGTCTATTGCTGAACCCGAAGAAAAGACTGCGGCAATTTGTGAATCCATTGTACCACTACTTGTAGGAGTTTGTTGTATCATCTCAGTAATACCCATCAAGATAGGCTCTTTCGAGCTGAAACCATTAACTTTTCAATTGGCAAATCAAGTGATGCCAAGGCCAGAAGAAGAACTTTTACAAAAACAAGATGACCAACGCCTTACTTCGTCTTCAGGTCAAAGAAGATTGGATTACTTGTATAGGAATATGGCAAAATTCAGACATGATATGCGATTCATGACAGTTACTTGGGGTCTATTGCTAATCACCGCCTTTATTGTTAAAGTGATCGTTGTTATGACCAGCACAGATATTGGTAAAGCTCAACTGTATGGTTATGTGCTGTTTGGGTTAGCTGCCTTCTTTATGACAGTTTTTACTTGGTTCTATACCTATATTATCAAAGGCCATGTAGTAGACCAGGTTGCTTTCTGGAGATCTGAAGAAGAGCAAAAGAAGATGGATGGAAATACAGAAGCAGTGCAAAATGCTAACTGGGGCGTGAATACTATGTCTAATGCGTTTTCTCAAGTTGCTGGTTAATAATAATAATAATAATAATAATAATAATAAAAACTCAATCCTGCTAGAAATAAACAGTTTATCCATTGTTAAATTCTGTACTGGGATTTAAGCGGATGGCCTTGGCTGATATTATTAAATATAAGGTCTACGTTAAAAGAAGCATGGTATTGCTTCTTACCTATCAGCATGGTATACTTACTTTTTAATCCCTTTATATAGAGGTAATTGAGAGACTGATAGTATATATATATATATATTTATCAACTTGATATAAAACATATCTATAGACTATCAGCATATATCAAAACGGTAATTCTATATATATAATAATAGACTGGCTTTGATAGCTTATTACGCAGGTATATTTATTTGGTATGAATTGTTTAAATTTTCGTTTTAATTCGGTCTAATGGATATATATTTGACACTAACACAGTATGAATCAACTGCGACAAGGAAATGAAGCAATAGAAAGAGGAGATAAATTGTTTTTATTTGAAAAAATTACAAAAGATCAAGTTGGAAACATTTACAGTGTGTGTGCTGATGGTTAGAAAACTTTCCCTTTTTTGTATTATTTTAAACTATGAAGCTGTTACTGATGGCATTTCTATCATTTCAGCCTTTATCATTTTATTTTCATATATATATATATATATATATATATATAACAGATACATATTTTTGTAAAAGGTCATTCACAAACAGCCCTATGAAACGTTTTACGAAAATCCATTTCGGATTAAATAAATTTTTTTTCCCAGTCAATACCTGCTCGTGAAAGACCTTAAAAAAATATCCATAGGAATCATCAAATACTGGAACATCCCGAGCTTCAATTTGGCCTTGCATTTTGAAGGCCTCGCTATTATGATGGTACAATAAATCCTAATATCTGACGATATAGCAAACATGGATAAAAGAAGAGGAATAAATGTTAGTATCCTGATTCAAGAAACGCATATAAATATAGACACGTTATTGTGTGTTTTTTTTTCGTTATTCAAAGCATTACATCTATTAACAGTTTTACATATTATTAACAATGCGTTTCTCTATCTCTGCTGTTCTTGTCGTTGTTGGCACTTTGACTTCCTCTGTGGCAGCATATGCCTTCCCTCGTCTCAACTTGAATGACACTGCCTTCTTGTTTGTCGATCACCAAACTGGTCTCTTCAATCTTGTCCATGACTATAATCCTGATACTTTCTATACTAACATCATGGGCCTTGCTGAAACTGCCAAGTTCTTTAATGCTCCTACTATCCTCACTTCCTCTCGCGAAGATGGCCCCAATGGTCCATTAATTCCTGACGTCAGTAACTTGTAAGTTTACAATGCATAATACATGTGCTTTTATGTTCTGACTTGATGTGAAAATAATTAGGTTCCCTGATGCTCCTTTCATCAAGCGTCCTGGTGAAATAAATGCTTGGGATAACCCTGATTTTGTCCAAGCCGTCAAGGACACTGGCAAGAAGCAGCTTGTCATTTCAGGTATTGTTACAGATGTATGTGTTACATTCGTAGCTATGTCTGCCAAGAATGCTGGTTATGATGTCTTTGTTGTTACCGATGCCTCTGGTACCTTCTCTAAAGACGTACGTGATGCTTCTTGGTTGAGAATGCAGGCTGCAGGTATTCAATTAACAAACTGGTTTGCTATTGCTTGTGAATTGGCTCGCGACTGGCGTATTGACATGGAAGGTTTGGCTGCTTTGTTTGCTAAGCGTATGCCCAGCTACGCTCGTGTTATGGAGTCCTATGCTGGAGCTCAAGCTGCTATCGATTCAGCTCAATAAGTAACGTTTGATATATCTACATGCTTCTTTATGCTGGTTCATAGTTTAGCGTTTCGTTATATATAATAAAAAGCGTTGTTTCTTTCTATAATTCATTTTGCTTTGATATATGAAACTGTTAGACACTCTAGGTTCTATCTTGCTGGTGTGGCGAGTGGGAGATTAGGAAGCGAATTACGATTCAGTTTTATCTGCAGTAAATATTATCAGTTAATCAATGAAGATACAATTGTAAATGTTTGTTGCATAGGGCTTAAATTGAAGATTTTAACAGAACTAGTGGTAATGTTGCATATAATTTAGCAATTCGTGTTTCGTTTACTGTCTTTTTATGTCAAATTACTGAGCTACACCTTTTTATGCCTCAAACTGAATAACTTGGCCATAAAAAAGTTGAATTCTTGGACTTTTTTTTATGTCTAAAAGTATTACATTCCGTCAATATAGTAGGCAGCATTATTCAAACCCGATTTAGTTGGAATCTCTTCATAATCAGATTTTGCAGTCCAAATAACGCCACCCTTCATGAAATTCCTTGGTTGATTCTGTAAATCTTCCGAAAAGTGTTCTCATAGGATCAGAACGAGCCTGGTTTGTTTTGTTCATCTCTACCATCGAACAATGTATATCCTCATTGAACCATGTCCGGGTCAACGCCTACCTCCACTCCTCTCAGCATCTGTTTGACGATTATCGATTATTTGATCACTCTTAGACGACGAGTATGAGAGTTACATGGAATATACAAGTTGATTTCTACCACAAAAGGGACTAAAACAATTCGACCACGCTGAACGTGCGGTTTGTTTATTAATGTAAAAGAAAGACCAAGATCTCTATATTGCACAGCTTGAGCTCTATTAAATATTGTATTATTATTGAATGTCAGATTAGATGAGCTGAGATCTTAAATATGTGTAGTTCTTTGTATCTTAATACCGCATAGTATCATCCAGATACATGCTCACTCTAAAGATTGTATGTTAATTACCTCCCAAAACCGTCAGAGTATACAGTGGATTGGCGTTACTGTCTCCATTCTTTGAACCATTGCAAGTAGTCGATCGCGATATCTGCAGAACGGCAAAGGTGCAGAGCCAATACCTCTTTGAGCATTTACTCTCCGTGTAAAGTCATACAAGAGATTGCTCTATTTTACTTTAATTGAGACTAACGTTCTGCATCCATTGGTATGAGGAAACGTATTGTACTCATTCAACAATCGTCCGTAAATATCAGCTTTGTCAGCGTTACTGCATATAAAAAGCTGGAAGCTGCTTTCTTCTCTTAATAAGCTATCCATAGTACAGTTGGTATTACAACAGTCGATAGCTTCAAATGAACGACTTGCTATAATCGACAAGTGTGTAAGGTGTTGGTCTTGCAAGTTTCTTGTGCAAGAAAAATGGACCAATAGAAGCAAATATAACAGAAAGAAAATGCAAGTATACATTCTAAAACTATTACATAATGGATCAAAAAGAAGGAAACTTTTAGGCTTCAAGCGGAAGGTGTGCAGGCAAAAAATGCAAGAAATGCTGGATATCAAAGACCGCCGCAGTCAGTAAATAGATAGATTAATTTAATACTATATACCCATTTCGTATCGTTTATCTTATCGAATAAAGAGTCATAATTACACGTATGTGTTTTCATTATGTATGCATGGTTAACGCATGCAAAGTATATAGGTGATTAAGGTCATAATAAGATTCACCTAAAAATCGTGTAAATGTAGTAAATTGCAGGTTAACTTGAATTCACTCATTCGAAATTCATTCGAATTTTTCCATTAGTGACCATTAATATTTCATCGTCCGCTGTCCAATAAAACCAAATATGTATGAAACGCGTCAACATAAATCCGTGTAAAACGAGATGGATTGTTTAAGAAATAGAATCAATAATAGACCCATATAAAATAGTACGAAATACATTAAAGATACTTCATAGGCATTAATTTTGGATGAACATATCAAACAATAGCTTTTAAAGAACTCTTCAGTACAATTCCAGGACGCATAAAGACCAGGCAAACCCAGGGCCAATCACATGATATCACTGACTTGCGCGAGCCATAAAAAGCCCTCTTTTCCTTAGTTTTCTATCAAGATCAAAGCATACCATCAATGGGAAACAACATTTCAATTTTCACTGACATTGCTGCCATCGGTAGTTATGTAAGCGAGCTGGGTGACGTCTATTATGAGAAAAGGCAAGAAACGACACATACTTGTTGACAATCAATTGCACACTAACGTTTATGCATGTAGTATTGGTACTGCTCGATTTATGAAAACGCTCCGTGGAAGACACAAAGATGGTTATGTAGTTATCAAATTGTTCATTAAACCTGAATTGGGTATCAATTTAGCTACACAAGTCGAAAAAATTAAAGGTATACGCGTTCTTACTTGATTTATAATAGATCGTTTATCTTATATATTTGGATAGAGGAATACGAGTTGCTACACAATGTGCCTAATGCCTTTTACTTTCAACGTGTCATGGAAACTGACAGAGCAGCTTATCTGGTTCGACAGTATCTTTATAGTAGTTTATATGATAGAATCAGGTATGTTTCGAAGTTACTTTCGAGTCAACTGGGAATACTGAACCAGATCTTTTTTTTTTTTTTTTTTTTTTTTTTTAAAAAAAAAAATCAGTATTCGACCCTTTTTAACTGTAATCGAGAAAAAGTGGATTGCTTATCAAATCCTGAGAGGAATTGCTGACTCACATGCTAAAGGCGTCTGTCATGGTGATATTAAGACCGAGAACGTATTAGTTACTTCATGGAACTGGGCTTATTTAGTGGATTATGCATTCTATAAACCAACATACTTACCTGAAGTAAGCATGGAACATGACAAACGAGGCTCAAAATAACATGTCTGATTAGAATAACCCTGCTGATTACTCGTATTTCTTTGATACATCATATCGACGAACATGTTATATTGCACCTGAACGATTCTATCAATCTGGAACCGAGATCGATCAAAGAATGGTAAAACGTAAAGAAACGGGCATTAGAAAACTATCTAAGTAGATCATTTAGAAAAAATTAGCTCAAGACAGCTACAAGAGCGAATTAACACCTGAAATGGATATTTTCTCGGTTGGGTAATAGATACAAACTATGAGACGAATAACCGTCTAATGATATTACGAGCAGATGTGTCATTGCTGAATTGTTCTTGGAGAGCACGCCTTTGTTTACGTTGTCTCAGCTTTTCAAATACAGAAGTGGTGAATATAATCCTGATACCAGTTTGGAGCAAATAGAAGACACACATATAAGAGTAAATCCTTGAATACGCTTTCTATTATTGCATGTACTAACATAGTTTACTAGGATATGATTAAACACATGATCCAAATCGATCCAAAGAAGCGTTTATCGGCTGAAGAGTATCTGTCAGAATGGCACAGCAAAGCCTTTCCTCATTATTTTTACTCGTTTTTATACCCTTACATGAGCTCACTGAATGAAAAAATCGATTACCAACAGCAAAAGCAAAATGATGACCCAACCATCCTATCTGCTTTATCCTCCGCCTATCCTAGCTTCAACAGTAGAAAGCTGACAGATGCAGACGAGAAGATTGAGCGCGTATTTTATGATTTCGAAAAGATTTTGGACTTTATTTCCAAACCCAATGATGGTACCGTATAAACCATAGTGATTACAAAAACCGTAACTGATGCATTTGATAGAGGAAGGATCATTGATCTTGCTATCCTTTATATGTTCTTTGGTGCGGAATACTCTTTATCCAAGTTCAAAACTAAAAGCATTGAGCATTTTCTTGACCCTTGCTGGCAGACTTCCTGATGATGTTAAATTAGATCGTCTAGTGCCTTACTTGATTGTATTGCTAACAGACGAGTCTGCGTTAGTGAGAGCTAATGCCATCAACACTCTAACACAAGTGGTAAATCCAATTGAACATATACTTTAGAGTCAGTTTACTTAGTACCTTTTTTTTTGTAATATATATATATATATATAGCTCTCAATGGTTGAATCGATTTCCCCAATCAACGCGCGCATCTTTCCTGAATTCATTATACCCAGCATCCGTCCTTTCTCAACTGATTCCGATGTGCTTGTACGCTCTACCTATGCTAGTTGCATCGCTTCTTTAGCAGAGACAGCTTTGCGATTCTTGGAAATGACCCAATTACTCAAGACAGACAATGTGTATCCACTGCAGGATACCGATTCAGAGGATCTTGATTTTGAGGTATTTATATGAATCATTGTGAATGGTTATAGTTCAAGACTAAACATTATAATAGTCCGCATATGATTCTTCGCTTCAGGATCTTCATGCTGTGATACAGGAACAGGCAACCATTTTGTTAATTGATCCAGAAAGTTCTGTCAAAAGAGCTTTGCTGACAGATATTACTTCTCTCTGTGTGTTTTTTGGCAGACAAAAGGCGAACGACGTACTTCTTAGCCATATGATTACTTATCTGAATGGAAAAGACTGGATGTTGAGAAGGTTAGAGGTGATTTCCTTAATTAACTATAGTCATTAACTGTGTTTGTAGCGCGTTTTTCGAGAGTATTAAGGGTGTCGGTACATTTGTTGGTGCGCGAAGTTTAGAAGAGTATATTTTACCATTAATGGTTCAATCCTTGACAGGTACAAGTCCACCACTAATCAAAAAGCTTTCAATAACTAATGGTTTCTCTATAGATGCCGAGGAGTTTGTTGTAGAAAAGGTACTCAACTCATTAACTAGCTTAGCAGACTTGGGCCTATTTCAAAAGCTGATGCTATGGGAGCTGATAGGCACTGTTTGGCCACTGATGTGTCATCCCAATATTTGGATTCGATACGGTGCTGTCGGGTTTATTGCTTCTACTGCCAAACGTCTGCCCAAGACGGATCTATGGTGCATTGTATATCCTTTATTGAGACCGTTTTTGCGATCTGATATTGCTGATATTGATGAGCAGTCTCTATTGGAGAACTTGGAAACTCCAGTACCACGACAAGTGTATGAACAGACTATCATATGGGCTGCAAAAGCAACGGCGTCTTCAAAATTCTGGAAGCAGCAGTTAAGTAAACCCTTTAAAGACAATTCAAAGGCGCCACGTGCATCTTCTCTTAGCCAACAAGGTAAATGGGCTTTAATATAGCGAATTGTCTCCAACTAAATGGTTTAGATATAGGATCTTTCTTTGATAATTATGCCACAATAGACCATCATGATAATTCCAAAGAGTAAGAAAGTTATTATATATGTACCATAGTAAGATGATTGACCTTACGTAAATATGTATATAGAGACGAGTTTTATCTGGAAAAACTAAGGGGATATGGCATGTCATTGGAGGACGAACAGAAACTGCGCTATATGCGTGAATACATCTTTAAAGTATCCATCACAAAGATGAGCAGACCCAAACTAATAGATGAAAACAATTTAAAGGTAAATATAAATAACATTCCTACGTGGACTCACTACTGATACTTTATTCCAGGGCGAAGTCTTGTTGAAGAATTTGAATGTAACACCCATGACAGTATTTTTGCCAGAAAAGCCACGTACACCATCAGTATCCAAGCAGGATGCTACAACAACATCTTCTGACAAAGGGTAAGCTATTCACCAAACGCATGTATTATCAAGCTAATTGTTGATGTACACAGAAAAGCACAACCGTGCTATGCTCACTTGCAAAACTTGCTGCACAAAATCGCCAAGGAAGCGTTTCCCCCACACATCCCTGAATTTTCTGGAGACGCTGCTGTTATGAAGCGCGTCAAAAAACTGGTCAACAGCAGCATGTCGCCATCAAGTACGCTGTATAACTGGAAACCAGTTGGCACATTGGTTGCGCATTTTACTGAGCATACAGCTGCCATCAATCAGCTAGCCATTTCTTTTGATAACCTCTTGTTTGCGTCCTGTTCTGATGATGGATCTGTAAGGATTTGGGACTGTTCACGTTTAGAAAGAAACGTTACCAATCGATCAAGAGCAACATATAATCAGCAAGGTGGCCGTATCAAATGTATAACCTTTATTCAGCAAACCCACAGTATTGCAGCAGCTTCAGATAACGGCAGTATTCATATATTCCGGTATGTAACTAGTGAATATGATCCTGTTCTTTGACTCAAGTGTCTTTCCTAACAGTGTGGATATTAAAAATGCTGGAGCAGCGTTAAAATATGGTAAATGTATCACTGTTCGAGAATATCAGTTAGTGGATGAGTACGCGATTATTATAAAGCACTTTACAAGCAATGCTTCGAACACAATGGCTGGATCCAAGTCTATACTATTGTTTGCCACTACCAAAAGCACCATCTATGCATTGGATCTGCTAACTATGGAAATCATTTGGAAACTACAAAATCCAAAAAGCCATGGTGTCGTTACATCCATGGTAATAGACCCCAAAAATACCTGGTTGCTTGTAGGCACTATGCGTGGCATCCTGACGCTGTACGACCTTCGGTTTCAAATCATGTTGAGATCGTGGATGCATCCGAGCAAAAGTTGCATCAGTGATATGGTACTAACACCTGATGCACGAGATGCCAACCACGAAAAAATGTTAGTGCGTATTGCTGCTGGCCGCAACGAGATTTCAGTATGGGATATTGAGTTTTTACAATGTCTGGAAGTGTTTGCTGTGAAGTCAGGTGACGAAAAGACCATGGGTGTAGTCCTAGAGGCCTACAAAGCACTGGAAACTCCAAGTGACAAGGATATCTTACTCAATTCGTTTACCAACAATGAATCCAATTTGGCAGAAAATTCGATTCGTACAGTGGCTGCTCCAGCCGGTCATCACTTTATGATTACAGGTGGTTCCGATCGTAAAATTCGGTTCTGGGACACAGCAAGGGTAGATAACTCAAGCGTCGTTTTGGGCTTGGATATCGATGAACCTAAGCCTAGATATAGGTAATTGTTAAATAACAAAAAAGATGAATCAAATTATTCTGACCCACTTTTTGTTCTAGTACGAATACGTTTGAAAATATGAAGTTTCACTTTGAGTTTACGCATTCAAATCGAAATCAAAATACAGCAAGTCTTGGTAGTCGCACTGGATTTAATGCGCCAACAACCCAAGGTGGAAGTAACAATGCTATTGTGCAACAGCAGTATTTGATGCGTAATCATACTGATGCTATTACTGACATTATTTTGACCGAGATACCTTACCCAATGATTGTTAGTGGTGACCGAGATGGCGTTATCAAGATTGTATCTTAATAGTATTAATGGTTCATGGAAATAATACATCATCCAATACGTAATAAAAAGTTTTCTCGAGCTTTATTAAAGCCTGTTTTACATGTGCAAATGATTTTACTATAAAAAGAAACGAGGTTTTTTCTTTGGGTTCGAGAGATATACAAAAAGTATGATGTTCGTATTAGATGGCGACAGTTTAATAATTAAGTAATGATTTCTCTCAATCTTAAAAAAAGAGAATAGCACATTTTTTTTTAAAAAAGGGAACAGCACAAATGTTCAAATATGCAAAAAGTATTCAGCGCTTCTATTAATATATGAAGTTTTTGATAAACTTCACTTTTGCGAATCTCAAAATTCATTATCATTACTCAAACTTTGGATTTCGCAAAAGCGAAAATCGAGCAAAGACCAAAACAGATTTTGCTTTTTGGTTTACGAACATTGGGAGGGGGGGGGGGGGAAGGAGGAGACGCTGTAAAACGAAGCAAAATAAAATCTGATTTAGCTGTGCGACTAGCATATTCTAAAAAAAAAAAAACGTGATTTGAAATATATGCATAGATGGATTGGGAAATTTTCAGGAATCATCTATTTTCTAGATCTGTAGATCTCTCGAGTTACCTTGGTCCGATTTCACTTCTGATTAGTAGTTCATGCTCAGAAACATAAGCCGCTAACAATAATAGGAGGTTATACATATGTAAATGGGATTGTTTATTTTATACTTTTAATGGTTGACATCACATTTGTTTACCTTGTAGCAATGTTAATCATTTATAAATCCTTTGATCAATCTCAGTCTAAATTCGCATTTGATTAGTATATAGCTAGTTCATACTCAAAATGAACTACTTGCATTAAAATTCTTTACTTTAGCTGAATATACTTCTTAAAGCTGATAGTCTTTCATTACATAGCCGATCAATATATTAAAATCAAGAAGCCGCTTTATTAAGCGCAGGTTATAAATAATAGACCTATTTACTGTCTTTAGGGTAATACTTTGTGATTTAAAACGTTGTTTAACTAGTCGAAAAGATATAATTTTGTCTGAGAAAAAAAAATCAACTTAGAAGGGGAAAACATCATCAGTTTATTTTTAGTACTTATTAATGATGTTTCCCTATTACAAAAGAAAGTTAATTAGAGAGAGATAAAGCACGGGAATAAACACCATATCTTGGACCGTTGTTGATCCAAGCGTGCGAAGGATATCCCATGAACCATAATTTAAATCTCCTTTAACGACAGCCAATAAAGTCTATGGTTGCTATCTGGTCTTGGTAAGTCAGGCACAGTTGCTAAACAGATAGGAAAGTGTGATGCAGCGATTTGTTAATAAATAATGTATAGTATAAATTATCAGGTTAAAGATATAACAATACAAACGGAGCCAGCTATGTATTACTTGCAACTTAAAATGCTGCTTCATATGAACCCAGTCTAATAGTCATTTTGAAATATATATGCTTTCCCCCAAAGTGACTCTAAGCATAGATGTAGAATCGCGATTCTTGGGATACATACGCTGACTATCGATTTAGTGACATTGTATTTCTCGATTGGGTGTCTACGATTCTCGAGAATCTTTTGCTTTTACCAGTTTCTTTTACTCAGTACTTACTAAACAGCCTGCTGTCAAAATGTCCCTTTTCTTTTGCTGCAAAACCTTGAATTTTCCATCTCTATTCAGCCTCATAGTGGCTGTATATATAGAATAGACAGGTACAGAGTTCCTGTTCGTATACACGTAATGTATAGTCATCTGTGTTGTTCTGTGTTTAAACCTTTTTGAAAAAAGTCGGCTCTAGAACCTGTTTCTATAGCCAAGAAGACAAATAACTATTATAGGGACAACGATGTATATATTTCTTAATGTAGGTTATGTTGAATTATGGTGTATTATTAATGAAGGATTGGTTCTGAGACGTATGGCATCTCATAATTTTCAGCTTAGCGGTCTTTTTCTCGTGTAACTAATACTCTTTTCCCGGAAAATATACCAATGACAGAAGATTTCTGTAGAAAAAGCCGAAGTTTTCTAGATAGTCTATGCCAAGAAGAAGTATGCACACCGATTGTTTTAAGTGACGTTGTGATTTATGTACTAAGCAAGTTACTAGCCAGAAAAATATGTAAGACAGAGTATGAATAAGGTAAAAATGAGGCTGAAAACGACCGTTGTGAGCCATAAGAACGGGCTGCATGCGGAGTTGATACTATAAAAATATATAACCTTGAGTCTTTCTTGGCTTATTTCCTCCTTTTCTTTCCTATTCAACTACAAATAATGAAGATCCTTTGTAGTTTTCTATTGATATTCTTGATATCTTTTATAGAATGTAAATAGTTAAATAAGTACATGAAAAAAGTGCTAACTGCTCCGGAAATAGGTCATAGTGTCAATAACAAGCAATTGTTGTGGGTAGAGCCAATATCAACCGTTAAACTAGATGTAGCACCTCGGTCAGAACAGTTTTTTCAAAAAAGAGATATATCACCCAATAGTCATTATCAACCCAATGTACGCTCTTTACAGTATGATGATTCACTTCGATTGACTGTAGACGCCTTCAACAAGACAATCTACCTTCACTTGAGTCCCAACTATGATCTGTTTCATCCCGAGGCCGTCATTCACCAAGACGGTATCTCTACTAGATTAAATCCCGCTGATTTTCGAGTTTACCGTGGTTTTGTAATTGATGATATCTATTCTGAACATTGGTGGCTATCCGGTTTACTTGAAGATGATAAAGAGATGGAAAATCAACCGGGTGTGCTCGGTTGGGCTAGGATCACGGTCAGAAACGATATACGGTAAAATGACTAGTCTTGTTATCCTATCAACTTGGTCTAAAATCTTTCTTTTTTTTTTCATAGTCATAATCTTGATCATCCCGTATTTGAAGGTGCTTTCAGTGTTTATGGAGATACGCACCATGTCAAATTAAAAGACAATTATCAATTAACTAAGAGATCAGACGACGCTGAATTGACTTCCAATCTTAACTCGCATATGGTTATCTACCGTGATTCTGATACGATCACCAAACGAAGCCACGAGTCTTCTCTTAGTAGTGGCGGTGGTGAATGCGGCTTTGATAGAATTACACCTATTTCAAAAAGAGCTTACGACCCTTTAGCAATGGTTGATCATTCACCTTTTGCTGTTAGAAGAAATTTTGAATTCGGCAAAACGCTTAGTAAACGAGCTCCAGCTGGTTGTCCTACATCAAAGAAAGGTAATGTGTTTTAACCATTTATGGCTTTTTTTTTATATCTGTACCTAAACATCATAATAGTTCTTTATATGGGCGCAGCAGCAGATTGTACATATGTAAAATACTATCAGTCTAGTGATGCTGCTCGCATGCAAATCATCAACGACTGGAATTCTGTCAGTTCAGTGTATTCTTCATCGTTTAATGTAGCGATCGGTCTCATTAATATCACTCTTATGGATGCTACTTGTCCAACTACACCTGTTTCTTCTACCAACTGGAACCAAGCCTGTTCTACTGCCTATTCTATTTCAAGTAGATTAAGTGATTTCAGTAGATGGAGAGGCAATATTGGCGATGATGGCGCTGGTCTATGGCATTTAATGACCAATTGCGCGTAAGTAGCTTTCTTCGTGTTTGTATCCTTTTTACTAAAATTATTCTCTTTATACAATATAGCACTGGTCCCGAAGTTGGCATCGCATGGGTATCTCAAGTCTGTAACACGGGAACTAATCGAGCCAGCGCAAGTGGCGAATATACTTCTGGTACAGGTGTTTCTTCTATCAGTAAGTTGGCTCACATTTTAAACAAAAAGACCGTACTGATTGTCATTTCTTAGTTCGTGATGAATGGAAAGTAGTAGCTCATGAAATTGGTCATAATTTTGGTAAGTACCAAATTATCAATTACTTGTGTATATTAATGTTTTTTTTTTTTGTAAAGGTGCTATTCACGATTGTAATGCGCAGTCATGTCCTTGTGTAGGTACCAAATGTGGATGCTGTCCTTTGAGCGATACTCAATGTGATGCTGGCGGAAAATTCTTTATGAATCCCACTAGTAATGCTTCATCAGATTCGTTCAGTCCTTGTAGTATCAGTTCAATTTGCGGCTCCATGTCAAACTATTTGCACTGTTTAGAGGGTAAAGCTACAGGAAATAAGATTATCAATTAACATGCATTAATAATGATCTGTATTATTAGATCCTGGTACTAGAACTGTAACTACGCTAAAGATGTGTGGTAATGGTCTCAAAGAAGAAGGCGAAGATTGTGATACTGGTGGACAGCCCAGTAACTGTTGTGATCCCGCCACTTGTAAATTTAAAGCCGGTGCTGTATGCGAGTAAGTTTTATAACATATTCTTTTAGTATTGAGACTAAACTCGCTTATTCATGCAGTGATTTCAATGATCTTTGCTGTAATAACTGCCAACTTAGACCTGCTAATTATACTTGCCGACCTGCATCAACAGAATGTGATATTCCCGAAGTCTGTTCTGGAACCACAGGCGATTGTCCTATTGATAAATTCAAGGATGATCTGACTGACTGTGGCCAAGGACTTAAATGTGCTTCGGGTCAGTGTACTTCGCGAGATGCTCAATGCGCTGCCCGTGCAACTGTCGAAAACCTGACTAGAGCTTGTGGTGCAGATAATGGATGTTCCATCATTTGCCAAAACCCTCGATCTGCCATGTCGTGTATGCAATTTCCCGGTTACTTTGTTGATGGAACACCTTGCGGTATTGGTGGCGTCTGTAAGCAAGGTCAATGTAACACTAGTAACTTTGGCAACAACATCAAGAGCTGGATTGACAGTCATTTGCAAATCTTTATTCCTGTGGTCGTAGTCGCTGGCCTATTATTATTATGCTGTTTATGGCGCTGCTGCTGTTATACCAGTAGAAGTGGATATAATAATATCGGCAAAACTACAACCTACGTTATTCCTGCACAACAACAGCCATATCCTGCACAGTATAGTAACACACAGCCACCTTATTATCCTCCTCCTCCTCCTCCACCACCTGGTCAACAGCCTTATTATACTCCTCCATCTCAAGGATGGGTTGATCCTGCTTTATATAATGGCAATGGCGGCGCTTATGGGCCTCAGCAACCACTCCCTGTTTATTCCCAAACTGATCCTAGTCAACGGAATGATGCATATGAATTGAACAATGCTAATAATTGGCAAAGTAACGCAAACAGAGGTCCAGGCAGTCCTGCTATGCCTCATAATGCCGCACCTTATTCTCCCTCACCTCCTCCTGCCGCACCTTACTCCCCAACGCCTGGTTATCAGCAACAACACATGCCATCTCCATCACCGGCACCAAGCGTTCCACCTCATAACAATAACAATGGCCAACACAGACCATATAATGAAGGCGTCATTTAAATGCAACACCTTTTTTGTAGATACAATCCTTTTTTTTCCACCTATTTTAATACATCTGGTGCCTGTATTATTATCATTATTATATCCCCCTCTTCCTTCAACTTTACTGGTTTTTTTTTTTTTAGCTCTGTACATTACTCTTGATTTTCTATTGATATTTTACTTATATGATTGTAGTAGAATGTTTAGCAAGAATAAAATTCAAACATGTCATAGACTTTCACATCAACTTTATCTAGGTTTTCATGAGAAAAAAACAACGGTTAATTGATTAATGAAGACAGTAGATTAACAAATATGAACGAAATATTGGTTGACTTTGCATTAAATAAAAATTTCGTAGATGCAGTAGTCTATTATGAACATGAACTACTGATCCGATGCAACATTAAATCGAGATCGATTGAAAGAGTTAAAACGCGAAAATTATTATTGAAGAAATAGTAAGCAAGGCCTCAGTCTCAACATTTACATTTTGGTATTGCCATTTCCCATTTTGGTTGAGATTATAGAAGGTATTCTTGAAAAATGATTTACGAATATTACAGATTTGCCATACTAGTGGATTTAGGTATATGCTAACCACTATATAACATTCAAATTACGATTACATTTTTAAAGATTATAGTATCTAATATTTGAATTATAAAGTCCATTAAAGCCAATTGTACCACCGCGATAGCGGCATACAAAAGTCTAATTGATTTTATAGTTAAATTTCCAGATTTGTTGACCAAGTTGTAATGAAATCAAGTCTAGGAAGAATAAGAGGAAGCAACCACGCTTGCGATTGGATAATAACATTTAATCAAATATATGCTGTTATTGCGTGCTGCTGCTTGCTACCTATTCCTACTCCAAAAAAAAAAAAAACTTAAAACCCTTTAAACACTTTACACTTTTTTTTGGGTAAGAGCAATATTTGGTACGCTAAAAATAAATTACCAAATATTTTGCATGATCTAACTGTGTATTAACTGGCCAAAAGCTATACTTTTTATTTCTTACAAGGCTCGGAAATTTTTTCGATAAGGTCTACTTTTGGACCATTTCAAACAAGTTAGTAACTGAAGTAATTTTGTATTATTGCAAACATATAAAATATGTAAATGTGTGCTAGTATCGATTAAAAACAATGCAGTGTAAATCATATTACACCGAATAAGCTGTTAGCAGCCCAGAACAAAATATTAACCATGCAACAAAGTTCAAAAAAAAAAAATGAAACCCTTGGGATAAGCTTGGCAATTGTTTCTTTCAACTTCTTTAACCTCTCTAGATCCCTCGTCAGATCTGGGTCAAACCTCATGCTTGATGTCCAATACAGATAGAGTATAGTTACCTGCATCTGTTAAGTTTATTATTTGATCTAATGATGATGATGAGTTAATTGAATTTTACGGATGCATTGCAAATTACACATTTTGAGTAGCCTAAATTAATAATCTCAAGATTTCTTTGTCGATCTTGGTCAAATCCTACATTCGATTAATTCATCATGCTCAGAATGAAAAACTAGATTTATTAAGAAAATAAACAAAATGAGTTATAAAGAATGTATTGTATTGTTAATGATTGATTTGTATATTCATCTCTAGAACTCTCAGCATACTACATATCTCAATCAATGTCTCATTTAATTGGCTAATGATGTTCAGCATAAGCTTTTGTTTCTACTAGAGCTTTAAAAATAATTATAGTAATGGAATGAAAGGAAAAGAAAACATGTATGTTTTGATTCACGCTAGTCATTTTCGCGTCAATGTCAACTTTATTAAAGAAATATCTTCAATTTTATGCATGTACCGTAGTATTAGTCAATATAATGCAAACATACAAAAATTGATCAATGTAAACTTACGTTTAATAAGCCAATCAATACAGACAATGTATGCGAGCTTTTTTGAATGCTCAACCATTACTTTGTCGGGATGTCGGAGTTCTTGAAAAGTTTCGCTTTCAAAAAAAAAAAAAATGCTTTACTTCTTTTTGGTTTCGTCTTCTTTGATAACTTTTTTTTTTTTTTTTTTTTTTTTTTTTTTTTTTTGTACAGAAAAAAAAATGATGGATAATAACGCGAGTACTGGTAACCCTTCTAAAAAAGAAACACCACATATTAAAAGAAGAATCACACAAGCCTGCATATTATGTAGAAAGAAAAAGGTGAATAGATACATAACAACAGCCGAGCGCTTTTTCGCTAATCGCTGCGATTGCGTTATTTTAGATTAAATGTGATGGTGCTAAACCGGAATGTGTGCACTGTCAAGACGCAAACTTGCAATGTCAATATACTGAGTATAAGAAAAGAGGCCCACATAAAGGCTATGTAAGATTACTGGAAGAAAGACTCGTGCAGCTTGAAAGGAGGTTGACAAGCGCTGGTGCAGAAATACCACCGCCTATCTCTGCCTCTTCCTCTGGATCCATCACCTCACCTGTTATACAGCAGCAATATAAACAAGATCAACAAATACCTAGATATAGTCCTATTCAAAGACAAGGTAAACTACTTGTTTTTTGTTGAATACTTTATACTAAAAGACATTTTAAAGAAACAGTTCAAGAAGATGATGACTTTCCGCCTATGGAGATAACTACACATTTGATTGATCTATTTTTTCAGTATATCAATTCAGTATTTCCTTTTGTTCATCGTGCTCGACTAAAACAATCGATTCAAGAAGGAAATGTGTCAAAACCTTTAATTTGGGGAGTCATGGCTATTGCTGCGAGGTAATAGCACTAACGTATATTAATGGTAACCCAACTGATGATTACCTTGTAGGTTTTCCGATCATCCCAGTATCAAAACTGACCCACCTTATTGGGCTGGAGAGAAATTTGCCACCAAGGCGACTTCATTGATTAATGCTACATTATTAGAACCCACAATATCAAATTTGCAATTCTGGGGCATCATGTCATGTTTGGAGTATGGCAGAGCCTCAGGTTCCAAGTAAGTTCAGTTGTACTACGGCTGTGTGACTCATCAATTGGCACTAACCCCGCGTCTTTCTCATTAGAGCTTGGACATATGGAGGTATTGCTGTTCGGATTTGTCAAGAATTGGGGTTGAACAAGGAATCTACTTTGAAAACCCCGATACTCTCCTCTGATGGTACCATTGATTATGTAGCAATGGCTCTAAGAAGACGTATATTTTGGAGTGTGTTCTGTATAGACAAGTAAGTCTAGATCAAAACTACTTTTAGTAGGTATATTAAATAGCTTTTTTTTTTTGGGACTAGATTTGCAAGCACAAGCACAAATCGCCCTCAAGGCTTCGATATTGGCGATTACGATGCTGAGCCTCCGACTCTCGGTGAAAGTCGATTATTGCGGGATCCTTTACAAGGCTTCACTATTGATCGTCACACTATTACCAATGACCCTTTAATGGATGTCATTCCTTGTTACATTCGAGTTCTGGAGCGTTTTGGTGAAATCTGCAAGTACATGAGTCGCGCTAAAACTGACACTGCATCAGTAACATGGCCTCCTATTGCTGAATTTACAGAATTGGACGCTATGATGCATCGCTGGCGTAATAACTTGCCTGACTCATATCAGTTTACACTTCAAAATGTGCAAAGGTTCCGTGATACTGCTAGTCAAAACTACTTGAACTTTTGGTTGTGTTCTCACGCTATGTATTGTACGGGCATGTTGGCCTTACATCGAGGAAGTTTGGCTTATAGTGATCTAATGGCAGCAGAACTACCTGCAGATACTTATGAGAGGATTCAAATGAGTATCAAGGCCTGTAAAGTAAATGTCGAAATGGCAATGGATGTGTTTAAGGCTTTGCGTGATATCTGTGGATGCAATGTACTGCCGTATATGGGATACTGTGCTTATATCTTTTCTACCGTCCTCATGACATCTGCCTTTTCCTCTGACCCAGCATCTTACAGCAAAAGTAGTGCTGGGTTAGCTATCTTGTTTGATACAATTAAGGTAAAAAAAAAAAAAAAAAAAAAAAAAATCCTGAGCCTATAAAAAATACTGATTGGATTCTAGTTGCTACGTCCATACTGGCCTATGAGCGAAAGATTAGCTGTTACAACTAGAGATATGCTTGCAGCGCATAGTAGACTCTATGATGTGCAAGAACAAGAAGAGTATTCCAGCTATAATGCATCAAATAGACTACCGGCTCTCAACAATCACGCTAGTTCAAGTGAAACAAAGCCGCCTCAAAATAATAGCCCAGACATAGATTCATTAGCTTCCATAGCAACACCAGAACCTTCTACTATCCCAACTACGACGTCTTCAGCAGCATCTTTATCATATACTTCATTTGTTCCTAATAATAATAGTACAGTCATACCAATGCAGCAGCAACAGACTCAACCGCAATCTCAGCAGCAAAACATCTTGCCGAATACTTACAATCAAGAACAAATAGGCATGGGTAATAATGATATCGATTTCAACAGTTGTGAGTTCCTTTATGATTCTGCTTTGTTTGGTCAAATCATCTTTGACTCTACCAGTAATAATAACAAACTTGGCTCAAATAATGATATAAACTATTGGACACCTCAATACAGTATGCTGACACCTTCAAGTAATACTGCCACTACCATGTATCAGCCTTATCAATAAACAAAGAACTATATAGAATAAAGTGTCTGCTAGCCTTTATTATAATTAAATTGTGATACGAACTGGTTACACCCGCATTTGTGAACGTAATTAGTCAAAGAGATCTTCCCAGGCCTCGGGCTTTAGATGTACCTGGTAACAAAAAAAAATTGATTCTGAGCTTCACTTTTTCTCGTAAATCTAATGTTTTTACATTTAAAACAATAATGGGCCTTGTTGAATATGCAACTTCCTAGAATGATCGAGTTCGCAGTTAAGGACTTACTGTACTACCCATGTGGGGTTATATTAGGTGTTAGATGGTTTAGGAAAACAACAATTACTATAGTCCCGGAAGACCATTACACTATTGGGACAATTTTATACGTACTGTACTTTCAGTGATAATAAGGATTTTGCACATCTATTGTAGTTCAATTGGTGTTTGATAGATAATTAACAATTTCAGTTGAGAGATATTCATGCCTTTCATTGCCCAAAAAAAAAAAAAAACGTCGTTGCTACCTAATAGCTGTCATCCAAGCAAATGTTACACTGATAATCGATTGTGATTGTATCTTTATTTACAAAAGGGCATATTGTGTATATTCCAACATGATCAGTTATTATACCTGAGTATATATATATATATATATAATGCCAAAAAGCATTACATCTGGTTAATTGTCCGGGCTCAGAATCAACTATTGCCTCTTTTACTGACGTTTTTACTACTCTAAAAGTGTACGATGAGCATATTGTATTGATTAAATGACGATCAACTGCCTATTAATAAATATACTATTACATATTAGTCCATATCATTTCTAGATCTAATGATCAGTAGATATCTCTGTCGAGCTTGATTTAACTTTGCATTTAATGATGACTACTTAACTGATGTAGTGCTAACAATATATTATGCTGTCAATTCGTAGATCATCAATTTTGGTAAGCGCAACAAAACCATTGCATTATAGTCAAACAATAGTTCTAATAGATATAATACTTCGTTTTGAACATCTTTAATCACATGCGATATTAAAATTGAATTTACCAAAATAATGTAAAAATAACTGTAAAGTTAGTTAGGGCAACATCACCCATGCCCAAAAACATCACCCCTTTTTTTTTGTAGAACAGCAGTGTGATCATAGCGAGGCTTAGCGTTGCATTTCTTATCAAAGATAACTGAAAAATTAGATTATCTACAAATTTAGGTATTGCTTGTTTTGTAAATGGACTTTTTTTTTAAAAAAAAATCATTGAAATCCAACAACAACCAATAATACTTTTAGCCTAAAATTCTAGTTTACATTTTGCTGTGCTTTGGTCACTCATTACATGAAATACTCAATATATAAGCATGGTTCGATAACACCAATTAATCACAGTTAGTCCAGCATTTGGATATATAAAAGAACACATCATCATATACACACCATTTGAAAAGGAGATCTTGAGAAGCCACTCTGCATTTTTACTTTCTACCCTTTATTATAGCGTACATACCTTTACTTTGTGAACTACTTTACGATGCAGAAAACAATAATCATGAAAGCATGAAACACTCCTTTAAGAAAGTATTTAAGCTAAAGAAAATAATGCAGGAGAGTACAGGGAATTGGGGCCGATCTAGGCTGACAAACGTTTGACAGAATCTTGTTAGAGTCGATGAGTAACCTAAGTTCTTTTCATAATCAAGGGTCAAGCCGGTATAAGGGCTATGCACGTGAGTACAGGATAGTGGGGCTACTACAGTAGATAGTGTAACTAGTCACTTTCAGTAACTGCCCACTACAAAAGACACATCAAGCAGAGGTTCGCCCACTTCGAATCATCAGTACATGTCTCCTTTAAGTGATAGGATGAATCCAGAAGCGGTCAATACGACATGTATTCTTGAAATGGTAAACATTTTAACAATACCCATGGATAGTAACTACATAAATACTGCAAATACCCACACTGAATCACCAAAACTTCCATTCAAAACTACGACTGTAGCTAACTTAGCCGATTCATCAAATAACATCATAGTAAACCCATTTCCTCCTCCTGAATGATCTCCAATCAAAGATGAAACCCTGCTTCCAATGAAACATCAGTTATGAGTACCTCTTCATCACCAGAAGTACGCATGAAGGGTAATGTCATTACTAGTGGAGCTCTCCTTGACATCTATATCCTTAGAAAACAAGCTGATCATACCATATCGGATGATAAAGATTTCTCTTGCCAAACAGATGTATTGCCTAATCTATCATCTCACCAGGCTTCGCTTGATTCATTATGAACGGCCTAGGAAACATATGATTCAGTACTTGCTGCTAAAGTATCATTGTATCCTACGATTACCCTTCCTTCTTTATTAGTACATTCAGAACTTTTGAAAAAAAAAAAAAAATACCAAGCAGCAGGCAATTATTGAATCATCAAGAATTCATCTCATAATGAAGAACACCTTTGTTTTATTAAATCAACAGAAACGAACGACGTAGCAGTAGTATGTAACCTTACTATTAGCAATTTTCACACTACTTCATCAACAGATACTGACACTGTACTACTTGCTAAAAAAAAATGCAGCTATGCCTCTTCTTTGATTCCGTTTACACCCAAAGTTCTCAGAAGTGGTGCAAAATGTAAATAATAATAATAATAATAATAATAGGTGAAATAGCACAGTGATATAAACGTATTTGTACCTAGCATCATATATCTGCAACGAAAAGACAGTTAATATACTTCAATCAAGCGATGCTATATAAAAAAAAGGATACTCAAAAGGAAAAGAAAAAATTTACTTAGACCTAACAAGATGCAGCACCTAGCAAGTCGTGTACTAATATCAACGGTGGTAATAGTGAAATGAAAGGTAAAAAATATGATGTTTAAGCTATTAGAGATTGTTCAAGCTTTGTAGCGTTTAAAGAAGAAGAGCAATCAGATGAGTCCAGAAAATTATCAGAGACATTTGCCACGCCCTCTATAGTAAACTACATGTAGACTAATCTTTTTTTTTTTATTGACGTTACAAACATCTTTTACTATATGTTGTTAAAATTGCAAAGAAACAAAGTATGTTAGAGCGATTATAACGCTCGTGCCTTTCTCCCCGCAAGTTACCCTCAATAATTTTGCATGTTTTGCATGATTCTGCATTCGACTAACATAAATATCAAACTACAATACACTCATTTGACAGATGTCCGGGCCGAACGTAAACTAAATTGGCCGAAGAATTTTTAGGCTCCGGACTGTCCAAGATTATTTAGATGCATCGTATTCATGTAACCTAGTGAATCCTCCTCTTTAATCCATTCCAAGTAGATACTATGGTAAGTTTCCCCCCAAGCATCAATCCATGTAACCGATTATTAACGTATGAATACTAGGGTCGCGTTAGGTATGAATGATGAAATGAAAAAAAAAAGAGAGGATGGATTTCAGGCTATTCACACCCGAGTCCAGAATCTATATGGCACTGAATCGAATCTTCAGCAGAAAGACTAACACATCTTTTCTTTGTATAGAACTAAGACTGTCAAGAAGGCTTCTCGTGTCGTCATCGAAAAGTACTATCCTCGTCTCACTTTGGATTTCCAAGTCAACAAGAAGATCCTCGATGAAGTCTCCATTATCCAATCCAAGCGTCTTCGTAACAAGATTGCCGGTTTCACCACCCACTTGATGAAGCGTATTTCTCGTGGTCCCGTCCGCGGTATCTCCTTCAAGTTGCAAGAAGAGGAGCGTGAGCGTCGTGATAACTATGTTCCCGAATTCTCTGCTTTGGACACCTCCATGATCGAGGTTGATCCCGAGACCAAGGAACTCCTCAAGGCTATCAACTTTGAGAACTTGCCCGGTGTCCAAGTCACCAACCCCATTGCTGCTCAAGCTGATGTCCGTCGTGGTCGTCGTGATAACCGTGGTCCCCGTGCTCCCCGTGCTCAAGCTGAGGCTTCTGCTTAAATCGTTTTTTTATAATTAAAAAGCCTTTTTTACATATAAAAAAAACATCTGTGTGATATTGTTTAAAAGAGTTGTAATGGTATACGTGTAAATCGTTCTGTAGTAGTAGTGATAATGAGTGTAGAAGAAGAAAAAAGAATATGCACATAAATTTACTATGTTCGTAGTACTCAATGTGGCATTGTACGAGAAAGAAGCATGATCTACGCGTTAAATCATTATTTGATTGCAGTTCTTTTCATTTATTCTCGATATCAAATGGGGGTAATCATAAGTCTAGTTGAGTTGCATTCCTTTTGATCTCAAGTCTGTCTTTGCCTGTGTAATTTCCTATTATCAAATTCAAATCAAATGAGTATGATTGCGTGTGTAACTTGAAACTATGTCAACTTACGACCATGAGTTCTTGATAGGCTTCAGGACAATCACGGAAAGTATACATTGCAAAACCAATGTTACCGAGGCAATAACAACCAAAGGTCATCAGTCCCCACCAAGGAAGCTATATGAAAGTTGGGATGTTAACACACAAAGAAATAGATGAATCGCGTTCTATAAGCACTTTACAACTGGGATAATCTTTTCTTGTACGGTCTGAGGTAAAGGAATGAAACCCAAGTAAAGGATGATATAAGTGGCAAGAAGGACAGCACCCACAGTATAAGCTTCTGTTGCTCTGGTCATGGTTGTGATTATTGAAATGAAGAAAGTCTAATCGATAGAATATGATTCAATCGCCTTTAAAGTGCTTTGTGACGTGGAGCGATTTGCTGGTAACGCGCTTAAAATATGCTTTTCATTTCCCCCCCTAGCCAATATAAATGTGAGAAATGATGTAAACGAAATTCCGAACTCCAATCAAATCATCATTTGAAAAACGGACCAAAGTTATCTTTTAATTGTTGGATGCAAGTATTATAATGATCTTTTCGACAGCCTTGTAAAAGTTTTGAGAGAGATGCTATTTAATAAATGCTAAATAAACCTTCCCTTGTATAGTGAGATAGTTTCCGAAAAAAAAAGGGGAGTTAATAGTGTTGATATTGAAAGGAAAAATTAGTTGTTGATGGTAAAAATGGATATCAATTTTTTCAAGTCTTTTGGTTTGGAAAACGTTGCTTTTATAACTTGCATTTAAACAGGATTTTAAAGTACTATAAAAAAAAGTTATCAAAGCCAATCAAATGAGCTATGGAGAATGAAATATACGCACCACAACAATTGAATCAATTTAGCGTTATCCAAATTCACACTTTCTTAAAAGGAAGTATACACTTCTGAAGCACGAAAACTCAAAAGTATTTTTCAAACATTGATTGTAAATTAGAGATGGTAATTCCCTTTATGCCAATGTCAAAACTTAATGGCCAAGATTAACCAAGTCTTTTAGGCGACAGACAAGATAGTTGGCACAGTTGCGTTCTTTTTAACTGTCATTGTATTCGTCTATTATTCCACTTGGACCCTTATCATGGTAACCAATCCACAAAACGCAACGCATATCTTTCTTATTTACAATGATCTTTATAGCCTTTTGTCGATGAAGGCCATCCTTCTCACACCTATTTCCCTGACTGGCAATACGCGATCAAAATCCCTTTATTGATCATGATATTTGGCTTAACTGTGATATTTACTTTTCTGTCGTTGCTCATGATCAAAAGCAAGCGGTTTTAGAGCTGTTTCTTGACTTGTAGACTATCAACTTGGCCCACCTTGACGCGCCTCTTTTGAATGCTTCTCAAATAGGGTTTGAGCGCAAAAAACAAAACACAACCTGCAGCTACAAAGACAAAATGACAATAATAAACTTGACGCCAGATATGCATGACTTTGGGAATATACAGAAGATCAAAGCAGGGGACAAGCATGTTCAATAATCCCATAGAAACGAGCCATGTACTCACATCATAACACGATTTCCAATACTTTATCGGTTGGCCGTCCATGGTCAAGAATAAAGGACGTACGGTTCTGCGTACTTGTCTTGCAATGATTTGTAAAACGGAAGCCGTTAAAAAGAAAACTAGAATAAAACAGCGAGTTAGAAGAAAAAAAGTTTTCTACGTCCCTTATAATAGTTACCATAGAATCCCGGATGAAATCCATGCCACATGGAGGATACAACATAGGTCTTTAAAGTACTAGCTGCTGAGCCAGGCGGATTAAACCTTAGATATACATAATGACGAAGCCAATGATTAGCACCAATGTTCCAATTCTCGCTCAATTGTTTATACGATTGAGCTCCTTCGCAAGCCAATACATTGACGTTGGTTAATCGATTAAAAGTAGGCCTCTTGTCCTTATCATAACCATTAAATCCAAAGCCTGATAGTATACAAGCGCCTTCTGATAGGTACCAGATACCGTAATACTTGCATCGCGTTAGGAACGCAGACAACTGAATAAAGAACATTCTAAACAAAACCGTTAGCCCCAATCCCATGATGCCGAGATAGATGACCTTACTTTCCCCAAAAACCTTTGTTTTGCCATTCTGGCTTTAATGCTTCGAAATAGTTGTATGTAGGTGCCAAATAGACCAAACATGCAATAAAAATGAAGCTTTTGCCGCACCGTTTTAATGCAGGAGTCCAAGTATTGATGTGCGTAGAAGGGGGTGATTCTACAAAGCGTACATAATCCATATACTCACAAGTAGGGCCAGCCAAGAAGCCAGCAAAGAAAAAGACCCAGCCAAAGTATTGTAACAAGGTGGGATAATGCTCGATTTTCATTTGTTGGGCATGACTAGATTTTTGATTTGTCAATTGGCCATCCAATACATTGAAACCATACGAGGAGAGTTTAATAGTGATGATCATCATTGCTCCCGAATAATCAAGCTCAGTATCACCTTCGACACCTTTCATTAGGCGTCCAATGTGACTATAGAGGATGAGAAATAGGAGCTTATCGTCATGACCAAAACTTACCAGACAGACATACTGAACATGACAAAGGTAAAATTGATCCAAGCTACCTTGGCATGATGGCAGTATTTCATTAGATAATAGGACAGAGCAGCAATGGCTACAGTATGAATAAATCCATCATATAGTTTCAATACAAAGAGCATAATAAAAGATGTGTAGATTATGGAGAATACATGCTTGATTTGGTTTGATTTGAGATGATATTTAAACAATAGCGCACAGGGATAAGTAAATAATATACTAAATGCTAACTTGAGGTGGTCTGGAACTACTTTACCACCAAGCAAGCTACTTGCTTTGATAAAGAAGGCATCCATTATGAAAATAATAAAAAAAGAGAGATAACGCGTAACAAAGTACAAAAGTTGGTCTTTATACTGCAGCCGTTTTTTTCGTGAAACCCTGCCCTATTAACTTAACTAATTCAAGCTGACCTTTTTATTAGTCTGCCCTTAATTATCTAAACGGAAAAAAAACCCTTTCTTTTCTTCTTTTTCAATACTACAATGTCCAACAAAATTGAGACAAGCCCGTTTGAAGACCCTTCGAATCCTTTCCAAGACCCTTCAATTACTTCGGCGTTGAATTCGAGCCATCGTCAAGAAGAGGCGCAAGATGTCCCATTAAACGATTTCAACGGCGCCAGTTTCCATCAAGTCTCGGACCATGCTGACCCTTTTCCGTCTTCACAGCAACAGCCAGATTATACAGCCCGAGAAGAAGCTTTGCGCCAAAAGGAACGTGAACTAGCAGACAGAGAGCGAGATCTTGAACAGCGGCAACAGCGTGTGTTGGTCAGAGGAGCCAATAATTTTCCACCCTGCTTTCCTATATTATACCTAGATATTGTTAGTGAGATTCCGACACAGCATCAAACGCGCGTACTATGGTTATATAGAGAATGGCTCTTGTTCCTAGTGACATTATTAATGAATTTCTTTGCCTGTCTCTGGGTTCTGTTTTCACATCCACCCTCTGTGACCTGTGCGCCTACTAATATGGGTGTGGCTTTGACTGAACTATTCACCCATAGCTTGGCAAGCTTCTTTTTATGGTATCGACCTGTATATAATGCGTATATGAAAGAGGCTTCGTTGTATTATTGTAAGTGAGATATTGCGTATAGAATATGCATCCACTAATCTACCACTGCTGTAGACTTTTTCTTTGTATTTAATGGATTCCATATTCTTTATACCTTTTATATGGCAATCGGTATACCTTTCACGTAAGTCAATAATAATGCATTCATTTCATTTCCTTTTTTTTTTTTTTTTTTTTTTTATTATTATTATTATTTATTTATTAACAGAGATATATAGTGGTGGTGCTGGTTTGATCTTGTTGGTCAGCCTATTCACTGATGGCTACATTGGTCCTGGTGTACTGACTTTATTGGCTACAATTTGTTGGTTATCAATGGGTGTTTTGGCTGTATTCTTGTACAAAAAAACCTATGATCACTACAAAGCAGCTGGCCATACGTTTAATGAAGCCAAATCAGAAGCCTATTCTCACGTGGGACGCTCTACAATAGTACGCGATACTGCTGTGAATGTAGCCTGGAATTCAGCTACCCGTAGATAATACAACAACCGGGGAAATCACATGCATTCTCTATAGATAATAAACTGGCATGTGAAAAATCATTTTTTCTTTCTTTCTTTCTCTTTCTCTTTATACTCTCAAATGCATACCTTTTCTAAACCATTGGATTCTTATTCATGGTTGAAGAAGCATAAATTGCTCAGTTCAGGCTTATTTGCCTTTATTCTGATTGGCTTATATCAGACAAAGCAGCAATACCACCAAACAGCTTCACAAAAGAGAAATGAAAAGCAACAAGACGTGAGCCACTTGTTTCCTATTATTGATATGCAAAAGAAAGTCGGCGTCAATAAAGAGTTTAGAAGACAACTTACCTCGATCGCTACCATTCTGTTTCCTAATTGGCATACAAAGGAAGCTTTGTTGTTGGTCTTGCACTCGGTCTTTCTTATATTACGAACCTATCTTAGTGTGGTAGTAGCAAGACTTGATGGGCGTATTGTTCGCGACTTGGTAATAAGTGATGTAAGCGTCCTTATTCAAATCATACTAATCCATTCATAGGTGAATGGGCACGGAAAACGATTTTTAACTGGCCTTGGGTATTGGTTTGCTATTGCTATCCCTGCCACTTATACAAACAGCATGGTAACGTAACTGGTTTTTTTTTTTCATAATTGTATATATTAACAAATGACTAGATTCGCTATTTGCAATCCAAATTATCCATTGGGTTCAGAACGCGATTAACGAAATATATCCATGATTTATACCTTGATAAAGAAAAGACCTTTTATAAAGCCATCAATCTAGATAATCGAATCCAAGGCGCAGATCAGTAAAGTATTTTAAATGATCAAATTAATATGTATACTCATAGTATGTTATAGATTCATTACTACAGACGTAGCCAAGTTTTGCGACACATTGAGTTCGCTCTATTCCAATCTAGCAAAACCCATCTTGGATACCATCATTTTCAATTATCAACTCACAAAGTCAATTGGTTTAGTGGGTCTAGTGGGTTTAACTGTCAATTATTTTGTCACTGCTAGATTATTACGTGCTGTCACACCTTCCTTTGGTAAATTAGCTGCCATTGAAGCTAAATTAGAGGTGAGCATGATACATTTATCAAGAACTGACATATTGATTTTTTTTTTTTTTTTTTTTTTGTAATCTTAGGGTGACTTCCGTGCTGCTCATACACGTATCATTACAAACGCAGAAGAAATCGCCTTCTACAACGGTGCTTCACTCGAACACTCCATCATCAACAAGACTTATTTGAAACTCATCAAACACATCAACTCAATCTACAAGATACGTATCAGCTATAATATGTTTGAAGATTTTTTAATCAAATACGCTTGGTCCGCATTTGGTCTCATTATGTGTGCCATCCCCGTCTTTACACCTCACTGGGTCGGTGGTGCCTTACCTGAAGCTTCTGCTGCTGCTTTGAAAGACGCAGTAGATGAAAACACACAAATTGGTGCACGTACCAAAGGCTTCATTACCAACAAACGCCTAATGATGTCCTTGGCGGATGCTGGAGGTCGTATGATGTACTCTTATAAAGAGTTGGCTGAACTAGCAGGTTATACTTCGCGTGTATACAACCTATTATCAGTACTACATGCTTTGCACAAGAATGACTTTGATGGTCCCAAGGAACAAGTGCCTTTGACACTAACAAATATTCATGGCAAGGTGGTTTATGATACAGAAAAGGGTATCGTGTTTGAAAATGTACCTATTGTCACTCCTGCTCCTGGTCAGGATCGTGTTGGTGAAGTCTTGGTCAATAATCTCAATGTACAAGTGAGAGCTGGTGAGCATTTGCTGATCACTGGTCCTAACGGTGTAGGTAAAACAGCTGTTGCGCGTGTCATTGCTTCTTTATGGCCTGTATTTGGTATTGTATTTCATTAGTGTCTTTAGACAGAAATGGGCTCACATTTATATGCATATAGAGGGTACTTTGACTAGACCTACTGATAGAGATATCTTTTACATTCCTCAACGTCCTTATTTAAGTCTTGGTACCTTGAGAGATCAGTAAGTGCTTATTTTTTTGCAGTATATATATATATAAAAGCAAAGTGGCTAACCTGTTCCTTCAGAGTTATTTATCCTCATACAAAGCAAGATATGATCAAAGCAGGCCGTACTGAAGACGAATTAATGAAAATCTTGGAATACGTCCATTTAGCATATATCCCTGACAGAGAAGGTGGCTGGGAAACCCAAAAGGAATGGAAAGATGTCTTTTCAGGTGGTGAAAAGCAAAGAGTACGTAGATATATATTATGATTGATTCAGATCCAAGGTACTAACACACACATTTAGATTGGTATGGCTCGCTTGTTCTATCATCATCCCAAGTTTGCAGTCTTGGATGAATGTACAAGCGCCGTCTCTACTGATGTAGAAGGCTTAATGTATTCTCGTGCCAAGGATATGGGCATTAGTAAGCAAATCAAATGATTTTACATGACAATAGCAACTAATTTATCTTGTAGCTCTCTTGACTATTTCTCATCGCCCTGCTTTGTTCAAGTACCATCGCTTCTTATTACGTCTCACTGGAAACAACGGTGAATGGGAATGGGAAACTATCGGTACACGTGAACAGTTACAATCCGTTGAAAAGGAACTTGTTAGTTTGCAATCCAAGTTAGATGAGGTTGATACACTCAAAGCTCGATTAGCTGCCATAGATCAAGAGCTTAGCTTGAAACTGTAATACCCCCCAGTCACAAACCAAATTAAAAAAATTTTCGCCTTGGAAAAAGGATATAAATACGCTTGAGTAATTGTTTTACTTTGTTTTTCTTTTCTCTATCTATCATTGATTCAAACAGTAAGTACTCTCTACATGTGGATGACAAGTCAAAGGGAAAGAAAGTGTTGATGATAACCAATCAATACCTATAACGCTTTATTTTGGTCGACCGTTTTGGATGACCGGGTGTAATGTTAGCTTATTTATGTCATAGTTACACTGAGCTTTCTTTCTTTTGATCAACTTGTTCATTCACTATCTTGTTTAAACATTGAAACTTACATATCTTTCTTTTGTATAGGTCACTGAACTCTTTTTGTTAGTCCCATTACTGTCTTTTTTTTTTTATGTATAATAAAAAACAAATTTTTGAAAATCAATTTCGGCCGTGACTATTTGTTGTTCCTGTGGCTTGGTAGTTCGGGGATTTAAATACGTGTTTTTTTTTTCTTCTCCCCATGGGGGGCTAGATGGTTACAATGCAAAAAGCTCTTTTTTTTATTCTACTTTTTACGTGAATCGATGTCAGAAGACCCTTGGGATGATTGGGAAACTGCCGCAGACGCTGGTGTAAAAATAAACCTTTTTTTTTCATTTTACGTAATATATAACATGCACATATATACATAGTTGATCGATTGTGACAAACCCAAGACTTCAAATCAAGCATTATGGGAAAAGGCGTAAGAGCACGCACTCGTTTGTTGTGGCAACAGAAAAAGAAAGAACTAACTCTTTTTATAGGAATAAGTACAGTTCTCCCGTGATTATACATACCAATACGGACTTGGCGCATGCAGAGTATAAACCCGCGGTATAATAAAAAAAAAAGATCATTTACAGCTAAAACGAACTTAGTTTCTGACATAACCAATAGATGAAAATATTGAAACGACCACAAGATGCGAAAAACAAAAAAGAGGCAGCGTTAAACACACCTGTCAAACCATTGGCAGAAAGAGAGAAAGATTACGAACAAGCGAAACGTAAAATAGCCGAGAAATTTGAACAATCTAGCCGAAAACAATAACTGTGATGGCTCTGTTTCGTGATATATCAAACGGAAGAAAACTATGCAATAGAATTAATAAAAAACGAAATTTGATCTGTTTGTAATTTTTTTTTTTTTTTTTTTTTTGGCCTCGGCCTTAAATATCGCTTTATTTGAAATGGAAAGCCAGAGAAGCTTCGCACTTTGAAAACTCAGATAGTCACACACCCAATAGGTGTAGCCATCATGGAGCCCTGTTTCTGTCAACGGTTTCTTTCTTTTCTTTCTTTTATATTTTACAAAAACCTTACAAAAATGCTCTCTGTTTCCATGCTCAGAAGTGCTGCCATCATGTCAGCCAAGCGTACAGTCGTTGCTGGTAGAATGGCTCCTATGACCATGCGTTCTTTTGCCACCGAGAACGGCAAAGACGAGACACCCAAGGAAGAAGTCAAGGAAGTTAAGGTTGAAGTTGAATTAACTGAGGAAGTCAAGAAGATGTTGGCTGAAAAGGATAAGCAAATCTCTGAACTCAAGGTAAAGTTGTTACTTATTTCTTGAGAGAAATTATGGGAGGTGAATTTAACCACCAATTTTAGGATGCCTACCTTCGTTGTTTGGCCGATCAAGAAAACGTCCGTGAACGTAGCCGTAAAGAAATCGAAACCACTAAAGAATACGCCATTCAAAAGTTTGCCAAGGACTTGTTGGACACTGTTGATATCTTGAACATGGCCCTGACAGCTGTTCCTGCCGAATTGCGCGAAAAGACCAGTGTTGCTGAAGCAGCCAAGGACGCAGCCAAGGTATTTGATCAACTTACCAATCTTTATACGGGTGTTTCCATGACTGAATCAGAGCTTGTGAGAGCCTTGAAGCGTCATGGTGTTGAGCGTGTGAATCCTGAAGGTGAAGCATTCGATCCCAACCTTCACCAAGCTCTTTTCCAAGCTCCTATGCCTGATAAAGAAGCTGGTACCATTTTCGCTGTTCAAAAGATGGGTTATACCCTCAAGGGTCGTGTGCTTCGTCCTGCTCAAGTCGGTGTAGTAGCCGATAACCAATAAATTTGTATAAAAAAAACCATCATATAGATCCACCATCACCACCCTTCTCTACCACACACAAAAAAAAAGAGTTTCAAGATTGTTATATTAGAATCCCTCTTTATCCCCCCCTTATCCTTTTGACACAAAAACGTTCAAAATAATAAAAACTGTGTATTATAGTATCTACTACATATATATGGCTAATGTAAAAGTGCCTTCGTTTCGAATAACTACTTGACTATGAAAAAAAAAAGCGTTCAATGTCTTATTTCTCAAGTTTAATGAAGGGGAGTTATTATATGCTTACTTGTTTTCAAATTCAACTGTAATAGTTGCACATTCCATCTTGTTTTCTTGGGTATGATCGAGATGACGCGCTGTATTAGCGATCGAGGTGACAAATGCTGCTGTCTCAGGTTTGGCAATGCCTCGAACTAGTTATAGGGTTGGTATGAATAAAAGGGGGGGGCAAAAGCGTTTATGCTTACCTCCTAAACAAAGACCTTTTTCATCAGCAACCAACACACCTTTGACACCCTCTTTATTTGCCCTATAGTAAACAGTATATTGAGATTTACGATGGCGTTTAAGCCGTAAGCATTTATTATTACAAATTGTCAAGCGTCGAGATTAATTCTGATTCCATTGAAATGCTTAAATGAGAAAAGAGGGTAAGACACGGCGGCAAAAATTATATCCTAAATACATTTTCTTAAATTTTGGCTCGGATCCAGTAGTTTTTCTATGAAATAATGCTTTTGAGATTACTGGATGTCTTGCAAAAGTCAAAAATGGTTGTGGTAATTGAGCATTTTGGTTTTGTACATCCTGTTGACCAGAAAGTTTTGATAGGAATACGAATCTTTTCTGGTGAACGAAGAATACATTTTCAATACGTGACAGATGAATAAAGATATATATTGTATAGTTTTTTGTACATGAAAGCGTATACTTATGTTGCTGCAAGAAAGTAATGAACCAATCTTATAATAGCCAGAAGATACTTGCTTATGATGGACTCGACAAGTGAATAGCTAATATGCGTTAGATGTAACATGTTGCATGAAAAAGGTCCTACATAGGTTATTCTAGTCATCATAAAATTAAGCACCATCCTATTTTTTTTTAAAAAAAAAAATGCGAACACGATTAGATATAGTATTCAGAGAAAAAGTTCTGGATGATCAAGTTATAAGGGAAAAAAAATTGGACAATCCATGGGAATCTTCAAGTTTGGTTTATAACATCAACGATCAGCGTAAAACACTTATTATCGAACCAATCATATGTGTATATTAACATACTGTATACTACAAAGTAATGTAAACTAGAACCAAAAGGCATCATGAGCTAGCTAGTAGATGCCTATTGCATAATAAAGAACAAATCAACCGAATTTCCAACAATATAAAATGATACACATCTTCAGTATTTCTTTTCTATTAAATAAATGCCCTATTAAACTCTCTTGAAATACCTAAGCAGTCTTAATTTTTAGACTCGTAAATCCACAAAGGCAGTTCCTATTGAATTATACTGGGAGAGGCTATATATATTAGTTTGAAATATAACCATTTATATGCAACACATCACAAGCAGATTTCTGTCTAAAAATTGCATAACCCTTTCTTTTTCTCTATTATTACTTTTATTTACCTTGCTCCTTTTCACGGACTACCTCTTGTCAACGTGAGTACTTGTTATCACGCAATAGCAATATGGCTGGAAAAGTGAAATAGTTGATTAACTTCTAAAAGATTATAAAAGTCCTTTTTCTATTCGCTCTTCATTATAGGCTCTCTTGGTAGCTTTCCCAGTTTTTTAATTGACTTTTATCTGCCATTCGTGATATGGGTACAGTCAGAAACATTGACTTTAAAAGATAGCCATACTTGATTAGAAGCTAATGATTCCTTAACTGTTGACCAGCTTGTTGGTTTGAATTTAGACTTGTGGCTGCAACTATCTTTTTGAGATCAGATGTACTTCTGGTCTCTCATAGCTGATTTTTTTAGTATCAAAGTCTCAAGTGACTTTGAGGACTAAAACCACCCTTTTTATATTATTAAAGTATATAACAACAACTTTTATTTATAGAAAATTAGAAAAAAAATACTGACGTGTATATTCTACATAACGATCAAAGTGAAGCTAGAAATCCTGGCTCAAGTTTCATTTACACCGTAAAAAGCGATTCAAGGAAGCTATGTTCATCTGAGTCTGTTTTTATATATATTTATAATTAGGCAAAAGTAGGCTAGTATGCGTTTATTCACTATTGATATATTGATAACCTTTTCAAAGTTGCATAAATTTGGTCAGAGGTATTCCTTACCATTAAAAATTGAGTGATTCTCACAGATGATTTTCATTGGCCAGTGAAGAAAAATGAACTTTTGGGATTTACCTTTGGACATTTTAATATAAACCCTGACTTTGGAAAAAAACCAAAATCAAAATCGAGATCAACCCCTTTAACAAGGATTATATACATTATTTCTGTGCACCTATTGATATAAAAATTAATACATGTTTCGTATTGTGGACCTGAGTTATTTACTGCTTATATGCACATCTGATTCTCGGATTTATGCTAATAAACTGAACTTTTTGCCTACAAGACAATAGGAAAAAGAGCCCTAGTGTACATTCTATAGGATCAAAAGCATTCTCATGGAATAATAACATAGCTTAAAATGCCATTTAGATCAGAAAAACTGAAATAAAAGGGATTCCTACCTATGTTTCTGATAAACTAGACGCGCTTGTTACCGGCCAATCAAAAAAAAGTTTCATGTCTTTTAAGCAGGCACAAGAAACCATTCTATTTTTTTTTTTCCTTCTCGCCCAATTGCCCCAATAACAAAAGAATGTCTAATACCCAACATTTACCAGTAACCGCATCGAAACAAGCAATTACCACAACAAATCAAGATACAACGGCTTGGAAACCTGATTTTGGATCCTTGGCATGTAAGAGTGCTTTTGTTTTACCGAGAACTTGAAAATCTAATGAAACGTGTAGATCTACCCGACGACCAATTTCTACAAGCCCTAAAAAGAGAGTCTGAGAATCCATTAGCGAATGCTGCTTATCGCGCATTATTCAGCCGACTTGTGAAAGAAATAGACACCAATCAACGTCAATTGCAACTAAAAACACACGAAGCGACTGAATACAATCGCAAGATCATTCAAGTATACGAAAGTTATAAATGCCTTGAGCGAAGGTACCGAGAAGAACACAAAGCATTTCTAGACTTGCAAGACACACAAGCATTGGATAGTCTTAAAGCTCAACAACAACAGGAAGCTCTACAGAAAGCCACAGAGGAAACTAAAGCACTCAAAGTAATTATGGACCAGCAAAAAGAGCATTATATCAATGTAGCCAAAAAGCAAGGTGTCGGTAGAAGAAATATTGAGGAAAAATTGATGCACGCTGAAGTCGAGTTGGAGGAATTAAGAAAGAAAATAGTAGAACAGGATGCCAAGCTGGCTCGAGCTACTAATGAAGCTAATCTTTCGAGAGCAGAGCAGGAAGCTAAGCTGGCTCAAGCTGTCAGTGAAGCCAACCTTTTGAAGAAGGAAAATGGACAGATTAAACTGTTACTTAATTACTTTCAACCAACTGCCCAACAGCAGGCTATACAACAGCAGGCCATACAACAACAACAACAACAACAACAACAGCAACAGCAACAGCAACAGCAACAGCAGCAGCAACATCTGCAACATCAGCAGCAGCAGCAGCCACAACAACAACAGCAGCCACAGAATCCACAACATCGCAATTATAATTATACATTGTAAAATAATATATCGTTTTTTCTTATATCAATGCTGGGTTACAAGCATTCTTCTTTTTTTAATAATCGATAAAATATCAAAAGTTCTACATGGATTAAGATAAGCTTTATAACGAGTGGATGCATATAAATGTGTATATAATAGATTATGTTTAAACAAAATGGATGATTAAGATAATAGTATTAAAAGAAAGTCTTCTATGATAAGTTAAGATGGAGAAGGTTTTCGTAAAAAGGAAGTAGCTCTTTTGAGAAAACTACTATTACTGCTTCGGTTACTGTCTCTAGTGCTTTTGCTAATACTACTAATAGACATGAAACTCAGGCGTTTGTTATTGTTAGCAAGAGGTTTGTTGACATGGGGCACAGCAGGTTGTAATCTCTGTATCGCCCTTTTTTCACCATGTGCGGCAGCTTTCTGATACCATTGCATAGCCAACTGTTCATTTTTCTCGGTACCAATACCCATTTCAGTGAAGTAACCCACAGCATATTCGGCTCTAGGTAAGCCTTGTTGAGCAGCGCACATGGCCCACGCAAAGGCCCGTTCATCGGACGCAGGCAACAATTGCGGAATACCGACCAAATACCAGGCCGTCAAGGCAAAACAGGATTCCGGATATTGTTGATCCGCTGCAATGCTGTAATACTGGACAGAGAGACCTGGGTCAATGGGACATTCCAGTTTGCCAAATTCGTAGCATTCGCCGAGACGATGTGCAGCAGGTGCATAGCCCAAAACTGCAGCTTCGTGATAAAGACTGACAGCGTATTTCAAATCTAAAAAAATGACAGATTCTACGCCTTTTTCATGCAATAATGCTAGTTCATGCAATGCATGAGGATACTGTGGTGTAGCAGCTTCGGCTGACCGCTTAAGCCATTTATGACCATCGCGAATATTTCGGGACAAATTTAGTTCCCCTTTCATTTCTGCTAGTCCTAGTCGATACATGGCTCCTGGATGATTTAGTGTTGCTGCTTTTCTAATCACATCGTGTTAATAAATTAGGAATACAAAGGAGATTCAGGAAGGACAAACCTGTAATATTGAACTGCTTTGGCCTTGTTCTTTGTGGTGCCTAGACCATCTTCATAACACTTGGCAGTTCTAAATATATATATATATATAAAAAAAAAAACGCAGATAAGTATTTGTGCTGTAAACAAGCAGTAATAATAATACTACTGCATCATGTATGATATGATCTCCTAAATATCCTCCTATAGATAATTACCTATAGGCCGCATCTGGATGATGATGTTTAGCAGATTGCACGAATAGCGGAAATGATTTGTCAAAATCGGGTTTGCCGGTCTTGTTCAATAGACCAGCTGCATACATATTGGCTAGATAATACTGAGATTCGCTATGACCACGCGTTGCTACTTGTTTTAAAAGCTTTTCGGCTTCCAAGATATACGCATGCTGCTCTATGGGATTATCTTCTTTCTGCAGCTGCAATCGTTTAGCAGCTTCCACTAGGAAAATGGCAAAATCACATTGAACTTCCATATTATTGGTCTTTTTTACGTTATCTCTGTACATATTGATGGTTTTACTGTAAGATAAAAGGGAGGCATTTTGGCCTGGTTTAAGATGTGAATGGTCCAGCAATTGATCGCTACAAACAGATTGAATGCTTTGCTGTGAAGATGAAAATGAATGATTACGAACAGCATAGGGTGATGGAGGTGATAATGGACGAAATTTTTTTATGTCTGCTGTGCTAGAGCTTTTAACAAATGGATCAATCTTGATATCATTATGAATAGCGGCAGTAGAAGTGTGTAACATTTGTTTCCACTTAGGAAAAAAAAGAGGTAGAGAAAAAGAGATTTATATATACTGGAAATCAAACTAAAAAGAACTTGTTGCAGAACTCACATGTCCTACTATATATGTACTGGTTGAAACGCCAAGTCTTGCATCTTATATGCTTGATAGAGTTCCTTAATTAATATTAAAACAAGGAAGAGCTCCTATTCTCATAATCCCGGTATTGCAACCGTATAGCACGTACTCTTTTTCTTGATGATGATTAGATACATAAAAACGCGTTGTATGTATACGCTTTAAGTTTAGACAAGTGTAACAAAGGCCATTTTTAGCTTGAGAAATAGATGACAAAGCCCAACAAAATGCAGAACCATTACCGGCTTCGGCTAACGGATCCCACCATATATAAATAAACATAATGTAAGCGCAGCTGTTTATTTATTGCTATATCCATTCGTCTATAATTACCAGCGATACCGTCATTTCCTTACCGTCAGATTTGTTCATCGGCTTTACCTTTTATAACCTCCTGGTCTCACTTTATCCACTAACTTGAGAATGTATAAAATGGACCCTTTTGGTCCTTGTCGATCTATTCTGCTTTTATAATTGCTTCTTTTCCTATTGTCAATTCATCCCTTGCGGTCAACGGTAGAACATCTTTTCCAAGAAACATGTATATGCTCCGTGGTCTTTTTAATTTATTGCATTCCTTAATTAAATCGTATACCATGCCAGGTTTCAGAGGAATAGATTTCAAAATCCTTTCTTAGGGAGGCTGGCTTTAATAATCAGAACGAACGAAAGATACAATATCTTCCAAGTACTGCAATTCATGCACAATTTTAAATATTGCACTTGTACCAGTGGATTCGTTAGAAAGAACACATTTAATTTTACCATTTGACCGGGAATCGTTCATTTATCTCGGTTCGTTCCGATCTAAACGCAAATCTGGGCCTGTACGCAGTAACATGACAACTATTTCACTCTCCGATCTTGAGTGTAGATCAACCTTAAGCATTGGCCCCTTTGCGTTGTAAAGCTACTCAAAGTTAGTTCATTGAAAATAAATTCTTTGTCACTATATATTACCTGAGAATTACTAATATAGTTCTGCTCTTTCAGATATAGATGCAGTTTTACAATGAGCACGCAGTAACAGGATCATTAATTTTATTCCTTATTTAACAGCCGCAAATCTCCATATATCCGCTTCCAGTTTCTTCCTATCATGAAAATAACTCAATTAGAAACATCAGGTGCTTTTTTTTCTGTACATTACCTAAAAAGTAGTTACTTGTATCGATTTATTGAGCTCATGAAACAATTTTGGCATTACTCAGTGACAAGATCATATGTTGAATCTCCGCAGAACTCGCCCTGTATCAGCGCCCATCTATCTTTAACGGTAATCCTTTGTTACAATATCGTATTTTCGCACAATAGCTATCTTTGAGATATATACATTATAAGAATTAAAATTATACCTCTGTTAATTGCTCTAAAGAGATTTTATTGTCTATATGTTATTAAACTACATTGAAAAATCAACGATTTATGAAACGGATGCTTGGCACTGGTTAGGTCAACATAGATTTGTGTAATCCCATTTTGAAGCTTCAAAACACCTCTATTACTATCACATTCCTTCTACAGTTATCTAAACGTATTACTATTATACTTTTTCAAAGCATCTAAGCTACTAGTTAAATATTAAGTTTCAAATTTGGGGCATAATAATCTGATTTTAGTACTGCAAGTATAATTGAGAAGGATGCTCTTCTAGGGCACTTCTAACCATACAATTACCATAGGAATGGACACGCGGTAGAGTGACGATAGTATCATATATTGGTTTGATCTGTGTACTTTAGAAACCACAGATTACGGCGTGCATATTGCCAAGATTATCATATTGGTAGGCGCAGCAGTGGAACATCATATCGAGCCTATATAGTCATTAAAGCAACTGGTTTCAACTCTACAGCTTATTTATTTGGAGTGAATATTCTTGGAAATCATAGCAATCATTCTGTTTCCAACCACTGTACTTTCAGCAAAGTCATCTTTAAAGTAGCTTGCAGTTTCTTCAAATCGTTTCTGATAGCCTTCCATACTTCCTAAAGAAACAGACTCTGCCCAACCTCTTGCGCATGTAACAAACTCCATATCATCAGGTCTAATTTCTTTACGATATAAAGCAGCATTAATTGCTTCTTCCAACATGGCAGGATTACGGAACAAATACTCTGTAATGCCCCTGAAAAGTATTGTTAATATCAAATAAAATCAAGCTATACAGACTTACATCCACATTCTGAATAATGGAGTTTGGCAAACCATATGTTCGTATGGGTTCAATCCCAATCTGTGCCAACAGTCGACCATAGCCAATAGTGATAAATGTGAGTTTGGCTGCTTCTTTTCCTTGGGTATTTTGGAAAGTGAAAATTCATCCAAGATTTGGTCATCCAACAAAATTGGAACATGATCTTTTTGATGGCCACCAAACACAAACTCGCCTGCTTTCTTAATACGTGCTCGAAACTCGTCTTCCTTTTCCTGAATCATCAGCTTAAATAGATCAGCAACACTGAGAGCATATTGAGTGATTTGCACTTTGGCAATAGGGTTCATGATAGCAAGGCCAGCATATACGTGCCATTTGTTGCTGTAGATACGTAAAGTCACATTAATCTTGACATTTTCAATACCACCAACAAAGTGAGGTAGTAACCACTATATTCATAGTTAGTTGCTTGTATAGTATATATGCGAGAGCTACTTTACAGGGAATTGAGCATTGGCTCTCCAAGCGCTGCCCATTGTTAAAAATGCAGCGTGAGTTACTGCCTGTGTATCTGCTGTAATTCTATCGTGTTCATCAGCACTGAGATGAACAATGTTTGACTTGAAGCACGATAATATCTTTACTACTAGTTCCAGTTTTTCATCACTGGTGCGGTGTGGAATAACGATCAAGGGTTGACCGGTAGGATCAACCCCGGGCCCGTGCATGGAATGACAGGAGATAATGTGAACATCCTCAGGCAAGTATTTCTCTAATGCTTCTATTTCAGGTTTTTTAACAGAAGTCTATACATGATGATATCAGTATTTGATTCTAGTGATTTGTTTTGATCATTCTACCTGTCCTCCAACAATTGCGCCGATCTTGGTAGCTACAAAAAAAGAAAGTGATTAGACGCGTTATTTTATCGATGTATACACTTACCAGGGCCATATTTCTTTACTACCGCGTCAATATACTCTGCTTCCACGGCATACATGATCCAATCACAACGTCTAGAGATATGATATCCATCCGGTAACACGCGGATATTCGTGTCTACACATAGTGATTTTAGAAATGGATGTGATTTGAGCATTAATAGTATTACCCTCGAGATCCTTCTTCAAACTCTCGTATTTCTCGGGCAAATCGCATACATTGACGCTACAAGATCGCGTTAATTGTCGAATCAGTCAAGTTAGAATATAGCATTACTTTTTCCAGCCTGCATTAGACAAGGTATGGGCATAAAAGCGGCCCATGCCACCGGCACCGATAATACCAATCTCGATCGTTTCTTTCTCTTGCTCGTACATGACGCTATGGATTAGAGAATGTCGGAAAAGAAAGAAAGAGAGAAGCTTGTAGTTGTTATGTTTGCGGGGCTTGATTTGTTGACAGCAGAAGAGTCATTCTTACAGTTGTGCTATTGGTCACGCAATGGAAAGCCTTGATAAAACAAATACTGTTAAATTTGGATATTCAACCCAACTTGGTGAAAAACATACAAAAAAATGCATCAATAAAACATTTTAAATGTATCAAATACAGTTATATTATGAGAGTTTTTAATAAAGTGTCTATTATTCTATCTAAAAGAGATATCTGAACAAGTCGTCTCCACCACTATCACTATCAACTACACTTAATTTTTATTGGCTGTCGGTTATTTGACATATAAAGACAGAGGTGCGAAAAAATACACTATGGTCATACTTTTGATTTCATTTTTAAAAATAAAACAATGCTGATATATTAATTATACTTTTGTGGATTTATGCATAGCACCTGCTTGTTTCGGGTTTTAGTATATTTCTAAAAGCTCAGAAAATTAGCATTATTACAATCAATAACATTAATGCTTAGTCAAGATTGTAGAGAAATAAGTAAATTTCAAATGATAGAATTATCATTAGCAAGTGAAATTAAATATTGTATTTCAAATATTATTTAAGAAAAGGGTATACTGCTCATGCCATTAAAGACGGAACTACGCTAATAGCCTGCTACAAAAAGCTATTCATTAAAAAAGCCCAATTTGATCTATATAGTTTGTTGATTTTCAAAAATATATCTTTAATGGTTGTCAATATAAAGAAGATTCTGTATAGTATTGAGAATGATTGTTGAGCATTGTAAGTGTTTCACCTTTGGATCTCTCCCTACCAAACTTCTGCAAGTCCAGATCGAGATTGTTAGCACCTTCCAAATGTATCTTCTTTAAATAATGAACCGTGGAGCAACTATTAAATGCACATAATCCCTAGTGATTTTAGGCCTCGTATAGAGGGCTATGGTTGACCACTTGCAAACACCTTTAGGTCTAATGAAGCTATTATTGGTTGAACAAAATCTTAAAAAATTTCTGCATAGGCCGATAGGGGCCAGACGGTTAGCTAAAAGTTAAAAATTTAAAGATCCCTAAGCTGAATGGACATTTTCATTAGCTTTGATCAATCGTAACTATGAAATAAGGAACCCATTTCCTACCTCCCTACATCCCTCGATCAATTCTGATTTAATGTCGCATCTGGTAAGTATTCGGCACTCAGAGGGAGCTGATATATTTACGGTAACTCTTGGTTAGCTATAATACTATTTATATATCCCCTTTGCTGATGGATAACAGTTAAATTACATACATTTGGTTAAGCAACAATATCTAAGTGGTCAATAGATCTCTTGAACTATTTAAGTTTAACGTCGTATCTAGCAAATATTCCTTACTCAGACAAAATTTCTGTATCTACCAGGATCTATACTCAAGAGCAGAGCCGTTAATTGGATTCGCTTCTTCATTATAAAAAAAAGGTACCTTTTGTGGTGATTAGTGCTCAAAGTCTTTTTCATGGTTTTATAATTAATTGAAATTTACTATAGCTAGCATTAGAGCACGAGAAAATACAAGGATATATTATGCTTTATTAGCTAAATAAAACAATAGATAGTAAAAAATAGATTGAATAGAATTACAACATATATATCTTGTTAAGCTTCTTTCGAGTTATCATTGGCCTGACTCTGCTGTTGGTTCTTCAAGGCTTCATCCTGAGTTATTCTATTTTGCCTAGCTCGATCCAGCTGTTGAAATATCTCAACATCAATATAATAAGCTCTCAAAACCAGTTCAAGTATTTGGTTTCTTCCCTCTAGTTGGTGAACGCGATTCTGTAAAAGCACAAAATCACTGGCTATGTTTTCGATTTTGCTGTCGCTTCGCTCCAGTGGAAGAGCACTTTTTAAGTTTTCACTATAGGGTACGTTCTTGGCGTAAAGATCAGCGTAGCGTTCATGAACAGGCGTAACCAGAGGAATTCCTTTCACTTCTTTTACATCAAAATAACTTTCTAGTTGCCGTAATTTTTTTTGCTCTTGAAAGGTTATTAGGTTTGTTCTGTGAACAAACCCCCAAGGGCGACTAGGCTTTACTCCAAACAATAATGAGTATGCAGTAAAAAGAACACTGGCTACACCACCAGCAGTACCGAGCACAGTAATAATAGTAGTATCTCGTTTTTCCGTGATGATTCTTTTCTTGAAATCTTTTGGAGATACTCTTATCATTCCTAACTTAGTTTCAGGGTCTGTCAAAAGGAATTCACCTTCTCGTTCAATAACATCGTTGCTATGAGTTATGTGAAGCTCCGTTGATTCAATATACTGCGGAAACGCACCAAAGTAGTTCCATCCGTGATATGGGTTGATCTTTTTTCGGTGCACTACTTCGAATTGGACAGAGATTTCTGATTCAGGAAAAGCTATCAAAATTTGATCCATAACTTGATTACTTGTTCCTGCACGTCGTTCAGAGTCTTTCCATCTGTCCATTTCTTCTATACCAAGATTATCTAGGTCTTCGTCCAGAAAGAGCACTCTATTAGGGTTCTTTTCAGGCTCATAGAATTGAACATATACAGCCTCGCCTCGAGTATACGCGCCACCAACATGAGAAAAGAGCGCAGTAGGATTGTATTGATCAAGAAGCATACTATCATTTGAAGATACGTACATGTAGCATTTTGTCGAAAATATTTGTTTAGGAAATGATGGCATATGTACTGATTTGGATAGCTCTATTATATTACTTTCTGTGCAGTTCTGAGATCCTCCCAGAGTATATTCGTATTCGCATCTTGTTCTAGGAATAGCAATGGAGGCATTATTATCTTGATATCCTGAATAGCAGAATCTAATATCTAAATAACAATGAGGTTTGATTAAATCTTGTTTCTTTCTTATGGTGAATTTCTTTTTTTTTTAGTCAGACTTACCTGGCAACACTTGATGATCAACGTCATCTGTCTGGACTGTTTCGGATATAGAGCTGTTGGCAGTGTTGTAAGATAAGTAACCCAGTGCACCACCGAAAATAAGAACGCAGATGACCTGTACCAAGATTCTGTATAGTTCAGTGGTAGCGAGCTCGCCAGCCCTAGATAAGAAAGCATATAAGGGACTTTACCAGCAACTGCTTTGATGAATTTACCTTTGCTTTATTTTCAAACTAGGGATTAGTGGAAATTTCTTCTCTGTAGTGCTTTTGTCAACGGAAACTTTCGAGAAGAACAAGAATATAATGAAAATTAGGAAAGATATTGCAACTGCCAATGTGATATGGAAAGTCGAGTGTTCCATAAGTAATCGCATTCTGCTGGGACGAGTATAATGTTGACTCAGTTGTGATTTCCAGGTAATTGTGACATTTTCTGGTGGGATTTCATTCGAATTTGTTAGTTCTCTAGGTAAAGAAGCTATATCTAGATCTGACACCTCGTTGGCATTAGATTCATCCAGAGTACCTAAATTATGGTGTGGTTAGTATTTATAGCACCAAAACTCATGAGATGACATTACCAAAAACTGCGATAAAGGTATCATTTATAATGGCAGATGAAGCAAAATACCTTGATCTTACTGCCACTCCAATCTCGTATTCATTGGTTGTTGTTAACCAACTATTGGTTTTCAGGTTCAGAACATCAAGCCTATTGTTATAATAGATGTCTGTTATAAAGCTTTGGCGTCCTCCAAAAAAATAAGCGTAATTATTGTTAGAGTCAGTTTGCACAGTAATGCCTTCTCCTTCTCCTTCTCCAAATTTTAGTTTTCCATTTAAGTTTATCGGATCGACTTCCCAAGATTTGGTTGAAATGTTAATAATAGACATTCCCTCAGAAGGCATATAATAATTAAATGATTCATCATAACCAAATAAGACACCAATGTTTCCGTTTCTATGTACGTATATTTAATTAATAAATCATGCCTACTGTAGCAAATTCATAAATTTGCATTGGGAACTTACGGCAAATTGAAAATACTTGAGTGCGCTCTTGTTTTGTGTACCCTATTATCAGACAAGACTCCATACTCATTTTTTCTTGGATCATAGTACCATGATTCTTGCATATACAATGTATCATCATAGAAGTTCGTTCCCCCAACTACATAGATACAACCATCTGAACCCAAGATTGTGTTATGTCTTCTTCGCATAGTGAATATATGCTTTTGGCCAGCGTTGTATCTAGGCAAATTTTCTGACGTGGGCACAGACCATTCTTTAGTTATAAAATCAAACGTATAAGGCTTTACAGCCTGCTCTGCTGAAGCTGAATCATTCTTGGAAGCATTTTCATGAGTCAATATAAGCATTTTGTCTGCATTGATCATAACGGCGCCACAAGAAGTGCAATTAGGTCCAGGTGAAGCCTGATAAACTGTATCCATCGAAACGTATCTATTGTCCAGACCAAAGCTGTATTTGTAGAGATGGTTTGAAACTACAAAAGACAGAGCCGTTTGGCCACCGTAAGCATACAATTCGTTATTATAGACAATAGTAGACACACCAAATAGTTTAGGACTAAATTTCAGCTTCTTGTCCAATATATCTACTGGATATTTAGCATTACTATGTTGTACAAAGAAACATAGAAAAACTATGGCATATGACATGAGTGTTGTCATAAACTGAAGCATTTTTAATATGAGAAGAAAGAAGAACAAAGAGGTGGATGATAATAAGAAGTTGACTTTTTATATATTAAGTTATTAACAAGCTGAACAGGCTCTGTAAGCTTACAGGTGGTTGTTACTTTTCTTTCAATATCTACTTTCGTAAATGAAAGAGTCACTTGTCCTTATTGAGTACGGGCTTATACTATGTATTACTGTTGCACAGAGTCCTACAAGCCTAATCTTTTGATGTAGGCATTCTAATTATAATCAGTCATTTCTCAGAGCATTTGTCAAGAAAAGAAGAAGGAAACTCCCTATACTAAGCTCTTATTTCTACTGGCTTTTCTGCTGAACCACTTCAGTTGAGCAAGTATGGCATTTTTCTATGTAATATATACCAACTATTGTCGTTAAATAATGTGCTGAGTAGGTATACAATTGCAGATACCGGTTTTACCATCTAACAAAAGAAAGACATTTGACAATGTGATATCTATAGTTTCTCCCAAATAAAAAAAATTTATTAAGGTAAGAAGCGTACAATTTAATTGCATGCTAGATGGAAGTGTTACAGGTTGAAACAAGTAGTATGGGAGAAATATAGCAATTTACAGAGTCTGTAATAACTCTTCGGACATCGCGTAAAAAAAGACCGGCGTTTCATACCAAATATATGACAGCCAGCCAAGTATATGACAGCCAGCCAAGTATATGACAACCAGTCAAGTAGTATGAATGATATATAGAAGTCTACATAACTTCCGAATGTAAGAAGGCGCAGCTGTTATACTTTTAAAAAAAAACCATGTGGCTGTTTCATCAATCACTTCTAGAACAACAGTTATTGATTGTTTACATTATCAAGGTAAGCAACCTACTGCTCATGTATACTACTACCACAGTTAAAATCCGAATGGCTTCAGAAATTAGCTTTGTAGATAAAACGAGATACATTCTAGTATTATATATAGTAAAGAACTGCTCTTATTGAAACGCGGATCCGATAAGTTTATTTCAATTGTGAGGACAAAGCGCCTGTAACAGTTACAATGAGCGACAATCTTTATTTGATAATCATTTAATTCACACAGAGACGCCTCAAATATTAACTGCTGATGGACCACTCATATAGTTCGGCATTATCCTAATCGGGTCTCTCTTGTAGATGATAAAACTTTGATATGATTAAAAGAGGTAACTGGTGGCCAATGTTGAACCTTAGATTATTGTGCCTTTGACTTTCCATATCCTTCAGCATGAACGCTTGTTAATATAACAACATTTTCTTTGGGATATTAGTCACCAATAGATGTGGCTAAAGAAAAACTACTTGCATATGATGTAGCAATGAATAATATGTTACTACAGCTACTGCAGTGGTCAATGAAGGAGGATAAAGACATCCGATAGATACGTCAGAGAAGATATAAGATCAAAGATATATAATATTATAGATACCTTCTAAAAGCAATATATGAATGGACTGGTGCGTTAAATTTCCTTTTCCTTTTAGTGATAAAAGAGTAATGTACAAAGCTTATAAATGACAGAATGGATGATGAATGTGCACTTGTGAACGATTTGCTTCTTAACTTTGTCAATTAGAACGATAAGGCAATAATGAGCCGTGTGAATGAGAAGTTATTTGTTTGTGTGGCGATTCAATGGCAAATAATACAAGGCCCACTGATGGACGCACTGGAAATTATACACAATAAATAAAACTGACTCGCTTCCTACAATTGGGACCAAAGATATTGTAAGCTATTTAATGACAATATCCTTTATTATTTGATTAAGCATAGCGAATCATTAAGTAGCTAAGACTGGATAAAGTGATACAAAATATATATTATCATTTGGAAAATATAGTATATTCATTGCACTACAGTTAATTCTGAGGCTCATTTCGAGCATGAAATATTGGATCGAGATTGATGGAAGGGTCTATCTAATGGAAGCTACTAAACGACTTGAAAGGACAGAGTAAAGATGTCTGGCTATTGAGTTAGCAGCGCAAATAGAGTCTTCATTAGACGAAAAAATGGGTTTCAACTGTTCATGTTTTTTTATCCTACTGAATCTAACAACAACTTTTTATAGTCGCACTTAGTCATTTTATTGCCAAAATGTTTCCATATTTCCTGACGTCGTAGGCAACGAATCAAAGCAATTTTGCCTTTGTTTCTTGGTGAAGAGGTCAATTTTTAGGTAACATTAAAGCTGACGGACAAGAATGTTTCACCACGCACCGAGGCGTCGGCCTCATTGTAAATTGAGCCGACTACTACAGGATTATAATCATCAAGGCTGGGTTATGCTTTAGAACAATCGCTGGTACTACCCAAAATATTGACAACGCCAATGCCACAGTATTGATATTTTCCATTAACCGCTAGCGGTCCGTCCATTTTGAGTGAAAAAATCGCTGAAACTAATTACATTTGATCAAAGGGCCTCTTTTAAAAATCAACGTAAAGTTTTAACGCTGGTGTTTGAATAATAAGAAAAAGAACTTCACCTCTTCAGCACTTGTGTTTCTACCGCATGAACATCTTTCAGCCCACAAATTAAATCAAAGGACTATCATTTCAATTTCCAATCTGCTACGCGTATGGACTAATATAGGCTCTAATATATGCCCTGTACAATCTGCACTCAGGATAGTTTATTGATTACAACAAGTGCAATATATTATATACATGTTCAGAAAACAAAGGTTTAATCTTGGCTTATTATTAATCTAGGAGGAGCTTGATATGGGCAATAATACATTCTCCGCCCTGGCACACCTTGTTGGAGTAGAGAAACCTCAATTGCTATTAATCCTATTATATTAAAAAGTACTTTTCATTAAGAAATACCATAGACATTTTATATATTTCTTAGAAACAGAAGCAAAAAAAATCGCTTTATTGTCCATTTAGCATATCAAGTTATCAATCTATGATCTCTTTTTATCTCCGCTTTGATTTTTTTGCGTGCAATTGTAAAGCTTCTAATGCTTACTGATTTGATTAAATATTCAGGGCAGCTTATCCATTAAAAATAGTGCGGCTTTTTCTATATATTTCCCGGAAATCATTGATTTAACTCGATTTGTTACTGATTCAGAGACAATTTTACGCTGCGAATAACATCTATTTCAAATGTATATTCTATCTCCGCCTATCAGAAGATATCGACCCCTAACACCTGCCTGCTCACATCGCACCTATAAAGTTTCATGCACTGGATTAAAACGCGCTTTTTATACTTTTTCTCGAGAATTATTGATTGACTTCAACTCTTTGCTAGTCCAGAGTTTGGAGAGTTAGCATGAAGTGTTTATACTCCGCCATCCAATGAAATTGATATATAAAAAACGAACAGTAGTGGTAGTGTTACATGCAGCACCACTTGTTTCACGCAGGTGTTTTAAAAAAGATAAAGGCAGGAGGTGCAATCCATGAGTAAAAAAAAAAAAACCTTGACATGATGCATGCACTTGATTACATGAAAAAAGAAACATATTGCATAAGTCTTTCAAAGACTTTTATCTGAACCGAATGATTCTGGATCAAAAAGCTTATGCTATACACCTATCATTGGTTCTTACTATGTTATTGATGATTGAATTTGCAAAGAGAACTTTGAACAGAAAAGACGCGCGTGTAACGTTTTACAGCCTCGGTCTGGAAGAATACTCGTGGCAATGTGCCACCACGACCACCATGATGGACCACGAACAAGCTCGCGTTTGCTTCACCTCAAGTGAAGCGCACTCATAAAGTGACACGCGATTGATACTTATTTGAGTGATATGTACTCTGATCGAGAAACCGGTTTGAGCAGTTTCTCGCGAGATTTGGGTTAATTAGATGCTTGAGGCTCCGAATGAACCTATGGAACCAAAAAGATATGAAATGCATTTAGGTATTTTATTTTCTCTTTGGAAATAGCTTTTAGATAGGGTTTTCTATAAGCATATAACTTGCTTCTTTATCAAAAGTTACGGTAGAATAAGTGTTTGAGCATGGGTGGCGGTTTGTGACATAGAGTTTTTTTTTTTAATAATAGGGTAAGTTGAATGTTTTTGAAACAAAAACAATATGCATAGAAAGGGTGATAAAGAAACAAGTGATAGGAATATAGAGCAAAGATTAAATAAGTTTTTTTTTGACTTATGTTAAACTACTTCTTGAAGGAAATATGATTGATGTTGTTGTTGTGTGTATATAGAGTGTATATGGGGTGCGATTATTTATTGGTCATCATCCATAGGAGCATCCTCTTCATCTTCAGGGTATTCTTCATCGTATTCTTCATCGATGGTAGCTTCTTGGTATTGTTGATATTCAGAAACAAGATCGTTCATGTTGGACTCGGCCTCAGTGAATTCCATCTCATCCATACCCTCGCCAGTGTACCAATGCAAGAAAGCCTTTCTTCTAAACATGGCAGTGAATTGTTCGTTGACACGCTTGAAAAGATCTTGAATAGCAGTACTGTTACCAATGAAAGTACCAGACATCTTGAGACCAACAGGAGGGATATCACAAAGAGAAGTCTTTACACTGTTAGGGATCCATTCAACAAAGTAAGAAGAGTTCTTTTGTTGGACAGCCAACATCTGGTTCTCAACTTCCTTGGTAGAAAGACGACCACGGAAGATAGTAGCAGCGGTCAAGTAACGACCATGACGAGGATCAGAAGCAGCCATCATGTTACGAGCATCAAACATTTGAGCAGTCAACTCGGGCACACTCAAGTTACGGTATTGTTGAGAACCAAAGGCAGTAAGAGGAGCAACACCGACCATGAAGAAGTGAAGACGGGGGAAGGGCACCATGTTAACACAGAGCTTACGCAAATCACTGTTAAGTTGACCAGGGAAACGCAAACTGGTAGAGACACCAGACATGACAGCAGAAACCAATTGGTTCAAATCACCATAACCAGGGTTAGTCAACTTCAAAGTACGGAAGCAGATATCATAAAGAGCTTCGTTATCGATACAGAAAGTAGCATCACAGTTCTCGACGAGCTGATGAACGGAAAGGACAGCGTTATAAGGTTCAACAACGGTGTCGGATACTTTAGGAGAGGGTACAACAGAGTAGGTACTTAAAATACGATCGGGGTATTCTTCACGAATCTTGCTCAATAAAAGAGAACCCAGACCAGAACCGGTACCACCACCGAGAGAGTGACAGAGCTGGAAACCTTGAAGACAGTCGGTGTTCTCAGCTTCCTTGCGGATAACATCCATGATGGATTCAACTAACTCTGCACCTTCAGTGTAATAACCTTTAGCCCAGGAGTTACCTGCACCAGATTGAGCATTAATGAAGTTATCAGGGCGGAAGATTTTGCCGTAAGGGCTACCACGGATGGCATCCATAGTTGCAGGTTCAAGATCAACGAGAACAGCTCTGACAAAAAAAATTGTTTATTAGGAGCACTTTTACTTTGTAGGGGTTTTTTTTATATATATCGCTTACCTTGGGACATATTTGCCTTGAGAGCCTTCGTTATAAAAGACATTGATACGCTCCAATTGAAGATCGTTGTCACCACCATAGTTACCATTGGTGTCAATACCATGTTCTTGCGATATAGTCTCCCAGAACTTTTGACCAATCTGGTAAAGATAAAATAAATAAATAAATAAACCTGTACACGTGCAGATTCATTCTCTTCTTCAGCTCCTATCTTCTTCTTTTGCGTGTATCCCTGGTTTGTACACACACAAAGATGCAGAACAGAGGCAGCAAAGAGCAAAAGGGACGCTTCAACTTACTTGGTTACCACATTGACCTATAACAACACGTTAGAATACAGGCCCTTTTTTTATTCTATTTTTTTTTTAAAGCACTTACCAGCTTGAACGTGAATAATTTCTCTCATTATAGAATTCTATTGGATAAGTGTTTAATACGCGTTTTATAAGTCAAGGACTAGAATACCTACAGTGTTATTTAGATATTAATATATATATAAAAAAGAAGATGGAAAAGAAGAAGAAAAAGCAAAAGAGAAAGGACACGAGAAGAAGACTATAAATCCAGGGCCAGTGGCACCGATGGGATCTGATTGGTTAATTAAAAGAGATTGCTTCCAGATTTCTTTTTTGGTAAAAGAACATAATCTTATAACTTTTATATGGAATATCGAAAGGTTTTTTTGTTTTCTTGCAGTTTGACACCAAGTATATACGTCTAAACCATGGCTTTTTCTATCTAGTGATCATCTCGTTTACTATTTACTTTTTTGAGGCA